>VXBO01000666.1:516381-587047 GCA_013400135.1 Rhinoptilus africanus
TGCGCGGGCGGCTGAGGGGGGAGGCGGGAGGCCGGAGGCCGGCGGCTGAGGCGGGCAGGAGGTCGCTGCTCGCCCGCTGAAAGCGCGCCCTGTCGCCTAAAAGGAAAGGCAGAGTGGTCTGACGGAGGGAAACGGGGATGCTGTCAGGGCAGGGGCGGCCCTGTCGCTGCTGGAGGGAGAGCTCCTCGTGAGGCGGCTGGAAGGGCTTGGCAGCTGTGAGGAGGAAAGGTGTAATGGTTTCAGCAGCTGGAAGGAAGATGGTGTCACGTTCAGAATGTAGGTTGGTAAGAGAAAGGTGGTGTTGGAGAGGGGTGCAGCTCACAGGCAGCCCCGGGGAGGCTGCAGGTGAGAGGAAGGATTGCCCGGGCCCGGTGGCTGACGGCCGAGTGCTGCCCGGTGCCACGCTCCTCCTGACACCCTTGGCAGCACCCGCAGCGTCCTCCTCACACGTGCAGTCCAAGTGATTGGAGCTCTCACCCCCAGTGATTGACATGTAGAGACTTTACATGCTGGCACCCAGAAACCGCTACAACAGGAGAGCCTAGAGATGCAGAGAGTGACTAAGAGCTTGTCTGTGTGCTCAGCCCAATCTGTTAAGTTGTTGGCTGTTTATTAATAAGATTACCTATTGCCCTTTTCCTCAACCAACCGTGAAACCAAAATAAGAACTCCTAACTCAATTCTTCACGTGGTTTAAATAAGTAATAATAATACCAAATGTTAATTTAACCTGTATGATTCTAAATGTTTATGGCAGGGCTGAAAATTGAGATGTTGGGACCTCAGGGAGCACAGAGTTTCCATCATCAGTCCCAGGCCTGCAGCAATACGCGCGGCCGTGGTGAGTCACATCATATACTAGGCTACCTTACAAGATGCAAATAAAGTTTGAAACCGCTTTTGGGCAGAAAGTCCCCATCGCGTTTGGTGGATCGCTTTAGCATTGATATATGTCAGAGAGCATAAAACTCTAAGTGCTCGGGGCAAAGTTTGATCATCGGCAAGAAGGGATTAGATGTTATCAAAAATGTCGCATTTGGAGGGGTCCTTGTTAGGGCATGCGATTCCCTCTTGCTTTTGGCAGCAAAGGATGCCATTTAACCACTTTCTGGGAGATGAGGCATGCTGCGAAGCGGGTTTTCCCCTCGCCTTGGGGATGTGCCGTGAGTGTCACCGCTGGCAGGAAGCGCGGCAGCTTTGTTGGCAGGAAAAAACGTTACGTCAAGGAGGTGTCTGTCAGATATAACCGTACACCAGGTAGCGGCTTGTGTGGTAAAACCCTACACTCGGCGTTGACTCTCTCCCTCCCGGGCCCATGCTCGAAGCGCTACTACCAGATGGGGCCAAGCGCCCTCCGTGCCCCGGCACCCCGTTTCCCGTCCGGGAGGCGGGCCCGCTCCGCCGCTTCCTTACTCAATATTTTTTTCCCTTTATAGGAAAAATATGCGCGGGGCCGGGGGAGGGGGAAATGCCCTGAGTCACCGGGGGCTGCCGCCCACGCCCCCGGGGCCCGGGCCGGGGCGGAGTTTCTGCTGCCCGCCGGGGCTGGAGCCGGAGCCGCAGCGCCCCGCCGCCCGTCCCGACCGGCAGCCCCTCCGCCACAGCCCGGCAGCGGCCGGGGGCGCGCCGCCATGACGGGCAGGTAAGGCCGGGGAGGGGGGGGGAGCGCAGGTCGGTCCCGCGCCCTGGCCACGGTGGGCTCTGCCCGCCTTCACCGCCCCCGTGGGCAGGCGGTGGAGGGTCGGGAACGGGGGGCCCGCTTTGCCCGGGTGGTGTCGAGGTGAGAAGGTGGTCGAGGGAGAGAAGGTTTGGCTCCGTGGAGGTTCAGGCGCTCCGCCGGGGGAGGCCAGCCGGGGAGGTTGACCTCGTGGAAAAGCAGAGCAAGGGCTGCCCCGCTGTGCCTTACACCGAGGCCGAGGGTGGGGTGGGGAGACCAGAAACAGAGTTGGGAAGGAGCAGTCGTGGCTCCGAGCTCGGCGGGCTGACAGGGGAGCTGGATTTAACTCGGGAGCTTGATTCTCCTCCCACGCTGTCTGATGCTGGAGAACTCTGTAAAGTCACCTATTTTGACAGACGTAAATGAGAAAAGCACCGGGGAAAGCATTTACTGGCAGCTTCTGATGGTTTGCACAAGCACTGTAGTGTCTCTGATCACTTTGTTCGACCATCTGTAAAACAGAACCTAGACGTTATAAAGGAGTTCATGAAAATAAGCTTGCTTTTGTAAATCGTCTTGAAGACAGAAAGAGTGAAGAAGTAATATTAAAATTAGTAGGGTGCCTTTTTTAGGGTAGTCATCCTCCTGAATCCTACTACCATTGTTATAATCCTGAAGTGTCGCTCTTCTTGACTAGGAATGCTGAAATGGATCTGGAATAGTTTGTGTATAAGTATTATTTTTTCTTTAGTGTGAAGTCTTGATGTTTGTATTATGTACATTCTTATGATCATTCGATGTAGATCATGTTTGGTGGGTTGTTGTGTATGAGAAGGTGCTGAATAATTTTTATAGCCCTATGTAGGATTTGGGTGAGTGTTATTTTTGCTCTCCATGATGACAAATTCATGTTTATGGATGGCTGTACATGCTCAAAACACTTTTGGATTTTGCCCCCTGTCTTTACATTACTTTGTCTTTTGTGTCTTAGTGGTCCCTTTTTTGTTCTTCTGACATGTGAAACAGGTGTGTATTTACAAGTTTACATTAGTTTCCCTACAACTAGAGAAACACTCAAGAGGCTTGAATGTTCACAGGTCATGGATACCCATGCAGCTCCTAAATGGGGACGAGATGGGGAGGACCTGGGAAGAATTGTGGCTGTATGAACCCAGCTGATTTTATTTTTATAGAACTGTGGTGTAGTACTGTTTAGAATGACATGTTTACTTCAGGTGAAATCACTCAGTTGCAAAGGACAGTGGGAAATGTCTGTACGATGATCCTTGTTGTCTTCTCTCCGTGCTTCCTCAGAAACCTGCCTGTTAAGGTACAACACTGTATTCAGTGAGAAGCTCTGATGTGAAGCATGAAGCTTGGTGGAGAGCTTCAAGGTAGCTGAGACATTGCAGAGTATGCAGTTCTTCAAAGTAACGTAGGATTTTTGTCTCCTTTTCCCCAGATGTACTTCAGAGGGCTGTTAAAATGAGCAGGCCTTGGCTCTAGCTTCTGAAAAGTGAATGCAAGTGTTTTTTCTGTTTTCAGAAATGTTTGTCAGCTATGAAAATTTCTAAATTCCTGTCTGCTGTCGTTCCTATGACAGAATGATTAACTGTTCTATCGGAGGCGTTTATCATAGCTGTAATTCAGCTGATTTCTTCCTCGGGAATAGTATAATCCATCTAGGGTAGCAGTTTCCCAGCAAAACAAAACCTGTACTTGAGAGAGGGTGAAACATTGTACTGCTCAGCCCCTTGCATGACAAATGCCATTTGTTCAGTATTGTTTTCAGGCTGCGACAGACTTCTAAGTCTCTGGAAAGAATTCAGCATCAAGAAGGTACTTCCCTAGATCCACCTACAGGTCACTCTGCTGAACTGTGTGTGGCCAGATGTTGTTCGGTGCTTGTTACATAGTAGTTCTTAAAATCTTTTGACATTATGTAATCAGATGTTCTCCAGCTTTTGAGATTCGGGGTTTTCAGGGATCTGGAAGGAGATGAACGGTCTCACAGCTGGAGCATCCCCACAATTATAGAACTGTAGAATGATTTGGGTTGGAAGGGAACCTTAAAGATCATCTCGTTCCAACGCCCCTGCCATGGGCAGGGCTGTATTGTTCAATGGGAACCTTCCAGAGCCAGCAACTAGGGATAAATCCAGCTCTGGTCTTGAAACTGTTGACAGACGGAAGGGAACGATTTTGTTGTGTGTTAGAGCGAGGAAGACTGGGAAACATGAAGTGCTGACATATTATTCTTTTTCACTTCACCTTTCTTGTCAAACAGAAACACAAAAGGACTCACTTTTAGGTACTATGATTACTGATACATTATTAATAAGGTAGATGAACAATAACCCCGTTTTTGTTTTTAAGTGTTCTGTCCCACTTAGCTGCAGAGGGTGTCTCCTGAATTTAAATAGCTGCAGTAATTCGATTTACTGATTTTTACCATTAGGGAAAATATAATTCCAGAAAATACAAAGAAAAATGTGCACTTCTTTCTATTCAGAGTAGAAAATTGTTAAAAATAGGTGACTGTTTAGCAAATTAAATTCAAATATGTCACATGTGTCACGAGTTACACTGTTACAATGTGAGGATTGTGTTTCCTTAGAGAAAATGGATAAGTAGATCATTGGAATTTGAAAATAGTAATTCTGACTGCTGCGTTCCAGCTGAGCTATTTTATTTCTCTGTCTTGACTAAAGTGGCTGTTATAGTCCCTAATTTCAAGAGCAGTCAGTGGTTTAAAGGGATGTTGTTAACTTAAAAAAATACATAAAAGTCACCCTTTCTTTGAATATATTTGTTCCAGCTAAGATCTAAAGATAATAGGACAGAAAGAAATTAAAGAGATACATGTATTTTAGTTTTAGTAAGTTACATGTTATTTAAGTACATTTGGAAATAAACTCTGTATAAGAGATAATGTGTTAGATGCAGAAATAGTATGTTCTAAGCAGCCTTTCTATATTTTGCAGTGGTGAGAAATACAGGTTCTGTGATTTTTGGTGCCTTTAGAAGTATACTGTGGTACTTCCTTACTGATAAATAAGTGAAGACTGCTTCTGTAGTTTGTATTTGATTCCATCTCTCCATTTTGATTTTTGCCTTTTTGAGGATTGTTGGGGTTGGGGGCAGGGGGTTGGTTGTGGTTTTTTTGTTTTTTTCTACTGTGTTTTACCTTGTTTCTGTTGTTGTTTGTGATGTACTTAGTCCTAAGAAAGAGGATCAGTGAATGCCCAAGGAATAAAACATTGTCAAATGCCCAAAGAAGAAAATAAACCAGAATTTAAGATAATTTATTTTAAGACTTTGCTGTTGTGGCATTGATTAGGAAACATAAAGGTAAAAAAAGCCTGTGCTCTTTTATATTGCCTGTAGAAATTAATCTAATACAAAGCACAAGGGAAAATGCTTCCTAAGTGCATGTTTCAGGGCATAATTATTTTTGTAAGAAATTTTTGTTATCACTATATTTGGTCTAATTGGGATCTGGATACGCCTATGTACTTCCTGCAGTCAACAAAAGAAGAACAGCTGCATTTACAGATACGCTTATTGATTGTTCCTAATCCAGTTGAGGTAAGAAATAAGAGTATATTTTTTTTGATTAGGCTAACGTTTGACTAGATGCATTTTAATTCAGTAGAGAGCTGCTACTGTGCATGTGCTCCACTTTATGAAGGAATTGCAAGTAAAATGGTTTGAAGGAGGAGAAGGGAGTACAAAGCTCGATAATATTAAGGAAGGTTCTTGGCGCTGACTAGAAAGTAGCTGCATCAAACTAAGAGATGTCTCATCTCTTTGAGTTATAAACAGCCATTTCTGCTCTTCTGGGTTGAAAAATGCGGTTTTAATCTCATGGTCTTTCCATCTAAATCTGCTCTCTGAGGCTCTCTGGATAAATTTTAACTTGTCGGAAGGTCCTTGGTAGTCTGTTCTGGGGCACAGAGGTGCTTCTCTGAGGAGAACTACTTGTTAGTGCCTAAAAGAAGTCTAGCTGCTTTCTTCTCTGCTTTAAGATTTTGGCATCGACCAGCTGTAAGATTTTGGCATCAACCTTGTCTCTTTAACACGATCTGTCAAGAGGGAAATTAAAACAAAACCATGCATTTTCACTCTTAATGTGCGAGGCAGCAAGAGAGAAGTGAATGAGCGAGTTTGTGGTGAGAGATGGGAAGACAGGATTGTTATCGTTTGGAAGTTTTTTTCCTTCAATCCCCTAGTCTTCCCTTTTGAAGAAAAGAGTCATACTTTTCTGTGGAGGAGCGGTTATTTGAAAACCAATAAAATCATGTTTGATAAGTCAGAAGGGTGAAAGTTTAGGTGTTTGAGAGAGAAGGAGATTTTTAGCCACATTGCTTAAGGTCAAGGGAGATAATGTTGCAGTGATTTAATATTTTGCTTTGTGCTAAAAGTAAAAAGGTGATTTAATATTGCATTTTAGAAGTGTTTTATTGCTCTAAAATGTAAAAGGTCAGCAAAAACACACAGTATGGAGAACGTTTTTCTTCTTCTGTTCCATTTACATTATGAAGTAGAAATGGATGAAGCACATGTGTGATCTGGAAAAAATGATAGTGGCAGATTGCTGTCAGAGGGCAGGAGTCTGAGACTCCCAACAAAATGTGGGGTGAATTGTAGATTTTGAGGTTACTGATTGCTGGGTTTGAAAGTCTGATATTCCTTATTTGTGTCTGTTCTGCTGTGTCCCAGTAATCCCTTCTGGTTTTCTTTAAAGGGCAGAAGGGATCTCTGCTTAATGCTCATTTAAGTACTTAGGAAGTCATCACTGCTACTTCTCTGGGTTTTTTTCCTCTACAGCTTGCCAGGCTTTAGTCATGGAATATATTTCACTCTTCGTTTTTTATCCTCTACAGCTTGCCAGGCTGTAGTCATGGAATATATTTCACTCTCATGCTACAAAAATCCTATTTTTTTTGTAATTTACGAAAAAGTAATTTGTTGGTAATGACTCTTGAGATGTTTTTCATGGCGATGCTGATCAAATGACACTGACTCAGATGCTCCCATCCTCCACTACTTTCCCATAGTTCTTTTAAAAACTGATTTCTGTATTTTTAATTTTTTTCTTCTTCTAGCCCTCCTACACCAGGCCAGAGCACTTTGTGCTCTGTGCTCTTTTTCTTGCAAGGGTGGGTGGAGAGGGGGAGTGGTAGAAAGGGCGACCTCCGCTTTGAAGGCCCTGTTCAGTTCCCAGCAGAGAGCTCTGGAGGTTGGAATGCCAAGTATGTTCCTTCTCCCTGCTTCCTGACCCTCCGCTGCATGCCACTTCTGCAGGCTGGAGTGTGTCTGGAGAGCAAATCTTCATGGTTTTGTTTCTTGGAATATGCTTTATCCAAATGGAAGCAACAGTTCCTTTGTTTGCAGTATCCTTAAGACATTTTGTGGTGCAGCAGCCTGCAGGGAACCACCTTAGAGATGACAGGGTCAGATACTGATCTGCAGTAAGCTAGTGTTCATTGTCAGGAGATGTAGGAATCTGTTTTGCTTTTCTGTATTTCTCTGTTGCTTTGATCAGAAAGTTGTCTTGAATTAAGTGGGTTAATTATGTGAAGACTCAGGATTATTTTCTTTAATCTCACTTATGAAATTTATACACATGTATGATGCAAATCTAACACAGAATGAGTTGCTGATGTAGACTCCCAGTGTGCTGGCTTAAATAGGTAATTACTAGTGGAATACAGGAAAGGGATTGTCTGATCTTTAGGACTGTAGCAGAATGGCAGACAAATTGTAAGCAACAATGCTCGAGCAGGGGTCTGTGCATCCTGCTTTAGCTCTTCTAAAATGTAAAGGCAACTCCCAAAAGGAAGGTGACTCATTGAATATATCAGTGTTGCTAGTGTTCGCTCCAGTTGTCTCTCTGCATTCCCCTTCACAGTGGCATTGGGTGCCATGGCTGGCCTGAGACTTCGGGGGCTGGCATCCTCCAAACTTTATCAACGCCGGCAGGATCGGCTAAGTGGCACAGGGTCACTCCTGAGCAACAGGACAGATACAGCAGCTGGCATACGTGGGTACGTCTCTGAGATGAAGGGAATGGTATTGCATTTTCCAGGATTTGATGGATGTTTGGTTTTGCTGGTGGGGCTTTTTTATTTAAAGCGGGAATTGTCTGCACACAGCCTGAGGGGATGAAGTCTGTTTATTTTCATTTCCAAGTAGATTACGAAGGAGAGGACTTTCCTGATGAGAAAGCTTTCAGTTTTTAACAATAACAGGAAGACAACAATGGAGAACCTTTCCTGTTTCAAAGCACCGTACTAGACTGTTCAGAACCAACATTAATGCTAGTCTCATTAATGGTGAAGTATTTAAGCACTGTGGGAATAAAGAAATGATGAAATGCAGTAATTTTAAAAACCGTTCATTAAATTCTACTGTTCCTTGATTTTTAGGGCTCGGTAGTCCATTTCCTCACCTATACTGTTAATAGCAACATAGTCAATTTTAGTTTTTGTAAGTAAATCCAGTCCAGCAGAAATTGAAGCTACTAGCATAGCTGCCTCTTGAGATTGTTTAGAACATGTTAACCAAAGCTTCTTAAATCTGTCCAAACAATTCTATTGCTTGATTTGATAATTACTTTTCCTGTGCTTCAGATTAAAATTTTACTTTACTTCTCAATTTTCATTGAAGTTGATGGTGGGCAGGAGAGAAATTAACAGGAATTAAGTAAAACTTAATTTCTTGCATTTGGGGAGAATTGTGAGCTGCAGCAATAATATGGGATCTGAAGTCTTTGTCACTGGGGAGAGCAGCGAGTGTGCAGGAGAGGAGATTTTTTTTCTTTTAGCAATCAAAAGTTTTGAATTTCCATCTTTTCTTAGCAGGAGATAGCCTGATGCCTACCAGTAATTGAGCAATTGGTTTGGCTTCTCATTTTGAACTGTGGATCCCTCACTAGAACCCTACTTTTGCCTCTGTTTTCCTTTTAGCCGATAGCAATTAGTTAGTTGGTAAATTTTCAATTTTTCCTACACAAATTTGTGGGTGTGAATGTCAGAGAATTTAGTGAGTAAGAAGGTATTGAAAGAAATGGTGAAGCCGTTGAGTGGAGAGGTTGCTGTTCAGGAGGAGTGAGAAGCGTGTATGGGAGCTGTGAGAGAAAGGAAAAGAAGCATTGAAAAAGCAGCAATGAAACACAAACAGCAGAGTGTGACCTGAGGAAGGATGAGGAGATAAGTACCCAGACACAGTCATCTCACCTGTTCGAAATGTAGTTTGCTTTCAGCTATTTAACGATGTTTCATTGTAACCTGTAAGAGCCTTCCAGAAAGAAGGTGAAGGCGCAATATTTTCCCCCATGCTTTCCAATTATTATTTCAAATAACTTTTTTCTGAGTTTGTAGAGATGACAGAGATTTTTCAAGACTATTTTCTTTTTTTTGTAAATGTGAGTTTAAAATGCCTAAGTAGATGTACTTAATCTGTTATGCATAAAGAATGCCCTTTTCTGATCAGAAAGTTTATAGTACTCAGCACTGCGCTCGTATTGTATTGCAGGAGAACGAGGTTAATTCCCGTTTGCCTCTGTGTCAGCTAGATTTTAGTAGCTGGAGCTTGGTGTTAGGAAAATGCTTATCTGTGCAAGGCATCTCTTTTTAAACGTATGCTGTTAAGCGTGCTGCGTGAGGCTGCTGGAGGAGGTGATCTGGACAACACTGGCATAGCAACACCATAGTAATGGTTCTCTGAATGGACTGCATTGGGCTTGGGCACGTTAGTAAGTCTAGGAAGAGTGGAGCGGGGCAGGGAGCTGGCTCTGAAGCTGAGCACAACTAGGACTGCAGGGATATGGTGCTGGGTAGGAGAATGCTTAGGGGCTGATACCACGCCGTGTTGAAAGAGAGAGGCTGTGTTTGCATTGCTGTGGTGACGCGTGTACAGAGCAAGGCTTGCAAGTAAATTAAAACTAAAAATACTGGCAGAATTTTTAATAAGGCCAGGTGGGTTTGGAAGAAATAATTTTTGCAGCTGGCAGAGTGACTGAGGGGGGAAATGTCTAGCTAGGTAGATTGAATACATTTTTCACATCATAGTTCTTTAAGCAATGTAAGGAGAAAGTCACATAGTTTGATTTTGCTCCGCAGATGACAGTGCTGAAGATTATAATCTGTTTGGGAATTTTGTCTCCTGAATTATTTGGTTTTTATCCACAGTTTTTGAGCTGTGGATAATTTTTGCTTCTCCCTCCTGATATATAGGCCCTTATAGGTTGTGTCCTTTCCTCAGGCAAATGAGAGCAATGCAATAATGTTGCTGCTAGTTGATGATAATTGATGAACATATTGGGGAATGATCTGTTTTATCAGTGCTGGTAAACAAATGTCACATTTTAGCTCCTTTGAGATAATGGAAGTGAAGATGGGAAAGCTGAAATGTGTGTTTAGACCAGCTGGTGCTGGTCTCAAAGGTCTGCCTGATTGTGGCTTCCCCTGCAGGCCAACCTTACAGACATTGTATTCTGTTCAAAGCTGAAACGTGTGAAGGACTGGAATTTCTTTTTTTTAAACCCCTGGCTGCTACTGATAGCAAACTGCTGCTGCTGGTAGGCCAAGGAGAGGTGAAGAACCATAGAGATTTTTTCCCATATTGTGACCATAAGTTGCATTTGTATGTTTTTCTTAATTTTGGTTATCCCTGTGTAGTAAATAAGAACAAAAAGTGTTTATTCCATAGAGAGACTGGGGGCTGTGTGGTCGAGGAAGGTGCGCTGAGAGAAACACTATTTGTTTCGTATGTAGCCAGCTGAAAAAATACTTAAATACGGAAAGAACTGAAAATTCAATGCAAGCAGAAGGACAAATGCTGAAAATGTTCAGCTACGCATGTAGTTTTATCCAATACACAACAAATCATACATTGAACAAATGGGATATTTTTTTTCTCCAACATTTTATGACAAAGTTATTATTAAAAATAACTTTAAAGAAGTTGAATCTGTTTGGCCAAGTTGTCCAGATAAAAGTCAATTGCAGTGAAGAGATTTTGGAAGAATAAGAGTAGTTGAGGGCTGGTTTTCAGCAGAAGTTCATGAACTGATACCCTTCCTCTTTCTTTTTTCTTTATATTAGTCATTATCTGTGAAATGAATCATAAAGTCTGGTATTATCCTGGCAGATTTTTGTTTTTTTTTTTTTTTTGGTCTTTGTCAAAAAGCTTGGAACACCAGTTAAAGAAAACTCTTTCTTTTTTTTTCTGACTGGGCTTTTCTGATAGAAGCGGTCCTTGCGCCTGCAGTGCCTTTCTTGGACCTGGTAGAGTCCGAGACCATTCAGCTGTTCTCCTGGTTGTGTGCAGTTGCCTGGTTCATTTTGTCTTGCATCCATCTTTAAGATACTGAATTCTACTAAAGCGAAGGCTGGAGCCTCTGTTCTTCTCTCTTAGCAGTGTGAGGATTAGATTTGCTGTTTTTTCCTGAATCTATCAGCAGTGCTGCATCCCTGTGGACAAATGTTTATAAAAGGAGATAACAGTATAGAAGCTGTAATAATTTAGCCAGCTTTCTTGGTATTTAAGTCCAACTCTTGTTTTAATTCTTTTTTTTTTTCTCTCTCTCTGTAGTAATACAGGCCCAGTCTTGAATCTGTATGAAAATATGATGTAAAACTACGACATTTTCTAGCCCAAATAGACATGAAACCACTGTTTTTGGAAGATCCATATTGACTTTAGTGATACAAAAAGGTGAAATGCTTTCAAATCTTTCTGTCACACCCGAACCAGTGGCACAGAACAGGTCTTCCAATTAACTTCACTCCTTATAAAAAGGAATATTAATTTTTTTTCCAGTTTGAGAAGGATGCTGATACTTTGTAGCAAATACTTAAAAGAAGTCCACGCACAAGAAACCCACACCTAATTATAGTGGTAAATAACTAATTTCTGTAAATTAAGTACTTTGACAAAGATAATTTGTTAAAGATACAATGCATAATGGTGAAAGACTGGAAAAAGCATTGTTTGAGCACTGGTAGTTTTGGGATTTGCACAGGAGAGGATAACTTCAGGATGTTGGAGCTGCTCTTGTTTTAGTAGCTTTTCCTGTCTTTGTGTCACCAGCTTATTGTTAAAACAGAGGAAGATTCTATATTTTACGGAATTGCAAAAAATCAGTGAGCAAACAGAATACAAGAAGCACTCCATATTGGGGACTGTCCTTTGTGGGAAAGATTCAGATCTGAATATCTTAAGATTGACACAGCACATCAAACTTTGGTGGTCGCTCTTGGCACCACCATCAAAAGGATGGGTTTGGTATTGCTCTTCCTCTCCCCATGCTGCTGGCAGAGGTGTTTTTGCAGCAGTGTAGTAAACCGAATCATAAAACTGCTCTGAATTAGAACTGTCCTCTCTCCCCCTTCCAGCCTTTGTTAATTTTAACCTTGAGCTAGTTGAATAAATGCTTGTTTTTACACAAGAAAGAGGACACACAGGGGTGTGTAGTTGAGGGAGATTAAGAAACTATGCTATGCATGAAATTAAAACTTATGAATAAAGGCAATGCTGAAGCTGCACGTTTTAGCTTGAGTGTAAAAGAATAAAACATCTTAAGTAAAAACAGATGCAAGGTCATGAATGAAAAGAGAGCAGAGAGGTGAAACTCGAGCTGTGATATCAAAGAGCCACAGCTGCTGGTTTGTATTACAGGGGACACGTTGTTCAGGAGCTGATGTGTGATTTAATTGTCTCCTGGACGGCTCTCCCCAACAAATTTCAACCAGGTTATAACTGAGGCAGGGAACTGTGTTTATTTGTGGACAGGTTCTTTTATTTTAATTTTTCCTGGACTAGTAGTTTCTCTCATGTATGATAAGCAAAGTCACAATCATTAGCTCATTTGCATTGTGGCATTTCTTGGACAGCTCAAACTGTATCGCAATCATTTTTCTAATGCCTTTAAGGAAATCTTGTCAGCATCAACCAAGTTATTCTAGCTGAAACATTTTGAAAATTTTTTGATGTTTTCCATTTCCAAATCTTTGAAGTACTTGTTCTGTGTTGTTTTGCAAAATCAGTGATTTCTCGCTGCTTATCATATTCATCTATGAGTTGGAACTTTTGCATCATCATGCATCAGCAGAACACTAAATAAACTCTTGGGACTCTTGATATTCTCCTGCTTTTGCAAATGAATGTGGTAAATTAATTTTTTTTAGAGTTAAAAATTAAATCCAAAGCTGTACTTCATGCTAAGGAAAGACAGTGAGAATACAGAACAACAGTGTCTTTGACTTTCACTAGGAATTTCAATTTCCCAGTAGATTGTATATTGTTTAGAAGTTAAAGTTTACTGTGGACTTACTCTATCTTGACAGCCCTCAAATGCTGGTTGCTGAATGGAGACTCCTGAAAGCCTTATTCTTATGAGTGAGTCCCTGTGTCTTTGTTATCTTTCTCACCAGCACAGCCATAGGACTTGTGCCAGAATTTCTCCCGGGATAAGCGTAGCCATTAGCGTTTGGTGGGAACTGTCCCGCTCGTGCACTTGCTCAATGTTCCGTGCAGGACCATGTCTGTGCAGATGGCAGGCTGCAGTTGTGGCAGGCTGCCATTGTCCGGGTGGCAGCTCTCCTGCCGCGTTCAGCCAGCGGGTGGGTGGTGGTGGCAGTGAAGGGTACTGTTCCTTCCCTGGAGTGCGGTTAAGGTCCGTTTGGAGAAAGAAAAAAAAATAATAAATCAGGATTTAAAAAATGTTGATAAAGCAAAAACCCCAACCAACACCACCTGAGATCGTGCTTTGTTGTTAGTGTATAGAGTGTAATATTTGCTGTTGTGTAGGAAACTATAAGAGTCTCTGGAACGCTGTTTTGCCAGAGGACCTTTTTCTCTGCTGTTGACATGGGGCTTTCTTAATTGTGGCTGTTGGTTAGCTCAGGTCTGGGAATTCGGGCATCAAATTTTTCCAGAGGGGGAAAAAAATACTTGATGGGGAGATCATATTTTCAAGTCCTGGTGCACATTTGCATAATGTAATGGAAAGAGTGGCCGTTGAAAACTAAGCCGATTAGGTCCCTCAACTTAGCTGCAAACACTGACGTTTTTGTGTTGACTTATTCCTTTGGTACTCTGTCAGGATAAAAATATTTCTTTAACCTATGGGCTCTAGTTCATGAAATCTCAGGATTTCCTGCTTGTCCATGATTCCAGTCCATGCCTGTTTTTTTTTAAAGCTCCTTCCTATTGCAATAAGGAAACAAGTTGTAACAAACTTCTGCTCAATCAGTACTCCATTCTTGAAATTATTACCAGCTCCTTTGGTCCTTGCCACCCTTGGAATTGCAGCGGCAGAAAGAAAGTGTATTTTTACTGAGCGGTCACTCCAGGTCACAGCGTAGGATATTTGTGCAGGCTGCAGATGTGATACATATGGCTCAGCTGTGCCAGCCGAAGCACAGGACTGGTTTACTGGTTTTGTTGCTTCAGGAGTAGCTGCTGCCTGTGCTGCTGCCTGCACTGCTGCCTGCTTGTTCTAGTGGCGCTCAGAGCACAAAGCCCTGGAATACGAACGGTGGCATGTCTTTGTAGGGGTGTCTCTGACCAGAGGAAAGAGAATTTTCTGCTACAGGAATGTGTGTATTGAATTACTGATCTCTGTGAAGGGGTGTGGAAAGTACCAGGTCAGGTTGAAGAGTAACATTAACGACGGAAATTCAGTCCAAAGCAGCTTTGAATATAAAAGGAAAGAAAAAAAACCCTTTTAAACCAAGCCATCTTTCATTTTATGCATACGTTATGCACTTCAGGAAAACTACTACACAAATATTTCAGAGACTCTTAACATGCTGGAAACTTTTTACATTCTTACCTATAAAACTGCTATCCTTCTTTCCAGTCATAGAATTTAGAAGGTGCTCATAAAACAGTTTTTCTATATGTAAAAGTGTAACAATATTGAATTACTATATTATTGGATAGTCTGGTGGTTAAAAGAAAGATCACATTGCAACAAGAAACTTAGATTCTTTCCTTGTAATTTTTCCCTCTCTGTTTGGACATAAGATACATGTTTTTAAAACTGCATTCAGTTAGTATATAGGGGACTTAGATTACCATGATGTCAAGCATGAAAATTTTATGAAAGAGGTTAGGGTCATTCCACATTTTAGGGGACATAGAGGGAATGCCCTTTACACGATTTGTGAATGTGGCTCTGGGGATTTTTTAGTCTCACTTTCTGAGGAAATGAAGCTGATGTGTTTGCCAAGCCAGCCAGAGAGACTTCTCTCTTCCCATACCTTTTTAACACTTTGACAGTTTCAACTAAATTGTCGGGAAGACGAAGGCATTGTACGCAGTTATTTTCCAATGAATCTTGTGCACATAAGCTGTGGGGTAGAGGGGGAAATGCCCTGTTAATTGCTACAGGGAAGGAGAGGCTGCAGTGGGGTATCAGTGCTTATTACACATCACAAAATCCTTGGAGGTGTGCATCCCGAGACCAGGAATCCCAAGAAGTCAGGATCATTGTGTTTGCTGCTCTCTGAACTACTAGTTTATTTAAAATTGTGGATATTTGGTATGAGCTATTAGCAGGATGACATAATAGGGTGAAAGACTGGTAAAGAAGCCAAAAGTGAGCAATAGGTAAGTCTGCTCCATGAGCTCATTCTGCCACGTGTGAGTTGCAAGAACATTATTTCTAACTGATGTCAGTGCTGAATTGACTCATTGGTCTTTTTTTTTTTTTGTGCAAAAGGGAGTTTAAAGCAGTGGAAATACTGTGTTCCTAAATGTTGGGGAAACTTGGATGATATGATTATGCTCATGTGATTGGCTGTGACGTTGTTCATGTTCTTACTCTTGTCTTTATTCCAGTAACATGTCTGATGCTCTCGCAAATGCAGTATGTGAACGCTGCCAGACTCGATTTGATCCTGCAGAGAGGATTGTGAACAGCAATGGGGAGCTCTATCACGAAAACTGCTTTGTCTGTGCTCAGTGTTTTCGTCAGTTCCCAGATGGACTTTTTTATGAGGTGAGGTCTCATACTGTGTGTAAGAGAAGACAAATAGCCCCATTAAAATGCAAGGAATTAGGTGAAAATTCTGGCAGAAATAAGAATTTCCATCTTTTTTGCATATTTAATTTCTTATCCCTAAATCTTTGTTGATGTTTTTTTTGGTGGGCTTCTGACTTCATTTCCATTTTTTCTCTTCTCACATTTCTCTCCTCTTCTCACTCTTCTCTCCTCCCTATACATCAGTAACAACAAAAACTGTGTGCTTGCTCTTTGGGTAAGAGGCATTTCAAAAAGAAAATAGGAAATGTTTCTTAATACTTCATTAGATGTAAGTGAATTTTTGTCTTTACTTTTAGACATTTGCTACCAAACTTTGCCAATTGGGCAGCTGAAATTGGTGAACCCGTTTAAAATTGAGGTTTAAACATTTTTACAGAATATGTGCAAGTACATATGTTGAATAACACATTATTTTAAACATGCTGCATTCTTGGTTTGCTGTGAGTTTTAACCTCATGTAGGAGGAGTAGTTCTTAATTACATGAGTAAACAAAAACTAAAGCAAAAGTGAAGTTAAAGCCAGCTATAGGAAAAGGGCTTTGGACACTTCAAGATTTTTACTGTCTTGCAGCAGTATTGCTATTAATTTAACCTTTTGCTATGGAAATTCACCATGAGGCTGAAGCTGTATCTGGATATTTCTTTAAGAACATTCCTTAGCAGTTTAAAAAGACGTGAGGAGGGGCTAGAACTGAAGAACTTGACTGACCTTGACTAATAGGTTATTTCAGTGGAAAATCATGCTAAACTATCACAACATAAGAGTAGTTCAGTTATTTGAGGGCTTCTTCTCTCTCTTTTTGTTTGCAGTTTGAAGGTCGGAAGTACTGTGAGCATGACTTCCAGATGCTGTTTGCTCCTTGCTGCGGGGAATGTGGTGAGACATGGGGCACATCAACACCGTGAGGTCACAGCCCCAGGGCTGTGCAAACCTCCCACCATTGCAGTGACAGCCAGCCCTGGGCTGGGATTGTTGGGGTCATTTTAAGGAGGCGAAGCTCTGGAGGGAGACAAAGCATGATACCAGCAGTGATTTGGGGTATCCTGGTTGTGGGAATAATTGCGGGTTTTTTCAAAGTTAGACTGTAATAATTCTTATGGAATTAAAGTAGAAGGATTGCGAAGGGCAGTAGACTTTTGATAAGACTGTTTTCTGCATGCATCTCAAGGTTTTGTTTTCCTTTTGCAGGTGAGTTCATTATTGGGCGTGTTATCAAGGCAATGAACAACAACTGGCACCCAGAATGTTTCCGCTGTGAGCTCTGCGATGTAGCACTTGCTGACCTGGGTTTTGTGAAGAATGCTGGCAGGTAAGATAGAGCAAGAGCTCTGAAAGTTTTATCAGTATGTTACTGATACAGCAGTGAGATGGTGAGAGCATACAGGTAAAGGTTGAAAAGCTACAGAAGAAGGTTTAATGAATAGCCTGTTAGGACATGGGAAATGGAATGAAGAACAGTGTTCATCATCCAATGGAACTTGTAGAAAACAGAAACTCAAATTTGAGTAGCTAGTTGATGGGTTCTAGAAAAGAAAGGGATTTGGGGCAAAAGGCTGAATAGCAAGTGAGAAAAAGGGATTATGTTATCCAGTAAGCTGCTGAGCAGGAAATCATGATATAGCAAAAGGCCAAGAGAATAGCACAAGGATTAGAGCAAAGCTTATTCAGCATGTGATTCCTCTGGTCTTTGGAAATGATTTTATATACAGAAATACAAAAATGAGTCCTAAAGGTTGACTAATGCATTTAATTAGGAAGTAAGAAACAAAAACATAAAAGGGAACTTATACAAAAGCATACCATGATACGAAAATAGAACAATCCAGCAGTTAGCAGTGTTGTACAATTCGTAGTTAATTTCAGGCTTTCATATTGTTTTGAGCAAAGCCTAGTAGTTTCTTAGAGTTTATATTGTAACTAACTAAATGTTGAAGAAGGGAAGGAAAGGTTATATGCTTGTACCCTGTCCAGCAGGGAGTCCTCTCAACTCCCTCTTCTCTTCCATTCTGCATCTAACTTCTGTGCCTTAGTTTTTGGAGCTGGGCATAGTTGATTTTCTTCTGACACCTAAGGTTGTTAGAAAGGGCTGTTGCAATAGCACCTGAGGTGTTTTGGGATGGCAGCCAGGATTGAAGCAGTTCAAGCAAGATAAAGTATGTTTGATTTCATAATTTGTGGGCCGAATCTAAAATGGTAAGGAGCTCATGCCCAAAAACATAGAAAAGAGATATGTGTGTGTATGTATCTGTACATTAAAAATACAATTCACCTGTCACGTGATTTCCTATAATATTTATCTCCATAGCATAGAAGCAGTCTTCTAGCAAATAGTACTGGAAACTCTTTTTCCCACCTCTCATTGTACCCGGTCTGCCCTAGTCTGCCTGTCATTCCAGACATACTCCACTGGATGCAATTTGTGTCAGTGAGGATAGTTAAGGTAATCCCTACTTCATCCGTAGTGAAGGAATAGTCTTGCTAGATAAGTCACAAAAAATGATTGTAAAACACCTCAAAGATAGGAATCTCTTCTGGACAAAGCGGACTTCATATGCTTACTTTTCTTCATTTTTGCCATTTGGGTTCATAGTTTTATAGAATCATAGAATGGGTGAGGTTGGAAGGGACCTTTAAGATCATCGAGTCCAACCATTAACCTGCCCTGACAAAAACCCCTNCAAGTGATTCGGTAATGATTCGGTATGTGGTAAAGATGAATGCTGTATTCCTAAACAGGCTTTTCCCCTTCTGTAGTTTGAGTGTTGTTGGGATATCTGATGTTTTGCAGGGAACTCCATAAAAGAGGCAGTCTAGTGAATGTTGGCCAGCCTCTGTCTGCAGCTTTGTGACAATAACAGAGGGCAGACAGAAAAGATAGTGTGAAGCCTAGTGCTCATCTCCAGCTCTAATACTGGGAATAAGTAAAAAAGTTGTAAGTCCTATCTTAATTCCAGTCCAGGTTGGGTCCAATGCCGTATTTTGGTCATTTTTTCTTGCCACCATTTAGTAACAATTTTCTGTCTACTATGTATAAACACTTTTAATTTGGAGTCTTGAACATGAGGTGTAATGTCTCTTCATCAGGCAGGTCTATCGCAGGAGTGGACCTCTACTGCTGACACAATGTAAAATTTTAAAGTAGGCTGTATGCATTGTGCAGAGGAAGAGTTGTTGCTGAATGCTTTGGGAATTAAGTTTTGTTGTTTTTTTTTAAAGACAAAAAGGTCTGTTTAATAGCCTCTTTGCTCCTTTCCCTATTCCTAAGCATTCAGCCCTCAATTTCACATCTTGGAAATCAGTGGAACTGTACCTCTGCTTGCAGTTTCAGTCAGACAAGAACATGTGATCTCTGTTGTCACGGGGGTTCTTGCTGATTGCAGTCCCATGAAAACAACACAACTTCCCTCCTCTGGATGAGTTGGACTCTGGGTGGACGGTCTCGCTGCGTATTTGCGCTCCCATCTGGTTTTGGTGAAATAGAGTGTTCTTAAGTCAAAGCAGTGACAAGAGTCATGTTCACAGTTCAGATTTAGCGCTTAGTGAGCTTTCATTTGTCTTACCCTCGTATGTTTGAGGCAACATTACAGTCTTCTTAACACAAAACAGATTGCACAAAGCCTCACGGAATTTCTCAGCTACGAAGAAATACATGACTGGGTCAAAGGCACCATTTAGGCTTGTGAGGCAGGAAGTGATGCGGTTACTGAGGGCTAGAAGACGCTGTGTTTCACAGGAAGTTTTGGTCCCATTGTAATGGAGAATATAAATGTAGCGATTGACATGATAAGGTACAAAGCAAATCAAAAAGATCATCAGGACCATGATGATCATTTTGATAGCTTTTTCCTTCAGGTGTTTCTCAACTCTGTTCCCACCCTTCAGGCTTCGGATGATTAATAAGTAGCAAGTCATTATTGTAACAAATGGGAAGGTGAATGCCACTGATAAGGACACAAGGGCATGACGTGATGCCTTTTCTCTGTAGAGCTGCAGGCAGACGGTTTTGTTTTTCATCTTGAGAGTCTGCACACTGAGCAGCAGAGGTGCCATTGCAACCCCAACTATAACCCATAGAAAGGCACATGCCAGATGGGCATAAAGGGACCTGCGGAGCTTGATGGACTTCACAGGGTGCACAATGGCTAGGAAACGGTCAACGCTGATGCACATGAGGAAGTAGATACTGGCATACATGTTGAGGTAAAAAAGGAAGCCAGTGAGTCTGCATGGGATCTCACCAAATGGCCAGTGATTACCAGAAAAATGGTACACCAGCCGGGTGGGGAGTACCAGCACGAAGGACAGGTCAGCCACAGCAAGATGCATGAGGAAAACGTTGGCAGGTGTGCCAGACTTTTGGTCCCGGATGAAGAGCCAAAGAGCCAGAGCATTGCCAACAAAAGCCAGGATGAAGTCCAGGAAGTAGAAAGTGGCAAAAAGGATGTTCTCGAGATGTGTCTCTTTGCCACATTGCTCTGAGGTTTCCAAAGAGAACTTTGATTGATTTGAGCAGTTCAAGAGCAGGCTTGAGGGATCTGCTGGGCCATTCATTTTTCGTTGCAGTTGTGAATAAAAACCACCCAAAAACCTGAAAGAATTGAGACAGTATATTACAAAAGAGCGTGGTTTTGTGAAGGAAAAAAAACCCAAAACCCACCCGTTGAAATCTGTGATATTTCCTGTTTGCTAATGTCAATATTTGATACGACAGGTCAGTCTGAGTTCAAACCCTTATATTAAAATTCTGAATACCACCTGCTTGGCTGGGTGTTCCAGACCATTAAATCATGTTGAAGGAACCACTGTAAAGAGCTAGCTAGCTGATTATGGGCTTGTCTCCAACCTGTGCTGAGATCAGTTGAACAACAGAGCAGTGAAATGCCTGTGCGTCGGGTTAATGGAAGAGTGAAAGTCAGCTCTGTACATCTAGCTAGAAAGTATTTGCTGTGTTTGCTTTGGAAGCCTGATTGAGGACTGAAGAGCTCCCAATGAGCCGGCTTTTATGAGCACAGGTATCTGTTGTAAGGGACCTACCTTAGAACGTCTGTCATGTTCCTAGAAGAGGTGGAAGACACTCAGATATTGTTACCAAAGGCAGGCCTGTGCTTTGTTTCTAAAATAATTGTTTCTTATCTTACTGACTTTCTTACTGTGTGAGAAAATAGCTAATTACTGACCTTCTTACTGTATAGAAATAGTTATTCACTGAGCTGATGTTACAGATAGCGATAATGAGGAGACAACCAGAAGTAGTTAATCACCAAGGATGGAATAACAAGAAGTAGTTAATCACTCCAAGGTTCTTCTATATGTCAAATACGTGCTCCTATACCAATTAGGGGAGAGTTATGGCTACTTCAAAGAACCTTCTCAAGAAGGTGGCAAACTTACAGCACACTTTTACTGTCCTGAGATGACTCAATACCTTAAAAGGAGAATGTGAGGAAGGGTCTCCTGACCCAAATGACCACCAAGACCCTCATGCCTGCGCAGAAGTGTTTTGCCGACGCAGCAAAGTTTGATACGCACGGGCAAAAAGGACTGTTCGGTCATCCTGATGAATATGTAGGCCTAGGTGGAGTTATGTATTAGGTAGGCGGAATAATATTTTATGTATAAATAATGGCTGAATACCTGGGTAAGGTGTGCTAGATTTGTGGGTTTTCCCCCTAGCACCCGACGTCGAATAAAGCAATATCTCCTCTCTAAACTACTTTTGGTTTCGAGGGCTTTCATTTGAGTTAACTATTGCAGTTATTAAAAAAACCGCCAAGTTCCTGAAAATCTTTGAGAATTATTTTAATCTGAAGGCCTGTATTAAAGGCAAGTGCCATTATAGGAGGAAACTCTTCAGGTGGGTAGCAGCATCTCATTTCAACAGCAAAAAGCACTGAATTGACTCAGAAAAGGTTAATTAGTAATGCCCATGCTGTCGATTACTTGTCAAAAGTGTCATCCTTCCCTCCAGCTTTCTTCTTTTCCCAGTATAACTCACCCTCTTCCTCAAAAATATTAAATTCATCTTTAAATCCATCCATTTTCCTCTTCTGAGATTAACATTTTAAGATGGTTGCTGACATTGTTAGACAGAATATTTAATCCTGAGGAGAAGCTATACTATATGCTGAAATCGTACCTCCTTGATCCAAGGATTGAATCACACCAGTTGATCCAAGGCATTACGCAATGCATCCAGCTTCACAATAGAACTGATTATTCAGATGTCTAAAAATATTGGTGGCTAATCAAGAAACTGAAACGGGATTAAAACCACACCAATATATTGGAAAATGTAAACAAAATTCCAAGGTAATTACCATCTTGTTTGGCTGCTGTCACTTACAGGTGGACGGAAAGCTACAATAGCTAGAGATTAATAATGCTGGACCACTTTGTTTATTTCACAGTTGAAGAGACAAAAGACAACAGAAGGGAGACTGAATGAAACTCAGAAACAGAAATTTCTTCGTATGGCCACAGAGGGGCCTTCTTAGTCCATGCATCGCCTGGGTACCCTGCGTGTTTATGGCCCAGAAAAGACTCTGGGTTTGAGTGTATGTCCACTCACTGCCTACTGCCAGCTGCATGCTGCTCTGTAGTCCTGGAGATGGCAACAAATTGTTATCTTGGGATTACTAGAAGTGCATGTGCAAGGAAGACTATACTGCCCTTTTTTCCAAGGGACATTTTATCTATAAAAATACATGCGAAATCTTGCTTTCCTGTACAAAAGGAAAATTCCCTGATGCAGTTTTCCATGTGAATTCCCTGAGTTTGCAGAGGAGCCTGCAGTTTTTGTTTCTAGTGTTTATTTGTGCCTTGCAGAGTAAAACCTGCGAGTATTTTTGAACACAAGATCAGTTTAAGTTCAGTTTAAATACGCATTTTCTCTGTTGCGTACCCAAGGAGAAATACAATGAGACCATGCCTTTTCACTGGCTGTTAATGTACAATGGTACTTATCACCTGATGTTCTGGCTATGCGGTCTTTTTTGAGTCAGACACGTTGTTTAAATATGCTTTTTGTCTGCGAAAAATGTAATCAGGTGATCTTCATAAACACACGTGTCAGTGGTGAGGTGGTCTGATGGCTAAGCATTACTCTCTACAGGGTTGCGACACCACTGAGAAAGCAGTAAATGCTGGCTTGGACCAGCTGAAAAGGCAGCAGCAAGGGTTGTCCAGTGGAACAGACAGGGATGTCTCTTGTTTTAATGATAATGATTTAAATCCGTTCAGGAAGCGAAGCAGTAAGCAACCTTTTTCCCTGTTTACAAGCTAAATACTAGGGTTTTAGCAGCATGATGCATTGAACTGATTCCGTTTGATTCCGTTTGATTTCCTAAGGAGGATCTTCCGGATTCGGATTCAGCTGAGTGTCAGTGCCAGATTTGGAATAGCCAAGACATGAGAGTTTTGTTGCAGTGTGCAACGTTGCGGCATTGAGTGTGCCAGTGATTTCTATCCGGACCTGCTTTCACTGCAAAATACTGTGGGGTGGAGTAGAAAGGAGAATGTCAGAGCTATCTAGGAGCCCAGTATGTCAGTGTCAGGAAGGGAAAGGCTTAGAACTCATGATAAAATTGAAATAGATTCAGTCTTTTCAAATGAGTGCCTTCATAGGAGAGCTGCTGTTCACAGAATCACAGAATCACAGGGTTGGAAGGGACCTTAATNTCCTGTTACCTAATTTACTTTTTAAAGCAAAGTGAAAGGAAGGATTTTTTCATTGCCTAGTCAGAAATCATAGAAAAGGGAAGTGAGCTTCTTTGCTTAGGTTTTAAATTAGAAGGGAATTTGCGTCAAGTTTTTAAATTTTTTTTTACAATTCTATGTGTTGACGTGGAAATTGTGGTGTAGCAATTGAGTAGGTTAGCAAAAAAGCTGACATGTCACTAGAATGAATCATTGAGCTTATTTTTAGAGCTGATATGTTTTCAACAAAATGCTTCAACTTTACAAAAGTAATAGTTCTTTGACAGTCTGTTCTGTAGACAGTGGGGAAAGCCCTTTGCTGTTATTTTCACTTCCACTTTTATTTTGCCTGGTTTTATCCTATCCATTTTAAATAAATGTGTTTCTTTTTTTTTTTTCCTTTCTGTTTGGTTTGTTTTGCTTGCAAAAAAGCACTCAAAGTCCTAGAAAGCTTGTTGTACTAGTCTGTGTGAATGCTAAGAGCAAACTAGAAACCTTCACAAGTGACCTAGAATGTGTAGTTTGCGCTAAGCTCTATGGTGCAGTAGGCTTTGACTCCACATACAGAAAACTCCTTTAGGACTCTGGCTCATTGTCCAATAGTTTCCGCTTGGATTGCACTCTTGATGTTGTGTGAATATTTAGTGATTTACGTATTGCTAAACAGAGCACTATTCTGGACTGAGCTTTTATCCCAGGCCTCCCAGGGCTGAGCTGTAATGGGATGTCACTGCTCATTTAAAATGCATGCACACTGACCATATTTTATGCCCTGTTTCTTTTCTGCTCAGAAACAAGCAAGATAGCAATCCACAAGGCTGTCAGTATAGGCACAACCTGATTACTCTTTCAGCAGATGCTCTATTTATCATTAATGAAACAATTAATAAGCATAAGAAATACTTAGTTCATCATCAGTTAGTTACCTGGCTAGTTTGGAGCTTTTGTTATGATGCCCACTGCAGATAAATTTGAACTATATGTCAGGGTTTGTAGTGGGTAACCAGAAATTCCTGGTCTTGCTCTCAGCTAGAGCAGTTTCTTGTTTGGGGTTTGTGGGTCTTTATGATTATGGTTGCAATGTGTTGTCAAATAGGAATGTCTCCTGTCTTTCACTGAAAGTACTCTTCATTAGGAATAGTCCTTGAAATTATTCTCCTGAAAATCACTCCCTGCTGAGCCTCCCACCCTTCAGCTGAAATACTTGTTTCTTAGGAGCATCAAAGCAGTGACAGTGCACTGGACATACCGTACAACTGACAGATTTCCTGCCACAAACAGATGTACTTTAAGCACAGCAGTTTGAAAACTTCTACGTTTTGGAGGAGTGATGTAAAGAAGAGTGAGGAAATTATTCTTGGAAGTTCAAAAAATGCTGCCTGTTCTTAGTTTCAAACATTTCCGTTATGTTCATCTGCCTCTGTGTGCGTGTCTTTGCACCTCACTGACACCAGCTAAAACTAATGCCATTAGAAAAGCTCCTTCGTTATTCTGCTAACGGAAGTTTGTCTCTTACCTCTTCACAGTGCGGTCCTATGGGTGGAGTATAGGATCCTTTTTGTGAAAATCTCAAGGAACTCCTTCTGATGACAGCAAAATCAAATAGAGGCAGCAACGGTGAAAACAGGAAGATGATCCAAAAAGAGCGCACGGTTGCAGAGTTGCTGAGGGCGGTGAGGGGAGCCCCTCTATATAGTGTCCTTCCAGCTCTGATAGCACATTATCAGCTCAGTCGCAGAACAGAGCAGGGGAGAGAACAGCCCAGCACTGAAGAGCAGGCTTCGTCCCAGCTGAGCTCTTGGCACTGGGGTTGCTGTTGTTGTTACAGATATGAATATGCTGTATGAATATTCCAGTGTTCGTGGTGCTTCCTAAAGGCTGCTACTGAACTCTCAGCCATGAACACAGACTTCTTGGAGTCCCCTGATTATTTTAGGAGGGTGGAGAGAAGCATTGTTTGGTGGAAGTCTGGTATTAATAGGCACAACAGGACATTTCAGAATGGGATAATTCCATAATGGTGGGAGTGGGGAGGAGGAGAGGGAGAGGGGCGGCTGCTATGGTAACAGCTTAGCCTGTCCAACACTTCCCTTTGCTTGCAATAGAGGAGGGTCTATGGGACGGCAGAGAGGGTTTGTGAGTGGGGAGGGCTTGATAATGGTTTATCAGTGCAAATGGCTGAAGGCATCTTATTCAGCTGAATGAGAGGGGTCTCTTTCAGGACACTTGCTTCAGGGTCCCTATGTCCTGCCCCGTATAATTACTCTGCGTTTGACAGTGCCGAATAAAATTGATGCCTTTATACTGAGATGAGCACAGCTGCATGTTTCCTTATAATGGGGTGCTGTCTGCTTTTTCTGGACTCCGTCTGGGCAGACGGTAGTTCCAGCCCTGGAGAGAGACACTTGCTGACAGGAGGACTCAGATTTGGAGAGAATAATAATGATACTTAGCACTTAGACAGGCGCCTGCCAGCTGAGGGTCATAAATGTTTGAGGTCTCACAACAACATCTGTGTTGTATTCTTATTCCCGTTTTACAGATCTAAGGGTTAGTGATTCATCACAGCAGAATTTTGGAAGGAGCCCTGCAAAGAACCCACTATTTCAGCCATAAATCTGTCTTTTCCATTTGAACTTTTCCTTTTGCCTGGTGTCTTTTGAGAATGACCTGCAAAGCTCAGCAAGTGTTTCACATAGTGATATAGTGAAAGGAATTAAGCAGGCTCATTTGTTTTGTGACAAAGAAACCCTCAGAAGTAATTTCTCTGTCATTTTTGGTTTATCATAAATTTTTCTTAGCCTGCAGCATTGCAGCTAGAGGGTTAGGTAATAGGCAAGGAAACCGAACAGGTTCTCCTTGGAGCTCTTAAGTATTGGGATAAAACTGGCGGATTCCATCAGCCTTTACAGAAGATTTTTAGGCCTTTGCCCAGGCTTTTCTACCAGAAATTTGGCTTGTCTACCTGTTCAGGACTGTATTTGTAAGGTGTTCTAGAATATGTGGTAGGAACACGGTTATATTTATCACATAAAGTTGCGTGGTTCATTAATTTCTTTAACTTAGGACTAAAAGGAATTTGTAGGCAGAAGAGCTAGCGTTCAGTGGTCTCTTGTTTGTCCTAGCTATTGAAGACTAAGAAATCCAGCCATGGTAAAGGCATTCAAGCAATGTGCTTTGGTTTAATATTTTTTATTCTCTCTCCTCGACTCCCTCCCAGTGCTGTAATGCCTCTGTTATGGCTGGATCCCATAGTTAGTAATGAGTTAGAGGGAGAGTGTTGCCACCTTTCCTTCCCCACCTCTCAAAAAGGATCTAGAAGAACTGGAAAGGATACCTAGAAGAATGACAGGGTGATATCCCTGATGGGATATAAGTCAGTGTATGTTGGAGGAGTATTGCTCTACCCACATATTCTTTTCTGTGCAACTGGTGTGAAAGACAGGATACTAAACTAAATTATGTTTAGTCTGACCTCGGAAGACACTTCTTCTGGTACATAAAGTACATCCTACAGCATGCACAGTATGTTGTTTTAGGAGAAAGAATTTCTTAGTGTTTTCTTTTCTTTACTTTGTTCCACCAGGCATCTGTGCAGGCCATGCCATAACCGTGAAAAAGCTAAGGGACTGGGCAAGTACATCTGTCAGAAGTGCCACCTGATAATTGATGAGCAGCCTCTGATGTTTAGGAATGATTCCTACCATCCGGATCACTTCAACTGCACCCACTGTGGGTATGTTCTTATGTTCTAAACTGGGACAAAAAAAGAAAGAGACAAACAGTACAGTCATCAGCGCAGTCCTTTCCAAGGTTTAAACTTTGCTGCCTTCACACTGAGGAAACAAAAATTGTGTGAGGACAAATGGAAAGAAATTTGGAAACTTCAGTTTTATTTTGCCTAAACTTGAATGGCTTTAGTTTTATCCTAAAACTGAGTGACACTATTTTATACAGAAAATAAAAATAGTTCCTTAGTATGAACTTACCTGAAAGGCTGTGTGCAGATTACAATAATAGTGTTATCCAAAGATAGCTGTTGCTGGTCTATTCAAAATAGTTTCACTTTGCATTCCTGGATAGGGAAAAAAGATGAGTTTGTGAGCTGTGTCGGTCCTCTGGCACAGTCCGTCTGTGCCTGTCTGATACTGCTGATACCTGTCTGACCAGAGTTAGCAGGAAGGCAGTATAATGGGAGCACAGTACTGCCCTAGAATGGCTAACGGTGCTGAGCACTATTCGCGTGGTCCTTGTGCCTGAGCTATGCCATTCAAAGATAGCTTGAGTCTTTGCATGACACTGCATTTTTCCATCATATTTCTGCCAGAGTATATAGACAAAGACATAATATTCCACAAACGTTTTCTTGTCTGGCAAACTGAGAAAGCAATTTTAGAAAGATGACAATAACTTTATTTCATCACTCATATATTTCCTCAATATATTGGACAATAATTGTATTTCACTAGCTTAATTTAATGACTCTGGATTTGGGACATGAATGTTGCCAAAGTATGTTGACTTTCACGTTTTGTCTTCCGAAACTTCGTCTCAGGCATTAAAGAGATGCACTCGATGTTCTTACTTCAGGCCCATGTCTGTGTTTTCAGGAAGGAGCTGACTGCTGAGGCCCGGGAACTGAAGGGAGAACTGTATTGCCTGCCCTGCCACGACAAGATGGGAATCCCCATCTGCGGAGCCTGCCGCAGGCCCATTGAGGGACGAGTGGTCAATGCTCTGGGAAAGCAATGGCATGTTGAGGTGAGGCCCCTCTGAATCTGAAACTTCCTTCAGGAGATGCTTTGGAAGAGGGCTAGTGCTAGTTGGAAGCGGTAGAGATTTACATGATCTGTAATATACGAATTCAGACCAAACCCAATTGCTTATGTTTCAGATTGTCTTCACCTTCTATGAGTGGATGAGTACAGCAGGGTCATGAGGGTTGGCTAAGCAAGCTGTGCTTTCACAACAGGAGTAACCTTAATTTTAAAATGCCTGATGTGGATTGTAAAGATTCTTGCAGAATATGGTTCACCGAACAGCATTTACTTACTAATAAATTACATGTTTACCATGATATACTTCTATGTACCCTGCCCAACCCCAGTTGACAGGTTCATAACAGCATTGGAATTTGTAATGTAGGCAGAGCCAATGCAATTCTTGCTTTTCAAGCCTTTTCAGCTCATTGTTTCTGTAACTCTTGGCTGAGTCATCACGACTTGCTCTGAAGTTTTTTAGTGATTTAAGCCTCCTAGGGCTTGAGCTGAGAGAGATTATGCCGCTCATTTGAAGTGCATTCATACCAACCATGTTTTATATTCCTGTGTCTCTTCTCTGAAACAAGTATGGTAGTAGTCCACAAGTCTGTCAGTATAGACACAAAATGATCTCCCTTTCAGCAGGTCTTCTACCTATCTTTAATACAATTAACTACTACAGGAGACTAAATATTTTCTATTTTCATAAAAATTTTCCTGTCTGAGTTTCATTAAAGCCTTAATGGATAACAGTTTTAAACTGAAAGAGGGTACGTTTAGATGAGATATTAGGAACCAATTCTTTGCTGTGAGGGTGGTGGGATGCTGGCCCAGGTTGCCCAGAGAAGCTGTGGCTGCCCCATCCCTGGAGGGGTTCAAGGCCAGGTTGGACGGGCCTTGGAGCAGCCTGGGCTGGTGGGAGGTGTCCCTGCCCAGGGCAGGGGGGGCACTGGGGGGGCTTTAAGGTCCCTTCCAACCTGAACCATTCTATGATTCTGTTATTGTCTTGAGCCATGGTTGATATCCATGCAAATGTTTTTCCCTGGTGATAGAAAAGTCACTTTGCCTGCCACCAAATGTGGTTTTTTGTTTTACAGCATTTCGTTTGTGCCAAATGTGAGAAACCATTCTTGGGGCACCGACACTATGAGAAAAAAGGACTGGCTTATTGTGAAACTCACTATAACCAGGTAAATTCTGCCATCTGTACTGTAAGTACTTGCTCTGACTGGCAAATGCTTTTTTGCATTTTACATTTGCAAAGCTATGCGGATTGTGCATAATCTGAATTTGTAGAGGTGACACAATATTAAGAAATCAGTGAGATTTAACAGAAAAAATAGTTTCTCTTGGCAGATCTGAACAGTGATGTTGAGAACAGAATAGAAATGTCTTTGGGGATGTTGACTTTTCTTTGTGCCATTGACAGGAAACAACACTGACCATGGGTTGTGACTAAAATCCCTGTAATTCTACTCCAAAACTATTTGTGTGGACTTTGGTAATTGCTTGCTTCCATGGGCCTAAGATAAATGCTGTGCTGTTTAAAGCATAAGAAAAGTATGTTTCAAAAGCCAACCAAAACCTATTTTTTCTGTATGACTTTACTGAACAGCTATGAGTTTGGTATTTTCTTCTGTCAGATAAATTAGCCTTTCTCTCATAAGAGATAAGTGTTTCTGTTTTGAAGATAGCTCTAAGCTTTATTTTGGTGTTTATAGTTAAGCATCAGGAGATGTTTGTCTACAGTGAGCATCATACTCTACTGATCCTCTTTTCTCCAAATTGCCGCACGTACAGGACTTTAAGATCACATAACAGTGGTAAAGTGTGAGGCATCAACAAAAAAGGTTTTGTGGTATTTAGTGGTATGAGATCCAAAGGAACATAGACTCTTTGGCAAGTGTATGAGAAGTTATTCAGCAGATTTAAATTGGTATATTCGGGGGCTACTGCAATGTCTGGGAATTCTTTGATTGTTAGGATTGAATGTTCACACCAGCTGTGTGATTTGGGGAGCATGAGCAGTCGGTAACATGAGTTCTTGTTCTGATTTCTTTTGCCGCACAGCTCTTCGGAGATGTCTGCTACAACTGCAGCCACGTGATAGAGGGAGATGGTAAGATTTGTTCTCTCCTTGTTTTGGGTTGCTGTCCTTGTTCCATTTGTTAGTGCAGCTGTTGCAGACCCACAGTTGCAAGGCACCAGTGTTTCTTTTCACATCTGGCCTCATTTGAATTTGGATACAAATCCAAATTCAAATAATCTGGCAGTTTCCTTTTATTTTGTGCTTTTGCTTTTGCAGTGGTATCAGCTCTTAACAAGGCCTGGTGTGTGAATTGCTTCTCCTGCTCCACCTGCAACATCAAGCTTACGCTGAAGTAAGTCAGTGTCTATATTTTGGGCCGTATGAGACATTTGCCCCTAATGCAGGGTATCAGCTTTGGGGACCCACATGCCAGTGCCTCTCCAAGAGGCAAGAAGCCTTTTCTCTGTGGGAGCAGGTGCTTATAATTCCACTGATTTCAGAACTAAAAGGGACCTGGGACTCAGCATCTTCTCTGATTTGTTTTCCTTCATTAATCTGTTCTGTAAGAAGGTTGGGTAAGAGGAGAACTCATTCAGCAGTACAGAGGGAAGGCTCTAAACGTTGAGCAACTGCCTGTCCTGAAATACTTGCAGCCTCCGTATCTCCTTAGTGTGGATGCTCCCCTCAATGCCAGTATTTGCAATTGCATAGATTGTTTTGAAAGAAAATATTTTGCTAGTTACCTCAAACATCTAGAAGAGGGACAGAAAACAAAACAGTCTTACGTGTTTCCTTTCTCAGGTTCAAACCCTTATCCTACTATGCTGGGTTAGCCCCGCTGGCCTTGTGTATGAAGGAGCTCTAGTTCGCCACAAAGGGGACCTTTCAAGTGACACTTCCATTCTATGATAATAACAGTATTATTCTAGGCTGTGACATACAAATATATAGGAAAATCTTGCTCCTTATTTAACTAGCAATACTGAAGACCCTAGTTCCCTGATAAGAACCCCATTTCTGTACTTGCATGACCAGACGAGGAAGTGGGTTGTTTTATACATGCAGCAGAACACAAAAAGCAGTATTTACATAGATGCATGGAGTCTTGATTTAGTGAAGCGTGTAGTTTGCAAATAGCATTTTAATAGCCCACTGTTCTTTGCGTTAAAGGAATAAGTTTGTGGAGTTTGACATGAAGCCTGTATGCAAGAAGTGCTATGAGAAATTCCCGCTGGAGCTGAAGAAACGTCTGAAGAAGTTATCAGAGCTGGCATCCAAGAAGGCACATCCCAAAGCTCTGGATTTAAACTCTGCTTAAACAGGTCTGTCAGTCTACTGATTGTACTCTTACAGTCATAAGCTGCTGCTCACAGCAGCTGTTGATTACAGAGGCAATTACTAAGGACAAGTGAAACCAAAGATAAGTAGTACCTTCCCCTGCTTCTGGTAACGCCGCTTGCATGTTGACTATCCCTGTTCTCAAGCAATTTTCTATTAACACTGGCAGAAAGAGGAATACGATTTCTACTTGAGCAGTTTACAGGCTGGTTATTAATTTGCTAATAACAACTTATTCTGCCTTTGTGGAATTCTACACAGTCTTTCCTTCCTCAGATGACCTGTAGTTCTCTGTCTATTCCTCTGTGGTCTAAGGAATTTGGAAACAGTGGTTGATTGTAGGGGTGGAAGAAATATGTGGTTTTCTCTTTTTCAATAAAAGTATAAAAATTTCTCTTCTCACCCTGGGTGAAAACATTTTTCATTTTTTTAATATGTAGACAAATATTCTGAAAGCTGTCATTCTTTGCTACATGCAAAATGTTCTGGTCTTTCTCCAGATTCCTATTGATCAAATATGGATGCTCTACAGTCCTGGTTTGCAGGTTTACTGGGAAGGCTCAGGAACCAATAGTTATGGTATCTGCACTGTATGCTTGTCTGGCTTAGGTCCAGCATTAAGACGGCAGAAGCAGCTTGCTTTCCTACTTCCCTGTTCAGTGCTAAGGAGATTTCAATTGTCAAGGCCATGCCAGCCTCTTCAGAATAGTTAGGCCCTTCTTAAGGAGGAGGTGGCTATGGGAAACAAAATATTTTGTTTGAAACTGACGCTCTAATTTTCTCAGTTTGTTCTCTGCTGCTGCATGGGTACTGGAGCTTCTAGTGGTCAACACAAAGCATGTTCTATCTGACCTAACTGACATTCCTTGAGGCAACGCGGCTGGAGCCTTGGTTATGCTTTTGCGTGATGAAATCAAATTCATGGTATGGTACCAACTTAAGTGCTTCAGTTCACCTATCCTTCTCACTTTGTTTCAAAGATGAGTATACACTTGTTGGTCACGCTCCAGAAAGCTCAATTACATGAAGGCCTGTCTAGCACTTACAGTTTGTTGAAAATATGCTCTTATGCAGAAAAAACTCAGGAAGTATTTTTCTTAAAATTTTCACCCAAATAAGAGTTTCCCATTACCTTTCTTCTTAAGGACTGAGTGTACATAAAAAGGGGACCTCAGATGTGAATTTATATATCTTAAGCATATAGTTCTGCTCTTTAGTTTTCCCTATCACTGGTGAAGTTTCACTGGTCCTTCTGCCTTCACAACACAAGGTGCTGAGAAATTTACTGGTTTTGAATATTCTCGATATTTCTTTAGGGGCGGGCCGCCAGCAGTGCTGTTCCTGAGTCCACCCCTGTGTTGTATAATCACATGGAGCTTCTGAGACCTCTGGAGGTATCCCCCGTAGGTTCTTGTGCTGAACTAAGATGAGCAGCATCAAAATCCCTTTCCATGAATAGCTGGAGACTGTGCCTGCCCTTTTTGCAAGGTAGACAGGACAAAATGCACTGGAAGACTGCTGTCCCTTGCGTGATTTAAATCTTCCCAAAAACTGGCTAGTTTGGTAGGTCAAATGAACACAGCAGTTGGGCCTAGGCACCAGCCTGCAGCCCTAGGTGAATTAGCTAGCAAGAAGTTAAAGCTTCCTCACTTCTTTTGTGAGCAGCAACTGGATTGGGGCAATAATCTGCCTTAAAATTGTCCTCACTGCCATCATGCTCTGCTCCAAATAGTTCTGAACGAGACAGTAGCTAACGCAGTGATAGCTGTTAACACGCCTGCTGTAGCTGCTACCCCTGAAACTGCACCAGTGATACCACAGCAGTGGTGGGAAATCCCAGTTAACTGTGTGCAGATAAGAATCCCATATGCAAGACCATCTCTTAAATACTGGCTTTGCTAATTCAACTGCTGACAGCTGCTGTAAGCTTTTTGTTGCCGTAAGTTACCATAAACTTTTAGCTGGGGTATACTGCATCCACTGTAACACTGATGAGGGGATAGGCCTTAATTTTAGCAGTAGAGCTCTTCCATCCTCTTCTGCCCAATATGCATTGTAGATGACAGTAATAGCAGCTTCTTTTGTCACTGCTTTAGGAGAACATGTGGCTAGTCACTGTTCTCTCACCAGCCTTTAAATGGTCTTTTAGTTAAGGGCACAAAGAGCAGCATGTCTTTTTGGTACAGTAGTATGTGGCCACTGCAAAGACCGGTCTTGTAAGCCGGTCTTTGGCATTTTTGTCACAGCATAAGCCACAAGAACTACTGATCTAGGAGCAAATCAATATGTTATTCATTCTTCCCAGCATAAAGCATTCAGGTCTGTTCCTGTAATCTCAGCCACAGGCCGCGTCTAATGCTAAATCTGAGCAGCTGTGTATCTGCAGCCTCCTGGGAATATGTAAAGGAACACACAGCCACATAGCTCCTGGTAAATACGGAAAGACTATGTAACTAGCAGATAATCAATAATATTCTTTCAGTGGCCACTCTCAAGTTCAGCAATGGAAAATGCATGTATGTAGATGTGAACGGAATTATTTTTGTACTACAAATAGAGATGTAGCATGGGCTCTCACTTTGTCTCGTGCTAGAAATTCAGTAGAGCTAGTAAGCTTCAGTGTTCAAAGGACAGCTGATACCATTCTCTTTGATAAGCTATTCAGTTCTCCAGGATTTGGATTCTGTCCTTATCCTTCCCAAAATTAGTGGGGAAAAAAAAATCATAATGCCTGATCTCTATAATAGCAGAGGGTGATTTTCTCTTAGTATCTCTTAAACTATTATTTTTTCACTGTTATTGTGCAGAGGTACAATAGTGAATATTGCTGACATAACTTTTTATGGGACGGTGGAATTGAAGGAGTAGGAGAAATAACTATGAATAGTTTAAATAAATGCATCTTCCTCTACTTTTTTGAGTCCACTTGGTAAAAAACTAAGTAGAATATAATGCAGACTTAGGAATTCTCCTTAGTGTGTTGATAGGTCGACAGGTTGGTGGTTTGTTGGTATTTTTTTAAATAAGGTCTCGGTCAGGAATAAGCTGCATGCTTTTTTCCATTGCTGTAGACAGACGTGCTGGCCAAATTTGTCCTAGGTATCACACCACTGGAGAGTATAGATTTGTATCAAGGTTGAACTTGTCTCAGAAGTCTATGCTTACTAAAAGCTGTTGTCTCGTTATATACATTTCTAGTTTACATTCATATTTATATACGTACTGAATTAAAATCACTAATATTCACTGAGTACACTTGAAAATGGTTTTGCTTTTAGAAACCACAGTATGTGAAGCTTGTTTGTATTCCAAGGGTATGTTAATCACTGGCAATCTTTCTTTATGGCAACCTAATCTGCTCTCTAGGGTTTGCATCCTGGTCTTTATTTTTACAGCAGTCTGTGCGATGTAGACAAATATTGTTCAACCTTTTGTACTGAGAGTTTCTAGATGTTGCATGTTTTGTATTAGATGATGTGACTGACACTTTTTTAAAAAGAGAAGGAATAGATTGCAGGCAAACATGTAATAAATGTGGTTGTACTAGTCTGTAAAGCACTATTAAGTGCTGAGGGTGGTATAGACTGAGTAAAATAATTAGCAGCTACTTGCCTTGGTTGAGGCCTTGATGAGCAGTGTGGATTCTGCACCATGTGTAGTTCTTGTTTTATCACACGTTGCTTCTGCTGTCTAACCAAAACGTGATTGTGGATTGAAATGGTGTAATGCTGTACCTTTTTATGCTCCTATAATAAAGTTAACTGTAATACATTTTAAATCTTCGCTCAAAAAACAAACATAAAAAAGTTGTCTATTGTACAGTTAAAAAAAAAATAAATTACATTTGCAATGCTGAGGCAGAGAGCATTACACACTCTGAGGAACTCTGAGGATTGCCCAGATCTGATGCACTGTCGTGGTGAATTCACATTTTGGACCTTCGATGGTGGTGTGTTGGTTGATGAGGATGTGCAGATCGAGAGTATCATCCTTTTCGAGGCTGTGCTGTACAAATTGTGTTGTGTATATGACGAGTAGATGGGATGTTGTGATCATTTACAGGCTGTAGCGCATGTTTGGTAGGTTTAGGTTACGTGGATCTAGAGTGAATATTCTGTTTTCTTCTTGAAAAAGACGTTGTGGTTGATTATCTGCAGTGTTTATTTAAAAACCAGAAGCAATACAGTTTGGCCGCAAAATTGCTTTTTGTACAGGTGAAGTATTGAATGCTTCTCACTTACAGCCTGTTAGATCAGACATAGGATGGCAAAACAAATCAAAGTCGTTAGTTCAAATGTTTCCATTGCCAGCAATGGACATTACAGCAGGAATATCTAATTGCATGCAGAAGGATCAACTATTCTGACAAGTGTGGCACTCATTTAGATGCACAAAGAGAGTGGGGCTCTTCCCTGCCACCCACGTACAAAACTCCCGTTAGCGTTTGAATTTCACACACACACGTCTGAGGGAACAAGAGAACCATTGTGCATACATTGGCAAGTTTGAGAGATCTAGCAGCACTGCTTTTCCAGCACTGCTTTTCCAGCACTGCCAGATCGTGTCTCAAGGAACTTGGTGTAAATGCTTTAAGACATGTCCATGTTTCACCGTGAGCAAGGGAGGGCTCGTCGTTGAGGAAGGAGTACTTGTTTCCTGATGGGATAAGCATCTAGGCTTACTACCACCACAGTGCATATGTGCCTTACACACCGACCACACTCGGGTTCCTATAGGCCAAAGCTGTGTGTTTACAAAGGTCTGAGAGATGAACAAGTACTGAATCAAATTTTACCACTCGAAGTGCCTGCTAAACAGGAAATAGAAAAGATTTGGAGAAATTAAAGCTATTATTCTTGTCTCATGAACGAATGTCTGCATAACTCCAAGCTGAGAACATTTTTATAGAGCAAAAAAGTCTCTTTCAACAGATGTCTGTTAGACCAGGTTCTTTGATTCTGATTTGCACTGAATAGCACATCCATAACTTGAAATAGGAGCAACTGAGTAAAAGTAACGGACCCAAAATCCAGACTCATTTCAGAACTTGTTTATGCTTGCTAGATACTGCATAGTAGAGAGCAGTTATTAATTTCTAAGTGCATTATAAAATGTTAAAGATAGAAAACTATTTAATTTAACCAAGGCAACAGTAAACCAGTGGACAGCCTGCTAATTTAGCAGCAGACGGGAATGACAGTTGTGATCTGACAGTAACTGGCTGTCATAGTCTAACTTGCAGCACGTAACCTAGTGATAAAAGGATGAAAACCATCATCTTACCTTTCAAGGTGTCCGGTTGTCCTACTACTAAAGGACATTTCTCCACTCTTAGAATTTCCAGTAGAAGGAAAAAAAATAATATTACTTTTGTTTGCAGAGACTCAAGGAGTTCATGCATTTGGTAAGAGCACATGCGAGGGGATATTTTCTTTCCAAAAGGAAGATGACTGTTAAAGTGTTTCTCTCTTTAAGAATGGAGGAGATTTAGAGTATCAGAAGAGGCTCTTACATTAGGGTTCCTCCACCCCCAGCCCCCATATTACATTAAAATCCATCTAAACTTTCTCTAAATCCAAAGTCTGAATGGAATTGTTATACTACCTCTAAGACAGACAAGTGTTACAGATACTTGAAAGTACACGCTCACTTGAGCTTCTCTTGTGGTCGTATTTCAGTCACACAGTTCATTCAGCATATGATCAGAAGACTGATCATCAAGTTTAATATTTTTTAAATGGCATTTCTTCTAGGAGATGAAATTGCAGGTAGTTTGGCACAGATACAGGTCATGGGTTCTATTTCCACTGTCAAGCTGGGAGGCTCTTTTGCTTGTTTACAGCATTCATTAGCAGACGTACATAGGACGTTAACAGGTCATCCATTTTGTAACCCTGTCAGAAAAGAAAAAAGCCTTAAATCTCTCAAAGAGCTCCAGAAGCCAAAAGACCTACAGTTTCCTTACTGTTTTATTTTCTTGGGTTCTTCCCTGCATGGACACCTCCTCTTCCGGCGGCTATCGCTGTTTTGATAATTATTTGTCTGGTCCTCCCTCTGCTCTTCCCTTCATAGATTTACCAGACTTTACAGAGCATAGCTCTATTGTCTCCTTCTCATTCATTCTAGAGATTGACATCTTGTACTTGGAAGTACAAGAAGTTAGCTCTTAAATGTTTTTATGTCATCTTTACAAATTTGCCTTTAATTGTCAATACAGCGATGCTTGTTTGACTCTGGGGACAACCTGAAACCAATTCTGAAAAAGGTGGTACCACTCGCCAACAAGTGTAAAATCTTACAAGGATGGTGTTACTGCATAGATGGATCAAACTGCCAGACGAGAAGCCTCTTAGATAGATAGCTTTGTGGGTAAGGGGTAAGTGCAGTCTTTTCTTAATGCTTCAGATAGATAGAATTTTGATGCAAGGAAAGGATTTGGGAAATTACTATTTTTCCTTGTCTCTGTGCCTTACTTCTTTGCATCAGATGGCATTGTATAGCACTGAATTGGTTCTAAACTGCAATTTTATTGATGTAGCCGTGAATACTTTTTGTATCTGCAGTGGTTTTAACATCTGTTTTGGCACAATTGTTTTGTAGCAATTCTGGATGAAAGGGAAAAATGAGGAATTTCATGTGTGTAGGTTAACAAAACTCTTCTTACCAGGGATGTCTCACATAAGATCCGACTTCCTCGTACCAGGTTCCCTATTGTCATGTGAAAGTATGTGCTGCCACTGCTCCAGTTAGAGATTTTATTGAAGGGGTAGACTGTTAAAATATCCTGTAAGGAGAAACAAACTCAACTATGCAACATTTCTCAAATGAAAACGGGCTGTTATGTCAGAAAACCCGGAGAACCAGAATATTCTTTTTCTTTCCCACTTCATTTATAAATATAGGGGATCGAGGTAAGTCTTGCAACCAGGTATGTTGTATTTTCACCAAGCAGGTGAGTCTTAATCGCTCAGAATAGACTTCCTTTCATTATATATTGATCTTTGCCTTAGCACACTGCCGTTACATTTGCAATAATCTAAAACTCACTGGATATTTGTTCTCTTATTAAAAGCAAATAGTGATAATTCATAAAGGCTTTTGCCTGGGAACTTGCTAAGCCCAGGCTGTTTGTCTGGGATAGAGAGCTGGTGAATGCTGTCATTCAACCTGCTCTTTTAGACAGTTTGGGTTTTCCTGCAAAGCATTTTTCTGAAGCAAATTCTCTAGTGCACCGTCCATCCATCAGCCTGATCTTACCACTTTGCCCAGGTCCATCATGATTACCGCTTCTTTCCTCAGAGATGCTCTACACTGTTCCCTTTCCAGTGCAGAAACTGCAAAGACGTGATGTGAGGCAGTAACATTTTATGTGGTTCCACACAAAAAATAAATAGAGGGTCTCTATCCTCTCTCTCCTCCAAGGAGAAGGCCCTGTTGCTGTCCCTGAATTAGCACTGTCGATTAAATCCTTCCTTAGACAGGCTCTTGAGAAGCAGCTGTTACCTTTGTCTTCTGATGTATCAGTGAGACTCCTTGCTTGTTGATGGCAATCAGCACAATCTCTGGGAAGTTTGGCTCCGAGGTTTGCTATAAACAAGTAACAGAGCAAGATAAGCAGAAATGATCCATATTAGGTGCGCAGTGACCTTTAACAGTGTCTAATGCTGCTTGTTCTCTTTACTAAATAAACACTGAAACACAAAGCTCTTCAATATTCTGTAACTATTGCTAAGGGTGCCCTTTTTGCCCATATACTGATGACTTGAGCAGCTGTTACATAAAAGCAGAATCGGGCCCATTATTTCCTAGGCTATCTGATAATAGGCTTAATGGTTGGTTGCAAACCAGTTAAGAGCCTAGCGAGGAGAAATTAAAGGTAGAAAGTGGGAAATTATTCCTGGAGGTATCCACTGCAGAATGAGAAGATTAGTACAGAGCTACTACAGATGATCCCCAGAGATACAAGACCTGGCAGCATTTTGTAGTGGAGAACAATGACAAGACAGTAAAGTATCTGCATAAAGACCGCATTTACTATATAGTTGTAATACTACGTATAACAATTGGAACAACAACATAGCCAGTAAAACCTCATCTCCCCACCTTCAAGGAATTGTGTTTTCCTCAGTAGGTGATGGGAAGCCAGCTTTATAATATCCACAGGTAGGGAATTCTAGTTGGTTCATATCCCCCAGTGCTGCTCATTCATACAGGCCTTTAAACCTACCTTCACCTCAAAGAAGGCTGATCCAAATGTTGGCCACCGGTGTATCATTTTCAAGAAGGCAATTTTGGCCTCATCCACAGTTTTTCCTTCATGTTTGCTGTATACTGCAGTAATGCTCTGTTTAGGAAAAAGGACAGAAAGCCCACGCAGTTGGAGGCAGGCAGGTTTTCAGTGTCCAGCACTACCACTAAGACAGCAGCGGACACTCGCCAAGATCAGGCTTGTGCCCACAGCGGTAGAAGACTGTGAAAATGAAAATAGCCTCCCCTGCCATGGGGTAAGGTGGAGGCAGAGGAAAGCCTCCCCAGTGTTCCTTACTAATGAGTTGAGTGAAAGAAGTCCAGGAGCCCAAGGGAATGGATTTCAGGGCAGAGGGGCAACATGGGATGAAACGGCATTCAGAAAGCCAGTGTTCAACACCCACAGATATGTGTCGCATTTTCTGCTGTAATATGTAGGGTGAGTTTTCCCTCCGTATTTGAAATAATGCCCTGTGTCTTCCTCAGTGGACTAAGTGATGAGTATCTCCTAAAACTTTGTTGCCTTTTGGTAGAGAAAAGAGCCTTTTGCTATGAGTAGCAGGCACACGGTGCAAGGTGACTGATTTGCTGGCCCAACTGAAATATTTAGAACACGTTTTAATTTTCTGTTTCTGTAAAAGATCCTCAGACCCCCAGTCCCATCACTGACTTTCCTGTCTCGAACCCATCTTCTGGGCACTGAAAGCAGATTACTATCTCCAAGAAAGAAGCATCTCTCAAATCAATCATCCAGGCCTGCAGATATCTTTCAGAGGTTTGGTAGAGCGGATGCAAAACCTGGATTGGAAGAGGCTAAACAGCAACATCCTTTCCTAGTGTTTTCAAAGACAAAGAAGTAGTGTGGCTCGATGTCTTTCTTTTCTCATAAAGCTCTGTGGAAGTAGCGTGATTAATGAAAGCTGATGTTCTTACCTTCTTCCACTCATCTGGCGAGATTGCTCGGAGCAGATTGTCAGGCACCAGCTCCTTCAAGATTTTGGGGATGGTTGCCAGCTGTGTGCGGTCATTGTTGAAGCGCACTTTATATATCAGCCCTGCCAGCTGGACAGCTTCATCCTTGGAACACTTGTGGTAGCCTCTGAGGTACTTCGGCAGCTCCTGGAAGAGATCAGCTCTGAATCCAGACAGAATGGGCTGAAGCAAACACTGACTTATGCATTCTAAATCTGTGAGATCAGGATGTGAGTGTTGCTAAACACTGTCCAAGGACATCTCAAGAACTTTTGACTCCTTCTGGTGGTTCTCTTTTCCAACCCAAACCATTCTATGATTCTCCAGACAATTATGGAGCAAGATGAGCACCTCCAGGGAACAATTAATAAGGGAGCTGTGCTCCTAACATAAGCAGTATAGCTACGTTGTGAACACTGTGAGAAATAAATCTGTAAGAAATAAATCAGAGGCATTCCTCTGGAGGCTCTATAATGCAGGGAGATGGCAACGCTCCAGCAGGCCTACTTTCTCAGAAGTATTTCTTGGATCACATTGATTGCTGTCATATTTATTCTTTAGGGAGCTGGTTACCTGGTGGTAATGAAAAATGACATCAGCTTTCAGGTCCTTCCCAGGAGTTACATTCAGCCACAGCTTTCTCATGAAGTACACCTCATAGGCCACAGACATAGTAGCCCCTAAGGAAACAACATCTTGTCAGCATTCTCTGTATCGCTGTCCAGTTCTGCAGTTTTTAAATGGCTTGTGAGTTTCTTCAGAAACGTAATTCTGGTTTTAATAGTAACAAAAAAATTACTAACGAGAAGGTACAAAAGGCCATTTTAGATGACCAAGGAAGGGATTAGGACACTGATCATGCAGTGATCTAAGGTGCAGGCTCTTCAGAGATGGAGGAAGAAGTTGAAGATGCCTGCAGTACCGGTGTTTGTTATTTCTCAATGGTCGTGACAGCTGCCTGCCGATGTGCAGCACACCTGGATTCTGCTGCACTGATGCAGGTATGTTCCCCAAAGGCTGTGTTTACAGAAATGAATTGTGATTTAGTGCACCCACAGCTTTATGCTGTGATTCTCAGAGCTCCTAGCTGCTGCATCAGCTGTGGGGAGAAGAGCTAAGTTAGAAAGTCTTAGATATGTAGATAGTACTTCGGGAAGTTAAACCTCGACTGTCCTGAAATAAGCAGAGGTCAGGATAAATGAATTTGAAACTTGAGTGGAGTTTGATGCGGTTTCAAAATGTATGTTATACGTGGGGGTGAAGTGCAAAGAATTGCAGTCATTAGTGTTACATTGCTGTATTCGAACAAGTGTTCCCCTGGCAATGCAACGTGTGCTTGGGTATCACCAGGCGGTAATGTAGACATCAATTTTCCAATACCCCAAGAAATGGGAGTGACACTGTGTAAAGAACCTATTTACACACATTAGCTGATACCTGATGTGGCAATGCGTGAGCCTTGGACTGTAAAGGGGATCAACCTATCTGTAACTTGTGTGCATCCGGCTCTGTGTGTTGGATGCAACAGGTCAAAAAATCTTTGGTACCAATTTAAAATTTCTGGAGAGATCTCCCCACAAAGGTTTTTATGGTGTTTCTGATAGCCAATGCTTGGCTGGATCTTTCACTGGATCTTTCTCCTGGTGCAGGCAGTAACCATGTATTTAGAAACAAAAATGATATAATAAGGCTCTGCCAGATACTTGCCAAATGGCGTAAATCCTACTGGATAAATTTGCTGCTTCCCCAGTTCAACACAGCATCTCATGCAGCTTCTCCTCATGCCAGAATGTCATGCTGGCATTCTCCTTACCATCTCTCCCTGGTTTGTTCCTCCTGTTCCAGTCTGTCACCTGCCTGAGCGAGTCAAAGAAGTAGTCTGCTTCGTTCTGACTGATCACCTGGAAGAGGCCAAGCAATGAAGGCAAAGGAGGGATTAGCAGATCATATAAAATACTGCCTGGGCCAACATACCCCAGTATCAGGTTGAATTTTTTTTGTCTGTCTATGGTGAGAGAGCACAATTACAGCAGGAAAGACAGAGGCGAGGGGAAGGAAGTAGAGAAATAGGAGGAGGATGGCTCAAATTATTTACATTTCACATGGGGATTTTTATTGCATCTTCTGTTGCTTTTTTTTTCTTTCCAGCCTGTGTATTGAAGTCAAGCTGAAGATGCCTACCTTATTCTTAGCATGGCTTCTCTTTGTAAGTTACTGGCACATACCTAGTTCTTTTCAGGAATGCAGCACATCAGAAATTCCCTGTGCTTGGACTCAGTGCTGCTTTTGCCCTGATCATAGTTCCAGAGAGAAGGCATCTCTCAGCAAGGCAGGCAACCCAGGCTTCAGCGTGGGCAAGGCAAACTTCTGAGAAACTAGAGAGCAACCAACTGGTGCTGATCAGCCACTGCTCTCCCCCGTACTGGAGGGTACTCTGTATGTGCAGCACGTCTCCTGGGCAAAGCCTGAGTGGAAAAGGGCTGAATCCAGCAGGACGCACCGTGCAATTTGCACTGCCTGTGTACCGGTAGACTGACAGAAACTCTGCGTCTCATCTAGCCCCTCCGAGAGACTCCAAATAACTGTCGGGTGCTAAAAGTTCAAGCCTAGGTTGTATCCCCTCAGTAAGACAAAAGCAGTAATGACTTGCTCTGTTGCTTGGCTTCATATATGGTTGTCTAGGTGGTCTGATAAATAAGTAAGAGAGGGATGGGGGAGTCTGGCTACCCTGCCATAATTAAGAAGAGTTACCTTGTCTGCAATCTTCACAAAGAGGCTGAAACCTTCCCAGGAGTTCAGCTGCAATTTGGAAGCGATTTTCTGACACAGAGTCCGGATTTTGGTGTTTGTTCCCACATCAAATGTCTATGAGATAACGAGACACTTGTTACACAGAGGAGAGGAAGAAATGAGAACACTGAATATCTTGAAACATGAACTGGGAAAATGGCCAAGGCTGGGAAAACAAGTTAGTTCTTACCTGTTCTGTTTCATTGGGGAAGCAAATCTTGTGTGAGATCTTGGTGGTGTTCTGTAAGATGGCCTCAACCTCCACAGGATGAGGTGCCCACTTCCTGGAGCCGCTCCTGGAAAATGCCACCCCCATCATGAGAGACCAGTGCTGGATTGAATCTTTGAGGAGTTGAACAACAGTATTCCACTCAGACAGCAGACTCCATCCAGAGTGTTAGTACTGTGCTATGGGGTGGGCTGCAATGTACCTTTAACCCCGGTGTAAACTCAGGGTATTAACACCAAGAAACAGAGGGTCTTATTAGCGTGTATATTAAAAGCTTGTTCTACTCTGCAAGGAGATTAAATGGGTAAGTTACCTTCCTAGCCAGTACCATTACCCGTGTATTCAGAAACATCTTTCCTTATTGTTATTGAAGTGCGACGATAGTGCCCGCAAGGAGAAATACATTTTATTTAATTCTTGCATCTGCAAAAAGGTATGCATTCAGATACAAAATTAGTTACAGCTCGGGAGGCAAGTCCCAGGAAAGTTTGGAGGGCCGCTAGAAGCGTTGTATTTTATATAAGAGCTGGTATGTAATCACTGATTCAAGAGGCGCTGAAGCTGTACGTCAGTCCTTTGAAATTATACCTCAGAGCAGAGCTGCCTTTTAAAGCAAAGGAACCGGCCCTGAAGTCTGAGTCATGCAAAAACCTTGATACAGTTAAAGTGAGGACAAATCTAGCACATTACCTTCTGGGGCTGGTATTTTCCTGCCCTCAGTTGCACAGAGCAGGCTGTTTGGAGATTGCGTACGCCATAATGTATGGGCCAAACTCCTCCCTCACACAGAAGAGAGCTTAGTCCGGCATCCAGCTTTAGTTGTGTGGATTTGAAATTATTTTTTTTTTTTCTATGAAATGAAGTAGCGGTTCCATTTGGAGAAGGAAAACCTGACTGTAGCCAAGTTGAACAGGATGCGCTGTGGTACTGTGCAGGCACTGTAAGGAGTGTGGACCTCCTCTACTCAGTCTTCTACTCCTGGGCTTCGAGCAGAGAGAGACCATAGGGGAGCATGGAAGTGCAGCAGCTTGGCTGGAGGCACAGGGCCATCTTCTCCTTGCAGCCTCAGCTAAGAATTCATTGCCAAGGTAAGATCTGCTTAACACCCATCAGGGTGCTCACTGGTTCCCTGGCCAGGAGTCTGGGGATGAAGCTGTAAAGCTGTTTAGGGAGGAAAAAGTGTACCCAAGGGCTCAGCTGGCTTCCACGCACATATTGTAGGTCAGTCCTTTCAGCTGCCTGCTCTCCCCTTTCCAAAGAGAGCAGGTTATTTATAGGGAAAATTTGTACGAGGTGATTATTGTAGGGCCCTTCCAAGTTAAATTATCCTATCCTATCCTATCCTATCCTATCCTATCCTATCCTATCCTATCCTATCCTAAGCAGGTTTAATCTTAGGAAAAGAAATGCCCTTAGAGAACAACTATTCTCTTTATTGCTCTTTCCACCCTCCAGGCTCCAGTTCTGGGGCAGTTTAGCAGATGGAATTCTCCTCCCAAACAGCCTGTTCTGCTTTGCCCTTCTTGTTTCCCCGCTCTAAAGAAGCTCTGTACAGCTTAACAGGGCTTAGAGCAGGAATAGCACATGATATAGGGAGGCAGGAATTTTTCAGTCTTCTCTATATTAAAAAAACCCCAATGAATAGCATTCCTTGCCATGAATTTTTCAGGCACTTCAAAGGAGATTTCCATGTGCAGTGACATTTTCTCGGCAGTGACAGAACATCCTCCGCGAGGGGGACAGCCACTGTGCTGGCGTTCCCCTCGAGCCTGGCCCACAGGCCTCGCCGACCGAGCGCAGAGCCCAGCCTAAGAGAAGAGGGAGGATGGAGGAGCTGGAGGGAGTAATCACTGGGCAGCTTCTTTATGGAAGAGGTCTGTGGCAGGCAGATGGTAACTCACAGCAGCATCAAAAAAGAGAGGGCTGGGGTTAACCTTCCTGCCAAAGCACTGTGTTCCCAGAGTGTCAAGCTGGGTAATTCCAGTGCCTGGAGGGATCTAGGGAAACCTTCCCCCTACAGTTCAACTGATACTTCCTGAAAATTAGGTAGCTCTTCCACTGTCTATGGTCATGTCAAGTTCATTACAGCAACAAGTCATTCAGAAGCCTGAGAAGCACTGGGGGCTGGAGGCCCTATTGCTTCAGCCCTCACCAGGAGGCGGGTAATGCCTACGGGACTGAGAAGCGCCCTACTGTGAGCAGCCACCTAAGTGTCAGGACTTTCCTCATTTGGGTTTCTTCAAAGAACAGGAATTGATTGTGTTGATCCTCTTTTCCCAGCATGGATCTGCTTTGCTTCACCATCAGAGAACCCACAGAGCCGCTTCAGCACTCTGCAGATGTCAGTGACTTCAGTGGTGCCGCCCGGCTATGAGTACAACCTCGGGTTTTTAGCTGCGCACGTGCAGTTCTGCGCTACTGAGATTCAACAAACTCGAGACTAATCCTCAGGCACATGTTAAGGACAAGCTGCCTCACCAAAGGAAAGCAAAGTCAGGACCTCATCAAAGACATCTCAGGAGTTCATTTCAAGCTGCATGCCCTTCAGTGTGTTTGAAATACTCGGCTCTGGGAGTCAAGTGATTATGTGTGATGCTGAACTTTTAAAAATGTTGCTAACTCTGAGAAAAAAAAAAAAAGTGAAACTGTGACGCAAACCTCTCCTAGTGGCTCAAAGTCCGTGAGAGAATTAAAAATAATGATCATTTAAAAGAAAAGGATGTAAGGAAAGGAAGGAAAATAAGATTCTCAGCATTTTAGCCCATATGACTTTTCGGCACCCGATTCATGATTTTTGAACACTTTGGGCTGGCTGTATGCCAGATTGTTTACCTCATCACTGTCTGAATCCGCCGACTGCACTCCAGGGCCAGTGTCTCCTTCTGACGTGTTTCAATGAACTTCTGGACATGTTTCAGCAGTGACTTGCTGGGTGGGAACAGGCCGGTGCAGAGCCAAAAGAGCTGCCAGCCCTTGGTCACGCTGTACCTGTGAGCACAAAACAACTGCTATAGCCACATACCATTCTTCGTTTGACCACACACCAGCTACAGGGAAGAGAAACACACTCCCATCGTGATATGTTGTGCCATTCAGGTCAGTCCTTTCAGCTGCCTGCTCTCCCCTTTCCAAAGAGAGCAGGTTATTTATAGGGAAAATTTGTACGAGGTGATTATTGTAGGGCCCTTCCAAGTTAAATTATCCTATCCTATCCTATCCTATCCTATCCTATCCTATCCTATCCTATCCTATCCTATCCTATCCTATCCTGTCCTGTCCTGTCCTGTCCTGTCCTGTCCTGTCCTGTTCTGTCCTAAGCAGGTGCAGGTTTAATCTTAGGAAAAGAAATGCCCTTAGAGAACAACTTTTCTCTTTATTGCTCTTTCCACCCCCCAGGCTCCAGTTCTGGGGCAGTTTAGCAGATGGAATCCTCCTCCCAAACAGCCTGTTCTGCTTTGCCCTTCTTGTTTCCCCGCTCTAAAGAAGCTCTGTACAGCTTAACAGGGCTTAGAGAGCTGCAAATCAACAGAGCTTTCACGCAAGATGTGGCAACCGTTTTCTGTGCAAGGACCACAGACCGTACGGGGAGACAATGCTAAATCCTGGCTGATAAATATTAATGAGTTACAAATCTCATGAATAAATATAAGCTCCAGTTTAACAGTCATCTTGGCAGCAGTGACCCTAGTGCCATCCTCATGGAAAGCCACTGCCAGTTTGCTGTTCAAGCTCACGTTTATTTGGATTGTATTTTATTAGCTGCTTGTATTCACCTGCCCTCTCTGCTAGCCAGCTTTGCTCAGAGCAAAAAAAGTGACTTTCCCTTACGCGTGCTCCTGCTCTGAAAAATGAGCAGGCAGATGACATCATGTAATGAGTTAGTTACAGTTCTTAAAAACTCTGGATCAAGTCTGTACAGTTTTCAGGCAGAAAGACAGATCATCCAGCCTCTAGACCTGTGAAATCTGCCACTTGAAGCTCTTCTGGCATCTCACCCTCACCAGTAAGAAAGGCTCTGCAGCCAGGAGGTGGTCAGTCATTCTACTTTCAAAGCTAGGAGCAGAACGCGCTTCAGCTGTGTCCCAGGGATTGCTCTGAAATACTAAATGGTCTGGTTTTGGCTGGGAAAGCCAGCAGGTCTGCCTCTGAATGGGCAGACTCTGCTGAATAAAGAGGTCCCAGCTTCTTTATTCCCCTTTACTTTTCTAATTTTGCAGATGAAGACACACTATTTTAATCCCATTTACGCTCTAGAGATCAGTGGTGTTTGTGTCCACGGTCCACAGGGCAGTAGCCTGGGAAGGATGAAAGCTTTGTTGCTCTGGCTGTTCTAATGAATATAGATGGAAATAGCCACCTTTCAAGCATTGTTTTTTCCACATCAGTGATCCCTCTCAAAACAGTGGACTAAATTGGTAAGAGTACATCAGGCACGGCACTGGCACCATGGTTGCAGACTATGCATTAAATAGCCTGTAAGATTTACTGTATGCAAGGAAATTTACCGTTTAATATTTACACACATGGTAGAAGTTCCACCAAGTTTAATATCGGTGGAACAGTAAGAAAGAAAAGAAACAAGTGAAAGTTCCTTCTCTAACTGTTGCATTGACACATTGCAGCTAGAAAGAGACAAGCCATTTTGTTAATAATTAGTATTATTTTAGGCTGCTTTTTGCAATTCAGTTCCCCTGGAAATAGGTCAAATTATCATTTTATGGATGGGGAAGCGAAACACCAGCCTGTTTCAGCAACTTATGCATGAGCCAGGCCTGTGTAACCCATCTATTCTGCAAGCCAGATGTGTAACCTAATTAACGTGAGTACCCCAAAGTATTCCCTGGTGGTAAAAGATCTAGTGTGAACTATCTGCTTAATAGGAGGGAAACACCGTCGTTGGGAAACTTAAAATAAATGGAGGGCTGGCAGCGCAGTCACTGAAAGCATTCCAAAACTCTATGCAGTGCCATATTTTCTCCGCAGGCTATTCTGGGAGTAAGAGGGCCTCAGTTACACCTGCCTCCCACCCTGCTGCACACAGGCGAGCATTGAAAGCTGATGGGAGCACAGCAGCAGCTCAAGGGAGATGAGAAATGGTCGCGCTACCAGTCAGCGGTCCTGCGTGCTCTGCAAAGGTGAGCCCCACAGCATTGCCTGGAAAAAGGGGGGAGGCAAGATGTCGCTCCAACATTCATTCATCCTTCCCATCTGCCCCCACCCCATCACAGGTGTAGCAGGGATTCCTGTACTTGAGCCCTGGCTCTGCAGAAGCGGGGTGTTTGCACCCAGGTGAGTACCTGTTTCTGTTCTCCGTCAATTGCTTCATAATCTGACAGTAGATCTCATCCCGCAGGACCTCCTCCTGGATAGCTGCTACGAAGATCTGGTCGGTGACTTCCACGGAGGAGTGAGTGTGTTTTGAGGGATAGTCTCCCATGAATTTCATTATGGGTGAATATGCTGTTAAGGACAAAAGCAGACCAATTTTGGAAGGTAAATGGGAAGTCTCAGCTGGATCCTAACACATTAGTGACTCTGTTGATGTTTAAGTGGCAGATACTGGGAGGAGGGTTTGGAACACATTCCTTGCCTGTGCCCTACCCCCTTTCCCCATACAGCACTCACTGCTTGGCTGTGACTTGTACTGCATTAGCTGCTTGCTCTGGGCGTACACACTAAATCTCACTCGATCCTAAAGCCATGTTCTCAGTTAGGTGAACCATCAGGAGTTGTGGAGCACTGGGAGGGAATAGGAACCTTTCCTCTGCAGACCAGGGAAACAATGCTAAGTTGTGTAGAGCTGATACTCCCCACCTTGATGTAAAGTATCCCCTGTAATGTGGATGCGCTATTATATCAATGGAGGTGAGTTCAGTGGAGGTAGTTAGCTCTTCCTTCCCCTGAGTGTTCTCGGATCCCGGAGAGAAGAGTGAAAGGATATCAATGAAGGCCTGGCAAGCCAAGTCCCGAAGATCAGGATCTGCGCACGCTGTCTTCAGCAAGGGCTGTTTCAAAGGCTCCTTAGAATGTGCCCACAGCTGACTGCGCCCACGGGATTTCTGGAGAACAGCTTTGCTGATGGATTCCTTCTCAGGAGTCCTGCATGAAGACAAAATTACTGGATCAGTACTGCTATGAACGTAAGAGGTCATTATCACAAAGACTTGTCTCTAAGCATGTTCTTTCCCAAGACAGTGATCACATATGTCTGTTGATTATGCAGGTCAACAAAAACAGGAAAATATAGTTTCTTGTAGATCCAGAAGGGAGAAGCTTGCTGAAAGAAGTTTTAGAAGACTAATTTTTCCCATACTCTCTGAGGCCTGAGATGTTGTGTGTCCTCGCTGGCTGGTAAGTGCTGAAGAAGGGGTGAGAAGTAAGAACGAGGCTTGCTGAAAAGAAACAAGTCCATCTGGAGTTCTTCTACCCTTCCCTTTGCATTTCTACAGGTAAAAGATACAAGTAGGCCATGTGCCAGAATCTCTGCACATCCAAAGTCACACTTATTTACAGGGAACAAAGAGAAGAAACCTAATCAGAAATGGGAGATGCCATTACATCCTAAGCTTTAAGAATCACTGCAGATCAACAAGAACTTTCCTAGGGTGCACACTACACAGAGAGCTTCACCTGAAATGTTCATAGGAGAACTCCTCCAGGGTGTAAGGCTTCACTTTGAGATCCTCTTCATCAGGTTCGTCCATGTAGGAGTTCTGTGAAGCTGTCCTCCTCTGATCTGGAGACATCATCAGCAAAGTCTGGAACGACACAGCCACACAGAGATGTCACATGGGCACAGGTCTCTGCACATATAGTCACATGTTACTGAACATACACACGCAGATGATGTACACTAAGCTTGAGCGCTCTGTGCTGCAGGAGACCTTCTGTCTCCTAAGCAGCATCTTTCAGATGCTCAAGAAAGACTTGGGAGCGAGAGACTCAAGGAAGTAATTGCCATAGACCCAACGGTAGTGGCCATCAGAATGTGTGTGATTATCCAAAGCGCAACACTTGTTAAAAGGGGACCTGCTGACCACCGGTGTGTTTTTCAGCTTTTCACTTGTTAGCACAGCATCCAATATACTGAGTCTCTAAAACTGAAGACAAAATTGTTAGCAGAGTGATCAGTGGGAAACCTGGTGTTGAATCCTTTGAAGACTATATTCTTTTAAAGCAACCTGCTGCACTTAGAGTTTCCCTTGAAACCTAATGTCTGTTCACCAACCAAGCAGGAAAATTCATCTGCACACCCATTTCCATTAATTGCTACCAATTCCAGGCACTGAAATCCCTGATGGTGAATGGTCTGTTATTTTCAAAGTCTTTGCTTTTGTGCAACTGCAGTCTTCTTACAGTTTGGGATAGGTTTACTTTCGTTTGCAGACAGGACAGAACAAAATGCTTTGTTTCAATGGGAGGTATAGAATTTGTCTGACTTTGGAGAAACAATTCACTTCCAGTTATAAGTTCAACCATATTTAACGCTGTTATTATCATTTATCTTCCAGTCTCTTCAACAAGAGTGCTCAGCTTTTCTTACCAGCACTTGACTGGAGGGTTTTGTGAGGGAAGGGATGATGTAGATATCTTCCGAAAATACATTCCCTGTTTTGCCTGTCCTTTCATTCTGGGCACAGATCCAGTCAGAGTTTGCATCCAGCCTTTTGTCTTCTGTCAAGATTAGCAAGTCTCCCTTCTTGAAGGACAGGATGGCAGGGTCTTCTGGAAAAAAGAATAAGGCAGTACTGTTCAGGCTTGACAGTCCAAGAAAATCCAGAGGGGTTGCACTGTGAAAGACAGGGGAATTGTATTTTGAAGGCGTAAATTCAATTAACAATAGAAAGTGATTTGTGTAAATACAGCTAATCATCCAGTAACACTTCAGAGAAATCACTTAAATTTCCTCTGACAGCCTGATTTCGATCCAATGAGAGCAAAGGAAGAACTCCATTTGATTCAAATGGATGTTGAATTTGTGTCTAGAACTGGCAGCAGAGCAAAGAAACTCACTAGTTGTAAAGTAGGTGAAGTTAATGTTTACTTTCTAATACCCTCTTGTCTGTTCCAGCCAACTATATTCCACAGAATCTTCCAGTTTACCACCTCTGTGAAACTTTTCTGGAAAGTATTTCCAGGGAGCCCAGCTCCAACTTTCTGCTATAAACAGGCTGGTTGTTGAACACTGTAATATCTAAATAAAATATGCAACAAAGTAGAAGGGAGAAGAAGGGTAATTTGTGTGCAAAGGTATTGAATCGCGTTGCCTTATGCTCTGTATTGCTGTGCCGATCACTGTGCTTTCCTCCTGGGGCAAAGGGACTCCTGCTGAGGGTGTCCCGCTTCCCTTTGAGCTCTTTGGAACAGGTGCTGAGGGTTCTTTCAAGATTTCTTCCCTACCCTGTAGTAAAGTTATGGGACTTACCTTGGGATTTTTTCTCATGCATTGCCACAGCAAATCGTGATCTCTTCTTCAGTCCTTCCAGGAACAAGACCACCAGTTCAGCGATGACAACACTGTTTACAGATGTCAGGACAAACTCCTCGGCACGAAGTGTGATGAGAGTGCAACTCTGTCCAAATGTCTTCACTGCCCTATGTATTATTCAACAGTTTGTTACCAGAGCGTCTGAAAAACTTACAGACCCATTACAACCACAGCCACGGCACCTACAGCCCTTTGCAGACTACAGCCCGTTACAATGAGTATTGGTAGTTCTCAATTTGCCTTCTCATGAGTTGGTAGGTGTGAGGGACTGAAGCGGTTCAGGTTCACTCTGGACTCCACCATGTACAAAAGTGCTTCATTATAGACAAAAGAACACCCTTCTTTTGGAGTAAGTGGGCAACTAATTAAATCTGTGACAGTCCTCACAGAGATACTCTGTATGTATGTAAGACCTTATTGTCTGAGTGATCTAATGCAAGGATGCATGCCCTGAGCAAGCCAATGGTTCCCCCTTTTCCCTCAGTTATCCTGTTCAGGTCCATTACACCTGAGAAGCATATGAACTCCCAGCACGCATAACAGATGATGGCTTAACTCTGTTAGTTATTTTGGCTATTTTTGTCTTGAAGCACGTCTGTACTTCCTTACACCTTTCTGACAGAGCAGGATAATCTTTCCTTCCACCAGCTGGGAAGATTCAGCAATTTCAGTATTTCCTTTACAGGCTCAGAACTTGTCCCTTTCTGTTTCCCAGGCCTAGGCTAAAGCACCTGTCCAGGGTGAGATCAAATCACCTAGAGGGATGGCAGAGAAAGTACACCTCCCTGCTATAGGGAAGACCCTTTCTGATTAGGGTCAGAGATGCCGCCCTCAGATCTTGTCTTTCTGGGGCACTCACCTGTTGGTGTGGATGCCAGTTATCTCTGGGAAGGTCAGCTCAAGGAGCCGCTTTTCTGACTCATCCAAGAAGCAGATACCTTTCCAATTTACAGCTACGATAAAGTGGTTCTTGGGCAAGCTGGGACCTGAAAATGCAGAAAAAACTCCTTACCGATGCTGTACAAGTCCTCCTCTATTGATTTTACATCTGTCCTCTACTCCCAGCCTCCAGGCATTACCTGAAAACTTAGTGACTTCAAAGAATCGGGAAAAAAGCAAAGGCCACTGAAAGCGAGCAAAATCTACAAGTTGTTCCTTCACAGCCTGACGGGAAAGATGGTCCTGTGTGTATGGGGCCTGCAATATAAAAAGATACCTGAGGTTTTCTCAGTAAAATCTGGTTTGCATGATCTGCAAACAATAAAGGGTGGGCCTGATCTCAGAGGTTCCCAACAGCCCGCTGCTGTCCCTGGTGTCAAGGGTACCTGGAGAAAGTCAAATAAGAAACAGCCTCCAGGGGCCCAAGGCACATGTAACTGAGGCTGCCTACAAGCATGTGGATCCCAAATTTCCCTCAAATCCCCACTGACTGCTCTGTTCAGAGTCTAACATTCTTTGGGTGCCATGGAAATAATTCAGGTAACTCATCCAGATCATTTCATCCCGTGCCCAGGCTGAATCAGTTGTCAGATGTAGGATAGAGAGCCTTAAAAGATACTCTTTTCAGAGATTAGATATACTTTTTTCATTCTGCCCTCCTGTTGAGCCCTATATGGAAGAGTGAGTGGAAAGGTTCTTGGCTGTCTCAGTCTCCATTAACTATTTGGGATATACAAACTGAGATGTTTTTCTTTCTTCCCTCAACAGACTATTCCCAAAAGGAAATGGTGAAAGAAGCAGAAGCTGGTGCTTGAGAGTGGTTACCCAGCAGTGCCAGACAGATCTCTTACCTTGGCATGTGCGTAGGTTATAAGGCTCACCCACTTTTCCAGGGGCTTGGACTTCAGCTGTTTCACTGGGATACAGTCATGGAGCACCTTCTGCACAAGTTCATTGTGAATGGAGTCTCCAAACTGGATGTAACAATATTTTGCGCCTATCTCCACCAAATCCTCCTCCTGAAAAAATTAATCCATTAAAAGAGGCCTAATAAGGTATCACAAAATTCAGCTAGCCTCATTCGACCTTGAAGTCAGTTTAGGAGTGGGATTTTCTCCATTTCTGTCTGGATAACTCTTGACAGTCATCCAGCATAGGGAGTGAGGAACTTCACACCATCATAGCATCAAAGAGATTATTAGCAAAGGTATTTTAAAAGGATCTAAATTGCCCCTTTGGACAAGCCTCCAGCTGCCACATGAACGGAAAGTTGCAGAGAAAAAAAAGTATTAATTACAGCTGCCAGTGTGACAGCGAGCACAATCACCTGGAGAGGAACCATTAAGCATCATAGAGTCGTTTAGGTTGGAAAAGTCCAACCATTAANCACTAGAAGCTTCATTCATCTTCCTGCTTTTGATGTGGTAAATGTTAATACAGTTTTGTCTCTTTAGGAGAATGAATAAGGAGACCCACCTTCTCACAACGGTACTCTCCAAAGCGGATGCCGCGAATGACTTGGTGGTAAATGAGATCGGTGCTAATAGGATCCTCCTGGGAGTTGTGCCAGGGGGTGAAGATTTCCTTCCGGAAGTAGAGTCGCCAGGGCGCATTGCGTTCGTGTATGCCCCGCTCCTTCACTAGCTGTTCACACTGAGAGATGGCATCCAGGACGTGGTCTCGTCCCCCACCCAGTGACCAGACCTAGAAGAAAGGGACACTGCATTTACTGGCATGCCTGCTTTGGATCTGAGTGGAGGACAACAACCCCAAAGCTCCTGGTCTCCTGACAGCAAGAAAAACTCTTACAAGGTAAGCAGATGGATCTGCAAGTTATACTGCACTAAATGTGTGTATTTTTATGCACAGGGATGGAATTGGGGAAAAATAGGTTGTAAGACAAGACAAAGCAGCTCTGGTTTGCAATTTTTTATTTGTCTCCTTGCACTTTGTTTATTCCCTATATATCCCTTTAGGTGCACATGCAAGTGTTGCTTTAATCTTAACCAAAATTCCATCTCCTAATTAATTTCTTTGCTATTGCTGCCTAACTCTGAGCACCAAGGTGTCATCCTGCTGCAGATGTCTGTAAAAAAAAACCAAAAAACCAAAAAAAGCACAACTCCATAGAAAGAGAAGGGAGCTTTCAATCTATTTTTCTACACTTTACCTTATCAAACACAGCGATGTAGAGCGAAAAACCAAACACATCCTTCAGTTTGGTTTTATCTGCTATGAACTGACAGATCTCTTTGGCAATGGAAGCGGAGTCTGCAGGGACAGTGATGCTTTGGCCATTCATCAGGGTGACATTAAACATAATGGGTTTCTTCTGCTTTGTTGCCTGTAAACCAGAGTTAAATGAGAGAGACAAATTACGGGCAAACCTTACTTTCCTGTGAAGAATGGAGAAAGCATTTAGGTTTAAGAGCCTCACACACTGTATGCCACCCTAGTCGATCCTCTTTAAGTGAATCTCCAATGCCCACACAATTTCTTCAATGGATAGTAAGCCTTAAACTACATCCCTGGAGCAGCACTGGACTCAAGTTCTCTCCTCCCCGCAGCTCAGGAGAGCTGATTATCACATAACAGTGTGGACTGACAGACTTTTCGTAAGCCTTATTTGGCCTGATGACTTTTGGGTACAGCCTTACATGCACCAGTGGAAAGATGGCCTGCAGCAAATACTTTGCCCAGGGAGATGTGTGTTGGGTCACTCAGATTTAGGAAGGAATTGAAATGAGGTCTTCACTTGAAGGGGGAATATGTGTGCACTTGCGCGCGTGTGTATGACTTCTAATTTCTAGGGTGACATTTAAGGGAAGGGGAGGGAGATACAGCCCTATCACACACACTTCCTCCCTCCATTTTTAAAGCATAAGCCCTGCTCAGTTCTTTCCACAAATGACAGTAAGAGCTTCCCTCAGAAGGTGGTTCTGGCTTGTGGCTCCTGATACCTCCTGGATGGAGGTATCTCCCTGCACATCATGTGTTGCAGTTTTTAACTTACATCCTCCACTGGATTTAGGTTAACTGAGTAGCCAGAAAAGGTGTATCTAAGAAATTGCACAGACAGCTGGTCTTCAATCCCCTTGTGCAACTGATTTCCGTTACTGGATTTAGGAATGTCTGCTAGCACAGGTTAGTAAACGCAATCCAGCATAAAATGACAGAGATCAATAGCATTAAGCAAAAAAAGGAGTTGCGACCTGAAGTTCCAGCCAGCTCGGTGGTTCAGTCCGTGCTCCATTGACATAGGTACGTCTCAGACGTTCAGCACAATATGGTGCGTAGCCTGTGGGGCCATGGTGGATAAAATTCAACAGGTACTATATGGAGAGAGCATAAGAAAGAGTTAGGAAAAATTAATCCTCATAAAATATTAGAAACATTCTGCAGCCAACGTACTAGATTAGAGTGATCAGTTATGTTACAGTTCATCAGAAGGTATTAAAGGTTGGGGTTGAAATTAGCCTTTTGGAAAAGGAGGTTTGTGACACCAAGTTTTCCCTCATTCTGCAGAGCTTTTAGTCTAAAGAGGAAGACCACATTTAATTATACCATAAATATTAGACAGTGGAGACTTTATTCTTACGATTAGGTTAGAGCAAGGGTTAGTGTTTCCAATTGAACAGCCTGAAGTCTTGTGACATTCTGTATGAACACAAGTACTGGGAAGAGGGCTAATTGCAGGTTAGGACTGATGATGATGGTTACTTTTAGTTTTACTAAGTTCTGTGGCAATATCAATAGTTGAAGTCCATGATTAAAATTGGACGTTGAAGGAGAAGGATTGGATAAACTGAGCTTTGGGAGTTTGTATGGCTCTGTTATCTTGATTGATGTGGTGCAAGTATGGACTTGTGTTTACATACTTTTATTTAGTGCAAGTGTGGGTCAGTCACCTGCTTATTTTAACAAGAATATTCCTAGAGGTAGGGTATGGCCATGTCTTTCATGAATTCTATGAGGTTCACAGTTTTGGGGCTGGTGTCGAAATATGTCTATGGCTTGTGTCTGGTTTTTTCCAAGTAGTGCCCATTTAGCAGCACTTCTGATGAATCATTTGAGCTAGGGTGTCAAGAAAGCAAGGCTGAATATTCGGGCGTATCTATGGATTCTGTTTGCCTCTGAGATCTAGGAGGAAGGCTGATGTCAAGTTGGAGCCACAGGTTGCTGAGGGTTTTTTTTTCTGTGATGAAGTGGATTTATCAACCATTTATATCTGGAAATGGATGAATGATGAAGTCCAAATCTCTATCAGATTTTGTAGGGCTTGGAGATGTAGGGTAAGAACTGGTAAAATATGGGGGGTGATTTTATACTGGCCTCCTGAGTATATTTAGTCACTAGAATTATAACTGGAAACACTTTTTAAATTCTGGAAAGGCAGAACAGGAGAGGTTAAAATTTGCCAGATTCTTTGCAGATTATGGATCTAAAATGAGGCTGTGATCAACAACAGAATCCAACTTGTATGACGTGTAATGAAAATAATTAAATGTGAGTACAGCAATCATTTATTTAAATTCCCAGATAAGCATATGAGATGAGATAGTTTCTGCTAAAAGCACAGCAGCAGATGCTATGGCAGCCAGTTTATGTGACTATCTGTATCAAAACATCAAAATACACAAGAAACCAGATCAGCTAAGGCATTTAAGGTGCTGCCGGAAAGGTTAGTAGTGTACCTTCACAAATGTGTCTGAAGGAGGAAAGCAGCCAAGGCAAAGTGACAGAAGGATCCAGCCTCGAGCATAGCTGCTCCTGTTGCTGTTTTCAGTGAGTTGTTTGCAAATCTGGCAATAAATCTCATCTCTGTAATAAAACATGTGAAAGCAACAGATAACAATTCACTGTCTCAACTGTCGTTGGCTACGTTTCCACTGCAAGCTTGGCAAGATTGCAGCATGATGAAATAGATTTGAGCTAGGTTTAATTACATTAGCTAGGATACCACCTGAAATGTACCACAGGAAATAGCCGTGCCATTGGCTTTGGCAGGAAAAGGCTCAAGGTGTACCTAGTGCCCTTTGCCAGCCCTTATTACTGCAGCAGTTCCAGTGCAATTCCCATGCTGGATTACCTCCTGTGACAAGCAGGGGGACTGTGCAGGCCAAACAACCACTGGGTCACCCAGCTGTGAACTGGCATTGCTGTCCCCCCACGCATGAAACTTGCCCTAAGCTCTCTATAGTATGTGTCTTATATCTCATGGCTCTTGTCTGTCTGCTCATATGTGGATTTTGGGGTAAGGATAGGGGGACACCTTGATTAATTTTGTATTTTTAGTAAACTCGGAGTGAGTCCTTGAACAGGAATGGAGGAAAGGGTGCTTCAGAGTGAGCCTCTGAAAAGGCAAGTTGGCTGCAGCAAGGACATGTGGGAAGCAGATGCAAAAATTTGCATACAAACAAAACTGTTATTTAAAAACAATTTTAAATTTTCTCGACTCTTGGAACACACATTTGGCAAGTCTAATGTGGGAGGACACAAGGTTTGGCGGATGGATGAGATTTTTGTTCCAAGATAAGACGCATGATGAAACACAGACTGAGGGAGTAGATACTTAGCCTGTGGCTGTTATGATACATTGATTGAAGGCAATTTTTGCCAGCTAAGGATCTGCTTTGTGGAGCATCTTGACTGAAACAGAGCAACTATATAGAGAGGAATGCAGTCCATGACTGAGGTCAAGGCAGGGCCTGTTTCTATGGGCTTTGTTACAGAGAAGTGTTGCGTAAGCTGAAATGGGCTAAAATGGAGAAAAGAATTCATGGGGTCAGGTCAGAACCAAACAGATTCTCTCTTATCCTCACACCATGCTTGGCCTAAGGTCCAGTCTCACACCACTCGTGAGCAGGATTTCTTCTTCTAGTGGCTGATGACTCAGCAAGCCAGACCTTCAGCCGTCCCTGATTTAGGGACGTTGCTTGAGGCCTCAACAACAGGCTATTGGGAAACTGAGGTTGTGAACACCTCTCATACACCTAGTGTATGGTAACTCCATATTTCTTACTCTTCTGAGTGTTTCTTCTCCCTCATACTGTGTTCCGCCTTCAGGCAGCATTGGGTTACAGCCCTGAGCTCTGCCCCATTGCAGGGGGATATTCAAAAAGCCATACATGGAGGCAGCTGACCTAAATTACATCATGAAGATACCATGAAGAAAAGGAAGTAAGAGAGTCATTTTTTGTTCCCTCTGATAAAGGCAAACCATCTTCCAAAGAGGTGTGGCCTACAGTCTCAGTTTTGTGTGACAGTCAGGAATCCCCAGAGACACACGTGAGACATTTCTAGCATTTGGAAAATGCCCCAGGGCCATGGAAAGGGATGCTGGATTTCCTTGAGGTGGTGAGTGCCTGGTCCTAGGAAGGAGGTACAAATTTCCTACCTGATGGCAGGACGCAGAATTGCATTGCCAATAATGAAGTGCACTTTTTCTAGGTTGGACATAGGTCTCTCAGACATCAAACTGTCCTCTTGGAAAGCCTCTTCTCCGCTTCTCAGCTGGTCTGCCACCTAAAAGAAACCAAGCAGAACCCCAGAGTGTTCTAGAAACCTCTCATCTCACCAGGCAGGTCTCCTAGAAACGAAGGACATTCCTTCTCTCTTTTTGGCTAAACTTTCTGCTCAGTGCAGGAGCAGTTAGGAATAGGCTATATTTCCCCCCATTGCCTCTCAAGCTAACTCATAAAATGCGGTGTTACAGCACTGTTACTGGCTTGGAGAACTGTCCTGTACAGCCCTAAGCACATGGGCGTCCTCAGTCTGCTCAGGGCTTTGGGCAAACTCTTCTGTAATACCAAGAGTTCTCAATATTACGTTGTTCCCTGTGTTCAGGGGTCACTCTCCAGCAGGAAGAGATGGAGTTAACCTGCCAGAGAATGAGTGACAGCAGTACACATGGGGCGAGTTTCAATGGAAGAACAGTGCACCAGGTACCCCATACACAGGGCTGCACTGCCTTGGCAGGGGAACAAGTTCCCAGGCTGCTGTCCCATAACATCTGTCGGAAGGTGAAGACAAGTTCCCAGGCAAGAAGACTTAAGAGAAGCAAGTTATTTCCATCTCTTACCTTCCCTGTCAACTTGGATGACCGCTTCAGCTTCAGGGAAGAGATCCCCTTCAAAATCTTGTTATCCTTTCTGCTTTCTCTCTGCAACGCATGTCACCATTACAGGAAATTAGTTTAATGCACAGCAAGAATGTTTCATAAGGATGGAAAGGTGCTCAAATGGAAATGGTTTTGTTTAGTTCCCGTCTGCCAGAAGAAGCTGCAGTGTCCTTCCAGGACTGACAGGGACCCTTTTGCACTTCTGGCATTTCAAGTACGGTAGCGTGAAAGGGTTCCTCTGCCTTCTCACTTTTGGTAGAACAGCACAGAAACCAAGGAAAGCAAACGAAAGTACAAGCATAGCCTCTCACCATATTTGGGCTGTCGTTCCTGAATTGGACCTGGTTTTTCCTGCCAAGTGTGTCATATATCTGTGTCATCACGGAGCTGCTCTTGGTGGTGGCATTCTTAGCAAACATTGCTGGCTCTGGCAGGTCCCCCATGAACCTCAGGATGATAACCCACACGACTAGAGAAGCCTGCAGGGGCAGAAAGCACAGTCAGACACTGCCAAGAGAACCGATGGTCTCGTGCCATTTCTGCCTGTTTAGATCAGAGCGTTTTCTTCCTTTACCCAGTCGAAATTGTGGAAGATGGGAATCATCTCCTCCCACCATTTACACCAGGAGTTTACTTTCATGTCAAACAAACTAAGAGCAGGATTCACAACACTCTCATGCCAAAAGAAGAGGGTGCAGCTCTAGTGGGAATGTCGGATTTTCTCTGTGATTGCTGAGCCCTCACCATTCCCCAAAGTGGCACCGTGCAGGTGTGCTGTGTCTGGAGTGAGGCAGAAAACCTTGGCTGAACTGCACTCTGCATTTACCCGCCTGGACAGATGAGCGACTTTTCCAGGAGCCCTCATGCCCAGAACTAGAAAGCCAAATAATAGTGCAGGTTTTGCAGCATGGGATCCTCTGTTCTGCAAGGCTGCTTAGTGTGAAGAAAAACTCTCCTCCTCAATCCCCCTGTGGTTCAACAGGAAAATTGGAAGCCTGGGCCTCCCTCTTCTGTCCTAACTCACAGACCAGCAACCCCAACAAGAGCAGAGAGATGGGTGAGCTCTGATGCTTCTTCTCTCCAGTCTGTTTTTGCCCCCAAAGGCTATCTGGAGAAGTCAAAACAAACCTCAGAGTTCCCTCTTTAAGCAGACTAAAGGTGTCCAGAGATCTTGTGTTGGGCAGGTATCTTTGTGAAGTGCTTGCCTGCAAAGTGAGGAAAAATGCTGCTGGGAACTACTACTTTCATACAAGTGCTTAGGACTATCTGCTTGTCTGTGAAGTCTCTGGTTCCCAGGGCTGGGCCAGAGGAGGGTACCCAAGGATGAGGGGAGCTGTAGAAGCCAGCATTGTGGAGGGAGCAGGTTCAACAACAAAGACCAAGATACCAGGACGTTGTCCTTGTCATCATGGTAGAGTAGTGGGTGCCGCAGATGTCTCCGGATATGTGTATGTGTAGATGATCCCTGGAAATAAGTAGCTGCAAACTTTGGGAAGGTGTATTCTTCCAAGCCATCTGCTTCCTCTTCTAGCTCCACACTCATGGGAACCATGTCCAGGTCCACCTCATCCAGCTTGTTAGGCTTTGTTTCCAAGTCCTGTGCAGAACATGAAGAAGAAGCATATTTTCTTTTCCTGTACTCTGATATTCTTATTTTACTCTTTTTTTTTTTCTTTCTTTCCCTTTTTTTTTCTCTTGGCCATAGGTCCTCCAGAATCTGGCTTTCTAGCTAACCCCAAAACCATTTTCAGCTGCTACCAATAGGTCATTGGGACTCAGAGCTTGTCCTTCTGAGATGCATCCATTCCATACAACCTTACTGTCTTGGTCTTCAGCAAGAACATTGCTAATGGAAAATCCAGGTGCTATCTCATTGCCCACATCCTGCACTAACCTAGACCATTCTGCTCTGCCTACCTCTCTCTACACAATTCCATCCTCCACAGCTGTCAGGGCCAGTATATCTCAAATTTTGCTTTTAAGAACGTGGGATAACATGGGTCACGAACTTCCAGCTTATTTCAGATGGAAAATTACTGGGAACACTGTCAGCAGAACAGGTGGTTGGTGCCAGAATGCAGAAAACAGCATTATTTGGTGAGGGTCTGCTGGGCCAAGGAAACAAACGTGCCGTAGCTTTTGAAGGCACATAGTCCCCAAACTGCATGTGACCAAAATCTTTTGGTAACTGACCTCTGAAAGCAGATGCCAAAGAAACCGTCTGGTGACTGATTTGGGTGAGACTTTCACTGTACAGAAGCTCATTAAAGAGAATTGACCACTGATGGAATTCCAACAGAGTCAATGGACTTACACGAGGGATACCATGACCCATTACCAGTCTGCAGCTCTGTACCTCAAAACCCAGAGGAGCCTGTCCTTCTTGGCCTCCGATCATAGAAGGTAAAAACCCAAAAATTTTGTCCACCATTTCTTGGTCGCTGATAACATCATGATTTGTTGGTTTATTGTCAAGAGCATTCCTTCTTTGTCTCGCTTCTGCCTCCTCTCTCTCCAGCGTGGCCAGGTGTTCCTTTAAACATAGAAGCTGGTTAGGCATGACTGGAAGATCATTCTGCTAGAATGAATGGGCGCGAGGATGAAACGCTATTACAAAGGTGTTATGACGGTGAGGTCCAGCTCTGCTGGTGCAGTGTTGGAATGTGAAGTCAAATGTTGCTCGTGCTGAGCAGTCACACAGGCCCAGCACAGCAGCAGCAGGGCCCCACTCTTACAGCTGTCAGTATAGACTGTTGGCCTATGGGTAATGATGTGCAATTTTTTAAGTACTTTATCAACAAGGGATAATATAGGGAAAACACAGAATTCCTAACAGCAGAAAACCCCATATTATTGAAAATTTTAAAATATTTTGTGTCCAGGGGCTGCAATAGCATTGCGCACAATTGGCTAACCTGCCAGCTCATACTGCAAGCAGGAAGGTGAATGTGTTTGCCTTGTCCCATTTCTAAAAGCATCATTACAAATAGGTTTACAATGATATCTGCTTTTTATTAAAATATAGCAATGCTCCGATCTTTTGGCAAGTCCGCAGGACTGAGCTGGGCAAGCCATCTTGTTAACCAAGGAACATAGCATTCGGCGTTCCTCTGCCAACATACCTACCTTTTCTAATCTCATAGCTTCTTCCCTTGCTTTCACTGGTCCAAGGACTAAGAGGAGACGTTTCTCTTCTTCCAAGCGGATATTCCTGGCTTCCAGCTTGTGCTTGTTCTGTGGACAACAGGACCATTCTGTGACTGTTTCCACAACTGCTGAGCCAGCCCCCTTCTGCCATTAACAAAGCTGTTCACACCAGGACTTTATCCCAACAAGGACTCAGTTCTAGATTTGTCATTTTAGGGAACAGGCCACAGGCAGAAATCTGCAAACTGGCTTTGTCCTGTTTGTACGGCATTAATACAGGAAGGAAATCATAGAAAGGCCTCCCATGTGCTCTGGACTGCCAAGGTAGTAAGTACGGGCTTTTCTCTGGCAGCACATACAAAGACACACTGCGTTAGGATTCCCTTTTGAATGGATCTCTAAGTGACATGATCAGGCCTTGCTGTAGAAATTGACCTTCCCTTGCAGGAGTGATTGATACCCACGCCCATCTTATCTTTTCTCCTCCCTTCTCTCAAAACCATTTCAGCTCTGCCAGTGAAGTTTTGATCCATGATAATGAACACAGAAGGCAAATATAAACAAGATCATCTGCTTAAAACACTGCTTTCATATTTGACAAGAGCTCAAAAATTAAATATCCCAAAATAAATATCCACATCTGGTGCCATGCCATGGCAACACTCAGCTGGTCATTAAATCTCTCTCAGACCTTCATAGACACAACAAGTTCACAAGGTATCTATCTGTGAGCATACCTCCTTCTTCATCCTCCGGTAGGTTTGGCGAGCAAACATGCCCCTTGCATATGCCTGTATAACACATACAGCTTTCTTCTGCTCTGCTATCTTTTGACGCATCAGATAACCACGGCACATGGCTTGAAGCCTGATGATATGAGCCCGGGTTGCTGCATACTGTTTAGCGAGCTGCCGGCTCCGGTAGAGGGCCTGCAGGCGCCCAAAACCCAGCATAGCCTGTACGAGGTGGGGAAAAAAGAAGTTATTATAGTTTGAAACCATTGAGACTGAGAGTAAGTTGGGATGAGTAGAAGATAACAAAAGTCAGTAAGTGGATAAAGACACTGGAAAGGCCTAAAGTAATACTGCCCTTTGCGCTTTATTTTCTGCCACTAAGAGGCTTTTAAAACTAGATTAGATAGAGTTCTTTTGGGGACCTGTTCTAAGGAGTGGCTCTAGGGAGTGACAATGACAGCCTGGGATTATGGCAAGGGAAGGAAGAGAGCAGAAATGAAGCCAAGCAACTGAAAAAAAAAAAAAAGGATGTCCTTGGAGAGATGGATATGACAATCCCAAAAGAAGCAGTAGCAGCAGTGGAGGATGGGGCAGAGTGCAGGACAACAGCCTGCTCTTCGGACAGGAATTGCATCACTGATGCAGAGTAGAAAATCTTTCTGACCAAAACTGGCAGTTTCTCCTCCTGCCCCTTGCAAATGGGATGTATAGGATATATTAATAATAATTCCTGCCACACGAATACACAATATGTGAGTGCCCCTAATACGGTGTAGCTTTCCTCACCCAGAAAACCCACCATATATAGAAGATCATCCCATATTTTTAACAGTGTGAGATTGATATGATTTTTCTCGTAATTTTTTACAGATTCCTAGCTTTCCTGTAACAGTTGTAGAAGTCACTTTACTCAGAGCATGGTGGTGATGCTCAAATGCTAGCCTTGGACTCCTGACTAGAAGTGTGGGACCACTCATATGTCAGGTTGCTGGAGCCAGGCCTGCCAGAGGTTAGTTGAGTTACTTTTTCACCAGAAAGCAGAAATGTCACAGGTTCAGCAAGCCCAGAGAGGTCCCAGAGCTGTCCTTGGACTTTACACCCTTCTTTACACCCTGCCATCTTGCTTCTCCTTCCTCCAGTTGTGTATATCTTCATTCCTAATACTCCACTCAGTCTGGCAGGGCATAGTACACACAGAGAAATAAATGTATATGTGTATATATGTAAAAGTATACATACGTATTTATATACAACTGCATCTTACCATTCTGAAATCCTTCCGGCAGCAGTAGCCTCGCCAGGCTGCCTGAATGGCCACAGCAGACTTCCTCTGTTTCAGAAACTGCTTCCTAAGCAGATAGGCGAGGTGACAAAGAGTAGGTTATTTCTGCTGCTTCTTACGATAATAGTAAAGAATAAGGTAGCATTTTTTTTCCTTTTATGGGATGTCTGCAGTGTGACCTTAGCCTTATCTGCTGTTAGTTAAACTAACCACCTCAATTAGTAGTAGCCATCTTGCCAGAGCAAGTTTGAAGCTCAGTGAGGGCTGTTCTTCCTCCTTCTGAGTAGCCCAAGAAAGGTACTATGTTGCAGCAGAAAGATTAGTCTGCTCAGATACTTTTGCACCACACGCTTCAAAATTATTGCCACTCGAAGCATTTTCTTTGCTTGCGTGTTCTCCATGCTGATGGAAAGGCCAGAATAGACTGTTTTGCCCGACCTTTTCTGTTAATAAAGGCCTTAGGAGATTTCACCTAGGCTCAGCTCATTCTGTAAGTGAAGCAGCACTGAATCAGTTTAGCTCACAAAGGGTTTTCCTGTTTTCCCATTTGCTAGTAGAGAGCATCCTAGAACACTCCTAGAGATAGGAGTGTTACTAATCCACCTTGATACATCCCAGCTGACTTTGCCCTTAATGCTGCAAAAATACTCATAGCAACTGTGGACCAAATACATGGCTGTGGTAGGAGAGCTCTGTAGAACTGAGGAAGCCCTTGCACCAAGCCTGGATAAGTTAACTCCTCCATCTGAGGACCACTTGCTCCCCAGTGTCCTAACTGCCAGGGGCCCATCTAAGCAGGATGGTAAAAGCTGTCACACTGTGGCTGTCAGAATCACAGAATCCCAGGGTTGGCAGGGCCCTCTGGAGATCCCCCAGTCCCACCCCCTGCCAGAGCAGGGTCACCCAGAGCAGGGGGCACAGGAACGCCTCCAGGCGGGTTTGGGATGGCTCCAGAGACGGAGACTCCACCACCTCCCTGGGCAGCCTGGGCCAGGGCTCTGCCACCCTCAAGGGAAAGAAGTTCCTCCTCGTGTTTAGGTGGAACTTCCCGTGGTCAAGTTTGTGCCCGTTCCCTCTTGTCCTGTCCCTGGGCACCACTGAGAAGAGCCTGGCCCCATCCTCCTGACACCCACCCAGTGGGTGGCACATAGCTCTGACGCTTTAAAAATAAAAGTGAGGTAAAGCTTTTAGGGAGAGGTGAAACTCTGTTAGGTAGCAGACAGAGTCTGAAAAAAAGGGGGAAGTTTTTTGGCATTTGTGTCATGTTTTATCGTTCTTGCCTCTCTGCTGCCAGGAACGTTTCTAAACCAAACCAGCATTGAGTCCTCTATCACGGTTCTGGTTGGGGGATACAAGATTAATAAGTACAAATCATGATGGAAAGCATTTAATGAAGATGAACATTTACTTGACAGTGACTAAATTTCACTTCTGAATATGTTTCAAACTAAACCAGACAAAATGTAAGAACTGTGCATCTCTGGCAAAGAGAAGGACTGGTTTCTATTGATTCTCTTCTGTGTCTTGTGTCAGAGAAGCAGCCTAAATAAGAGAGTCCTTGTAGCTCTGAGGAGGACACAGATTCCGTGGGGATTTCCTGCTTTCCAGGTACCTACTGTTTACTAGAAATATTAAGTCCAGCCCTTCATCTTCACACAAGCTACACGTACCACAGTGTGGCATTTTGAAAAGCATCATGAAAATAAAGAAACTGAGCCAGAACAAATCTTTGTGCAAAATCTGCATAGCTGCACTGTGCACTGTTACGTGACAAGTGCTGACATTAGGCATAGTGGAAGGTGTGGACTGATGCATCTCATTCTCAAAAATGCTTCATAGCTTGTGTTAAGCTGCACCACAAAGATTACTGCTTCAAAGCAAAGGAAATTCTGTTCTGTAAGACCACTGACCTGTCCTTCAATCCTCTCATCACCTTCTGGATAAGAAGAACCTTATCTGTGAGTATAGTTTGGCGCTGCAGCTCCAATACTGTATCATGATGGTCCTGTTAAAAGAAAGTGTGGATATGCCAGCTGAGCAGACACCCCCCCAGGTTCTGAAAACTGGACGCATGGTCTGTCAGAGGCCCCAGATCAGCTTGATGTAGTGGGATTTGTGGAACTGCAGTAGGAAGAGTGTGCACCACGTGACCACACCGTGTCTGGCTGTAGCCATAAATGAGCAGAGAATCTGCCTGCAGTAAGACTGTTTCTAGCTGGGGGAATACTACAAACAAGGAGGTCCCTGCAACAGTATGCTGGTATCCAGGGTTTTTTTATGGGCAGGGCTTGTGCAGAGGCAAATACATCGCACAGGGCTGTTTTATCTGCAATACTGGAGCACAGGAAGAGGATCAGCCTCTCCTACACCAAGCTGTGTCCATTAAATTACTTGGCCTTCAGGAACCAAAGATCCAGCCTCAGATTGAAGAGAGTTTATAAGAGAACCCAGTTCTTCTGGGTTGTCCCTCTTGCAGGTCAAGCTATACTGTGAAGCACCCAGGATTTTAGAAGAGACAACTGTACCTTTTACTTACTTTAAGGAAAATCTTGGTCTTTCCAACTTGCCAGCTGTCATCCTTGCCCAGCACTGCTTCAGAGATGCTGATACAGCTCTGTCGAGCATCGTTCTTCAGCTGATGTGCAAAAGCAGCATCATGTTAGGGCTTGGTTGTGAAACGCAGCAGCTGTACTATGTGAGGTTCTATTGCCCTGCATTTCAAAGGGCAAAGAACAGAGGCAGAGGAGGTCTTACAGACCTCTGGGCTGACAGTATTGTGAATGAAAGTGGTTCAGCTCAGACGGTCAAGAAAAGGAGGAACATGACCAAACGTTCCAGAGTTCAAGTGCGAGGAGGATGTCAGAGACCTCAGAAGTGTGTGATTACAGAAAAGAAACGTCTGAGGGCAATGGGGATGCCACCCTGCCTGGGATGTCTGTGTGGAGCAGCTCAAGGATAGCTGGACCTAAAAGCACCTCTACCATTTCAGCCAAGGTCCAAGCGAGTATGTAAGTATTAGTTACAGTTACTCTGATGACAGCTCTCTCAACTGTGCCAGCAGTAATCCAAGAATTTTCTACTGTGGGAAAGACTAAAGCCTCATAAGGAGAAGTTACATTAGCCTTAAACTGAGTTTGTGCTAACACACCTGTTCTCGAAGAGACCATGGCAGGAGAACTCTGTATCTCTCAAAGAACTCCTCAAACCTGTAGCGAATTGGGTAGCCGGCTTTCCTGATCTGAATGGTCTCCATCATCCCTGAGTATCGCAGCTGTTTGATACACAGCTCCCGGTCGAACAACTGAAAGGGAAAGCAGACAAGGAGGAGAATTAGCACTGAAAGAAGCTACACGTGCAGCATTCCTCAGAACATATCTATTAACCTCCAACCTGCAAAATGGCCTAGTATGCTTTTTTTTAATTGCAGTTCTTATTTGGTTCGTGCCCTAAATTAATTCATTACAGGCATAAACAAGTCACCCCAAAGGCTCTTCAGATTTGTGCTTATCGGCAGTGGAAACAGTCCATTAACTTCAGTCTGGCTTTAGCAACCATTTTCAATTCTAGAACTGCAATTTTATACCATTTTGCAGGTGTGAATAACTGCAGTAGCAACTTAGGCCCTCTGGGCATGGCCATGCAAAAGGCAGCATGAGTGCAGATTAAAAATAGGCTCACTAAGCCACATGCAGTACTTTAAAAATTATTAAATCACTTGACGAACACCATACAAGGTCTCAGTGTAGGACCGGGTTGTAATCTCCTGAGCGTCTTAATACCAAACTTAATACCAAACTTTTCTCCTGTAGTGTCAAATTAAGCCACACCACCCCTCTCAAACACCAGCAGCTCTCTTATTCTCTCTCTGCCTATTGCACAGTATGATCATTGTTGGATCCCAATGTTTTTTGTTTGTCCCCTTGTTGAGTGGCCAGAAACTCTCCGGTTTTGTTTTTATCATTACAGGAAAGGCTTTTACAAGCTCCTCTCGGGAATACACCCATGTGCTTTTTTGCCATCTATTACTCTGTGATGCTTTTAGAAATGTTTTTGTAAATTAACAATGCTATATCCTACCACCCTTTTCATTCTAGCGTGTACTCCAGCTCTTCTTGGCTGAGGTACAGATATAAAACGCTGCACAGCAACTGACAGCTTTTTCTCATTAGAAAGTTTACTGAAGACAAGACCTCATATTGTTAAAGCATTACCAGTGGTTTCTTGTAGTCATTTGGTTTGATGCAGCGGATGAAGTATGGCTGGCACTGCTCAAGGATTTTCATTAGTTTTTCCAGGGATTGCTTGAACTGTCCTCCCAGAGTAGAGAGCCGTTTGGTGGTATCCAAGCCCTGGGAAGAGTAAGCACATGCTGACTGCTACATCATTCACCGTCAGAGGGACAATTCGTAAATCTTTGTATTTTTGTACCATGTAACAGTATCACACAACTGCCAGAAGAAGTTATTTACCTACGTGAGAACCAAGTCTGCCATCTGTATTTTATTAATTTGGGGTTATTCTTGCGAAGAAACCCCACTAAGCTCTTTCACCTACTCGGACACTAAGTTCTAGCAGTGGGGGTGGCTGTGGTAGAACAAATTCCACCCTCAGCAAGGCTGTGTTTAGAGTAGGGCCTGGGTGCCAAGCCTTATTCACGAGTGTGTGCCTGAAAGCTTGGTGGGAAACAGCTACTCCCAAAGCAACAATAACCTCCGGGCTAGACATTTTGCTGCCATCTCATAGCTACCTAGGAATTCTAAAGATCCCAAACAGCTCGTTCCTTAGTGATTAGGATGACTTGCTCATTAATACTAGAGTAAGCAGTGAAAAGGCAAACTTTTCCTGGAGGGTAAGGTAAGAGCTACTGTATTTATGGCTGCATATAAAATGCTTTATGTCTCGCTGCTCCTGGGTTGAAATTTGCTCCTGGTTGCACTAGTGTAACACCAGAGGGATCTGACCTGGCTGCAGTTAGCTCCTGACTTCCCCAGCTTCTCTGTTCCATCTATGTCTTTTTTCACAGGGATTAGCTTCTACCTCCTACTGTGTTTGAAGAGCATATAAAATTAGGGTGACAACGGTGCAGATTCCAAGCAACAAAAGGACTCCACTGGCCTTTTACATACAGGCATGGAGCTAATCATAGCAGCACAATACAGCTCCTTTGGTGGGGTGGGTT
>VXBO01000666.1:587505-609093 GCA_013400135.1 Rhinoptilus africanus
AACCCGCCTGGAGGCGTTCCTGTGCCCCCTGCTCTGGGTGACCCTGCTCTGGCAGGGGGTGGGACGGGATGATCTCCAGAGGGCCCTGCCAACCCTGGGATTCTGTGATTCTATATTTAAGCTGTATAAGAGTTAAAAGCAATTTGCACCCCCAGGTTTTAGAGGCCTTTCTGCTCTACCAGTAAATCGGTGGGGGGGCTGCACAAGTCTAAAGCCCTCATGGTCTTACTCATACAACAGTGCTAAAGCTGAATTTGTTGTTGAGATGGTGGTGACTTTTCTCCCCTGGTGAGTCAGGAGAGCAGCTCCGAGACCTCAGGACAGCAAAAGTTTCTTCTGGCGCTTCATTCACTATTCTTTTCTGTAGCCTGCTTTTTAGGCTTCCCAACGGTGGCCCAAAATATTTGAAATTAATAGGGGTATTTCATCTAACTTCTGCGCATTTTGAAATGGGCAGTAGCCCACTTTTACTGTCTCCTTTCTTGACATGCTGCTGTGCTTTCTAAATGTAAGGAAAGGGGTTTTTTTCAATAACACAGCCTTATTTATAGAGATAAAAAACATTAGAGCATTAGAGCAATGCTAGATAGACCTGATATTCCATCTGAAGGTATTCATAGCATTTAAGAGATGCTAAGCCAGTTCTCTGTTGCTGCTTGTACCACTTCTGACATTCTCCTCCCCCAGGATGTTTACCTGTCCATGGCCAGATGTTCTGGACAGCAGAAAGCCACATTGGGATAAAGACTGAGGAAGAAAGGACAGGATCAGAAAACACTGCCAGGAGAACAGACAGATAACAGGTAAGATAGTAAGCTGACTCTTCTGTACCTTGACAGGAAAACTCAAAGATCTAAACATTAAGAGCAAAAGTAACTTCACGCAATGATGACACTGCATAGTTAAATGCCCAGAAATCGAGCTATGTGAAAGTCGCAGCAGGGCAGAGAACTTGAACTTTGCCCCATGCTGTTTCCAGTCCACTGCGCTTTACAATCTCATTTTCACTAGTCACAGGGCAAGGCTCCCTACACCACTGGGCACAGATGATTCTGAGATAATTAGCCATCATGGACTTTGTCACAAAGCGTCTGGGCCAGGAGGGAGAGCTAAAGTTGCATCAGTATGTAAGCTGTGAGACTGAGTCTGTAGGTGTCACTGGGAGCAGGAGACAGCCCAGCTATTTGCTCCTTTGTGCTGGCCTGTCAGCCCTCTGCAAGAAGGAAAAGGCCGGCATCCTCCTGCCAGTTGCCCAGTCAGACCCCTTAGTGTTAAGGTCCCAGCAGACCGGCAACGTGTGCAGTATGACAGGAGTTTAGCTGATGGCTGTGGACAGGTACCGGCTTTGCAGGGGGGGGACTCTGGTTGGTGCCTTGTTGCATTCCAATGAACCTTTTGAACTACAGTTTCCTCCTACCGATTCACACCCATCCAGGTGGATGCAATACGGATGCCCAGGCAGACACAAAGGAAACCCATCCAGGTGACAACAACATGTAGGGAGGTAGCACGACATGTGCAGGCATGGCTGCACAGATGGCCGGGAGACAGGCCTGACATTACACTTGGTTACAGCATGATCACCAGGCCCTGGCTTTTCCTGCAGACTCCTCTGCAGAAATGAGTTGAATGAAAGGGACGGGGGTTTGTAGAGACAGCGCAAAAGAAAGTGGAGGTCAAGGACAGCCAGAGCCTTATGGAAGGGAGGAGAAATGAGTTGTTTCTGCAACCTGGTGCCAGTAAGCCAACCTTGTAGGCATGGTCAGCTCCAAGATGCCGGATGGTTCCACGTCCCAGACTAGGTGTGGTTGTTTCCACCTGGAAAATCTCTCTCAGGAATTTGTTTTTGGAAGAATGAACCACTTGCATTACGTTAGCACTCAGTGTGTCCCGATTTTTCTCCAGGAAATCTATATGATGGAAACAAAATCAGCTTGTCATCTCCGCAGCCTGCTGGCTCTAGTGCTATTCTGTCTAGCTAAAATCCACTTCATTTACAGTAACTTACAAATTAGTTTAAAGTAATCCTCCTGACCTCCTGATCTGACTTCAGATCAACGCTACCCTGGAGTGCCACACATCCAGGGCAGGTCATGCCCTTTTCTCTGCTCTCCATATCCATCTGAGGTAGGCTTACCTTTTGATTCATAAAAGACAACCCCAGCAAAGTGGTTGATACCAAACTTGGTGTCATGAACACTCTTAGGTGGGATGTAGACTTTACTTTTGCCATGGAGGGAATTGATTTTGACGAGCATGGTGGCTTCTGTGCCCTAGAAACAAATACAGGCAAAAAAGGACAGTTAAGCAGATTCCCCCCAGGACTGGTCTATGCTCAGTGAAAAGCGGTGCTCAGAGATAAAAAAATCTTAAATTCTGCTCCTTATTTTTGTAGTAGATCTGGAGGAAAGTAGTGCCAAAAGCATATTCCCCTTTACACAGACCCTTCTCTCAAGCATCAGAATAGAACACACCACCAGAGCGTAAGGCCTGGTATTTTAGGGCTGTACACAAGCTCCCATAACATTACTAACATCACCAGGTGTGCTGAGAATTTCCCAAATCTTTGGACCTCTCATGCAGAGCCCCTCGCCAACCTTCCCTTGCCATCTTACGCAGCCGTGCTCTGAAGGGCGTATGTTCCTTCTCTCAAGCAGGCACACTTCTTTCACTCCCCAGCTGGTGAAAGACTCGGAGATCCCTGGAAGAAGGCTGCCCTGAGCGGATACCAGTCAGCATGCCCAGATCATGACTTCCACAGGCAGCTGGGTGCTTCTGTTCATCACAGTCCCATTCCCTTGCGATGCATGTGAAGCTAGCTCTGCTCACTGACCTGTGCTAGGGGTAGTGAGTGCTGCCTTATCTGAGAGATCATGAGCTCCAGGAATCACAGAGGAGATGCTTTCTTGTCCTAAATGCAGGACATACAGTGGGGACTACCTTCTTCTTAGGGAAGAAAGGGGAAAGTTGCCTGCCTGTACATGATCCTCTGAAGTTGTTACCTGAGGACCACAAATGAGCTGAGGCAGGGGCTTGCTTTTCTGGACAAGCCCACATTGCCATCTGATTCCTGTCCCAGCCCTCCTGCTTGGTCTCACCATGTTCTGGAGACTATCAAAACGCTCTGCAGGGATGTCTGAACAGAGATGCTACTTTCATCTCTGCTCATCTGTTTGAGATGGCTGGCCTTTGCAGAGTAACAATTCCTCATGACGGTGACACTGCTCAACTAGCTCTGTCATCCAGGAGAAGAAAGAGCAAGCTGCAGCCCAGACCAACAGCAGAACAATACTTGAACAATAGGTGAATTAAAAGATTTCCTAAGAAGCTCTTGTAAGATGATCTAGATCCCTTCCTTCTCTGTCTGGAATGTCTGTAAGAGTTTCAACTGTGAGGTACCAGGAAGAGCACGCTCCAGCAGTGAGTGAAGCTGTTCCATAGTGAGCTGATTTAAAAGAAACGTCTATGGCGAGAAGACATTGCCTCTCTTAATGTATCTGAAAGTCACTTTTGCACTTTTCTGTGTGTAAAGCCAAGCGTTACCTGTCAGCTGTGTGCAAAGCCAGGCATTGCAGGTGAAACCAGAAATTTACCTTTGGGAACTTGCTCTCTTCATCAATGAGGGAGATTATATTCATAGGCTTGAGTGCGATGACTTCCAGAGCCTGGCGGTTATCAGTGAAGTCAATGTTATTCCAGGCAATGTGCTCTGCAAGGTATTCCTCCTGCTCCATCTTGAAGACATGGTGCACGAAGAACTGCTGAAGGTGCTCATTGGCAATGTTAATGCAGAGCTGCTCAAAGCTAGGGGGAAACAAGACGGGAACCCATGGTCATCCTTGGCCAGTGCTGCACTGCTCTAACGGATTTGTTTATTGTCTGTATTAAACACACATCCAGATACACTGCTGCTATATGCCACAGTGTTAATGATCACCACGACTGCACGTTGCCAATCTTAGCAATAGAATCGATTAATCTTCTGCTATGATAAAGATAAGCAGAAATGAGCCAACTGGCGATTGAGTGCTGCGGAGTAAGCAAAGAAAGGTGTCATATGTCTTTCAAGAAACTCTAAACATATAACTGTGAAAATAGCTTGAGTGTATGAGTGCGTGACCTGTTTTGACTTGCACTGGCACTAGCGCTTCTTCTGTTAGTTACTCCTTAATGCTGCACCTGAATTTGACTACCTGTTAATTGCTGTGGCACACTGTGCATGCCTGTGGAGTGCTCTCCATAGTGAGGCCCTGTGTGGATTGCAGCCTTTGGGAATAGCACAAAATAATAGGAGAGAACGCAAAAGACAGAATATGGGCTGAACTGCTCTTAGATCAAGTTCCGAAAGTCAGTGAGGAATATTATCTGGTTGAAAGCAAGCAAGAATCATCAGCTGAAACGTGTTGAAAAAGACTGCAGAATATGTGATGATGGTTTGTGGAGTACTGATGATAAGGTACCGTACAACTGAGAGAATTGCTGCCCCTGTAGAGAAGGGCAAATCGAAATGGTGCTTTGGGACTGAAACCACCGGTAGGAGAGGTGGCAGTGCAATGGTATACTGACCAGGTAACGTGCTGACCTGTCCTTAAGAGGAGAGAAATGAAGTGGCCCCAAAAAAGGGATGGGAAAACACTGGGCAAGATGGAAGCCTGAGCTGAAATGGGAAACACATCACAGCCTCCTTTGTACTGCGTGCAAAATGTATCCCAAGAAAAGTTGTAAAAATGTTATGGAACAAGAAAGCTTGGTACAGAGACATGGGACATACTACATCCTTACTTAGTGGCTGCCTGCTCATAGCAGCTTCATAGCCATTGCCTCTGAGAAAATTCCCGAGATTTTGGAATAGACATGTTCAATGGCTGCACCAAAAAGAGGGCTGTGGGATGAGACAGGAACCAAAGAAAAATGGAATCTGTGCAGGGTCATCAATGGGAAGATTCAGTGAAGGAAATTTTACTGCTTTTCGGAGAACCAGGAAGATAATGAAAGAGCACGTGTCTGTCTGTTTTTTCATTCTTTGCCTTTACATCAGCTGCCTTTCAGCTTCCCAGTGGAAATTAATCTAGAGCTTCCTACCTGTTGTTGCTGAAGTTTTCAAATCCAAAAATGTCCAACAGCCCAATGGACTGACGTCTGTCTTTAGGCTTCTGAGAAGTTGGGTTGAAAATGGCTGAATTGATCTTGTTCACTATCCACAGGAAAATCCGTCCATATATACCCTGAGAAAAAAAAAATTAAAAAGGAATTAGACCCCATCATTACAGGCTTTGGACATAGCTTACTTCTTGCTGTCATGCTGCTGCAATGCCGTCAAACTGTGCCTGAAAACCATGCGGGACAGGAGCCCTCTGGGTGGACGTTTGCCACATGAGGCTCCTCAGTCGGACAGACAGCTTTGAAAGCATCCCCAATCTTTAAGCAGAGGAGACGTAAGCAGCAGTACCTTCACAAAGGCATCCCTCCCATCTGCAGCTTGAACTACATTCAGAGGCCTGGACACGCTTTCTCCTCGGACAATGATGGAGAGGTTTGTGAGGCTGCTCTGGAGTTCACTGGAGTCCACCTGGAGGAACAGTCATAGCAACCTGGTCATTCCAGTTGGATAAAGGAGAGCTGGCAAAGTCTGTCTCAGGAAGAGGGCTGTGATAAGCTGCCTGTCCAGCAGCATTCACTGGAGGCTCGCTGTTCCAGTTAGAGATCTCCTAGCTCAGAGAGACATCTGCAACAGCACCACCCGAGTGTCAGCAGGAAGGAGGGGATGTGCCTGTCACACGAGCATCCATACCTGAACACTCCACAGAGACATGCTTTGTCGGTGCGCTCAGGGAGCAAGGAGAGAACTAGCAGAAGATGAGAGTCCATTACCTCAAGCAATTTGGTTGCAACTGAAAAGTGTGGTGAGTCCATCACATCGGAGCAGTCCAAGTTGTCGTACACAGCCGCTACAATGAGGAAACAGTCATTCTCAGGGTTAATAATTTCTGCCACAGTGCGAGGCTGGGCTGTTATTTCATATTTCTGTAACCCCGTGGCTCTGGGGATGTGGCAGGGTAGTAAGTCCTCTTTCGAAACTCCTGGGTTTGATGATTTTACTAAGGACAGTCCTTATTTCACCCAGTGATCCTGGGATCTACGGGGCCCTCCCAACTCCAGAACACCACACTGAAAATAGCAGCAAAACTGACAAGGTTATTAATTTTACCTAGTAGCTATTTTTTTCTGTGTATCTGGCTCGTGGGAAATTTAGACAACGAAAGGGAATGAGGGAAATCCCTCATTTTAGCGGCCAGCATTCCTCCAAAGGAGCCAGCTGGCGTCACTGTATTGGGCCCTCTGTATCACAACGGGAGAAGCAGTCCTTTTCTAAAATGTGAGAGCTTCTGGCGTCCTGCTGCTGAGTGTCTCAGACTGCGCCTGTGCCATACCACAAGTGCGCTTATGCAGGTGAGTGTGCACCAAACCCGGACAGAAAAATGACTGCTGTCATCTCCACAGCGAGCATCACTCAGCTGCTCATGTGTCCTCTGGCCTGCACAGCACAGCAATCAGCAACCGTAACATGGCATTATGTTATTTCTTCTTTCAGTTTGAGTAATAAGGGCTTATTTATAACCATGGAAACCTGACGGCACGACAAAATAATAATAAGACGATGTTTTTTAAAACACTAGACAGTGGAGCCATGAATCAGAATTTCATGGTGCTTATCTGCCTGCCCTTCCAACCCCATCCACCCAGAGAAGCACAACCTTATCTGTATGGATGGAAGCAGCAGCACCTTTAGGCCTTTGCCATGGAGCCTGAGGAAAGGCCAAGCACAGACAATGCTGAGTTTACCTTCGAACTCTACATTCCCCAGGTGCAGGATGACAGCCAGCAGCTTGCTGATGTCCCACTGCTCAGAATCTGAGAACATGAGGATCTTCATCGCCGAGCGGATGTGGGCATAATCCTTCGCGTCATTCCGGCCATCGCAGGACATGCAGTTACCCTGCAAGACACCACACCCACAGGTAAGGAAAATCCTCCTGGCACCCATACAAGGAAGAAAGGACCTGCAGGTTGAAAAATACTTGTACACAATCTAGACGCCCTGTGAGCCGCTTGCCACAAGACACAAAGTAAAAACCTATTTAGACATTGTACGCGCTCTTCCCATGGCTGTTTCTTCCCTCATCTCTACTCTCAAAAAGAACCCATTAGCAGAAGATTAAATAATGCATTTCTCCAGGGCTAGACTGAATACTAGGGAAGCCAAAAGGAAAAGCTGAGGGGAAGGCTGCTCTGGAGCACAGAAGGACAGAAAAATTTCACAAGGCGACCTACACTTACAAGGCCATGCCTGTTACTCTGGTCTCCTCTCTCTGCCTTGTCAATGGACAATTAAAAGTCCTAATCCCAAATCAAAGCACCTAGGATTGGCTCAGTACTAGAAGGCAAATCTCAAAATATCAGGTTCTAGTGGGAGCCAGATGGAAGCATCCAAGGCAGCATCAGAAGAAGCTTCAGCAAAGCCTGCACAGCAGATCCTAGGATGCTGCTCCTGATAGAAACTATTTTCAGCCTTAATGGAGATGGGAAAATGCCTTTTTTATCCTTTCTATTACCAACATTATAGTGGGATGATTACAAAAGTGATGTACTTCCAGACATTTCAGTTTACAGCATGTAAACATGCCAGCTTGTGCCAACAGCTGACCTGAACAAACCACGGATATGTTCTCCTTTAATCTAATCCTCCTAGCTCTGTATTATATGCCCTACTGCTGACCCAAGGAACTTCAGACCTTTTTATGGAATGGCCAATGTGCAAATTGCACTGATCAGCTCTTGCTACAAGATCACTGCTATTTTAAAAATATTACATTTGAAAAAATCTCCAGCAGATTTAATTATGTTGCTTTTGAGACTCCAGAAACAGCATTATAGGCTTGATTTAATTTCCTCAGAAACTAGATGCCAAGCTCCCATTAGCTTCAGCAGAGGCAGGATTTAGCTCCATTTTTCCACAGCTGTAGAACAGCCCAAATCAAACCGGCTGACGTATTTAACATGAGGAATCCGCACAAGGTAAAGAACAGGATTTTCACAATGCCTTTCATGCCCTAAACCAACTAATTAGCTATTTTTAAAAATCTCACCTATGAAAATCCCACTCCTGCCACTGTGGCGACATAGACCCAGACGTGGACATTAACGTTAGCTGTCAGAGGTGAGGTTGAATGCCAGCTTCCCGCATTAATGTGGATAATATTTATCGCATATAAGGACTAGGATTCTTGGCACTGTTTCTGCTTATTCATTTATGCCTATAGTATATATACCTGATTGGTATTCTCCCTGGCGTGAGATCCGAAACCTGAGTACATGTGAAAGCGGGGGCTATTTCCCACCTGCTTTAAGGTGTCCCTTATGTTTCTTAAGTCTGACTTTGATAAAAGGATTAGAACTGCCGCAAGCTGCCTGCCACTGGTGGACATTACAATAAATCTCTGAAACTGAGGCTCTGGTGTTACTGCTTCTGGTACTCTAAGAAAAGGACTGTTCGGATCTGGTAACTCCCCATCTGCGGCTCCTATTGATTGTAATTGCCTGCTAGGAGAAGAAAATGGCAGAGGGATAACGGAGAAGAAAGCAGACTGTTACCATAGTGAGATAAGTGTACTCTGAAGCAGTGCCCAGATTCAGCATCTTTTTCTGCTCTGTATTCATCCCCATAAGCATGCAGTAGAAGATGTGATAGTTCCTCTCCTCTGGAGCCTACAAGACAGAAATAGACAATGGACAGCCTTGTCAGGTAGGCTTGTAACGCAGGAACAGGCAGAACGGACATCTGCCAGTGCCCTCACCTGCCGGCAAACCCGGGACTTCTCCAGAAGAAACTGTTCTATCCGGGCTCCTTCTATCACACCATTTTGGTTGAAGTGGATGTCAATATATTTCCCAAAGCGGCTTGAATTGTCATTTCGAATTGTCTTGGCATTTCCAAAAGCTAGTGGGCAATGGACAGAGAGAGTATCTGGATTAATGAGCAGTTAATGAGCACCAAGTCTATTTTTTGTCCCCTTCTTTTTTGCTGCTGTTTTCTGACACATGTTCCAAATGGCAGTGCTGATAAGCACCGAAGAACATCTGGTCTCAGGCTGCCTCCCGAAGAGAGAGGCAGCCGTAGTGTCCATCCAGATAGTTGGGTCCTAGGAGACATATTCAAATGACACTAATGCAGCCTATATCTGGCCAGCCAAGAGAGCTGGGCAAGTCTGAAGACTTCTAGAAGGACTTAGTGGGAACACACTTGATCCGTCCACAGAGAAAGATGGGTGCCTCGGAGAGCTCCGCTGTAGATACTGCCATGCTTGGCCAGTCACTTTGCCACTCTCTAGTGCAAATGCCAAACCGGGGGTCTTTACCTTGGGCTCTGCATTCCCAAGGATTCTTGTGCTCCCGGCAGTTCTGGGTTACATCCTATAGTGGCATCTCCTCCTACAGCATGGGAGCTGCTGTGGGGACAGGGCAGAAAAGTATAGAGAACTTCTACCCTGCATCACCAGTGTTTCAGGGCTTTTAGCAGTTACACAAACACAACGGTTCAAAGTTCTATTTCTGAATTTTTTAATCCTGATATAAAAATCCTGAGATAAAAGTGGTAAAGCAGGCTTGTTTGCTAAATAACCCACCTTCCAGAATGGGGTTGGCCTCTAGGATTTGCTGCTCTATCCAGGAATGCTGGCCACTGACAGCTGCCAAAAACTGTAGTATTAGCTTTGTGCTTTCAGTCTTCCCAGCTCCAGATTCTCCACTGCAGAAAGAAACAAGATCATTACAGGTTTCCTTTCTTCTTTTTTGGCTAGGGTGACAAAATGGCAGACCAAGTTAAAAAAACCCCCAATCACATATTTACCCTGTGAATCGCAGATCAGACTGTCTTTCATGGAAAGCTGGAGAATTTTAGTCTTTCATCATCTTATCTGCTAAAATTTAAGTGTTTTTTTAGACTTAGGCTGAGGATTAAGTACTCTCAGTGATTAAAACCAAGCAAATCCATGGAAGAAGTTCTGTACCAGTGCAAATTAAATGACTACTTGCTTTTCTTCTTTAATGCATTACCAGATTTTCAATGCTAGTCTTAGCGCATCAACTGAGTTGCCTCAGCTATAATCAGATATTATTGCAATGTGGCTCTCTGGTTCTTCACACTGATGATTAGAGGAAATGGATACATGTAATGTGTTTATAGAATGAAGAAAGCTTCTCTCCATCTTCAGGTTAGCGGAGCTTGTTTCTCTCCAGGAAACCTCTATTATCAGAAAATACATGTAACATAAGTATCGTGTCCCCAAGGTAAAAGATAGCCCCACATCACACAGGTTCATATTTTATCTATGTAGTGACCATATGCAGAACCTATCACCACATTCAAAGATTCTGGGGGAAAGCAATGGACTTCAGAAATCCCTTGCTTATCTTCCACATTTGCAGCCCCAACTGAAAAAGGAGTAGCAAGGGAAAAACTATTTCCTTCCTGTTGTCTCTAGTCTTATCTGTGTCCTTCCATTTAGATCTCCTGTGTCTACAAAGGTGCCCAGAAACATGCCAGACTTGGTTTCAGCTACTCATCCTCTCTGAGTCCAGTCACCTGATCACACAGCACTGGTCTCTCTTATTCCTCTTCATATTGAAATAACAGTTGTCTGCAATGGCGAAGACGTGAGGTGGCAGCTCTCCAATCCTCTTGTTACAGTACAGTCTGATCTGATCCACTGTGTACAGGGGCAGCAGCTGGTATGGATTCACTGCCACCAAGATTGATCCTGTGTAAGTCTGGAAAACAGTTATGAGCATTACCTCTAGTGGCAAACCTGCAAACACGAATACAACCAAAGCCACTTGCAGTATAAATCCAAACAGAGGCAGGAGAGAAGCCTGGGAGATCCCTAGCAGCACTTAAGTGAGGCTGAGAGCCTGGTTCCTCACTATAAACTGCTATTAAATATCCCAGGACATGACAGTTTTTGCAAAAGGAAGAACGCTAGCTATAATCTCCTTGCAAAATCACAGCTCAGTTCACCGTCTCAAGCGAAAGCACAGGTAAGTCCAATTTGACATGGCATTTTTGTGGGTTATCATAAGCTGTTTTGCATTGTTTTGTTAAGCTGCTTTTGTGTTCTGGTTCAGATGTAGCTGAACTTTGCTAATGGGAAAAGTTATGGTTGTGTTATTCATACAGTCATTTAGTAACATTTATAAACAACAGCACCATTGAAAGGAAGGAGGCTGTTGAAGGCTGCAGAAATGCAAGGCAATAATATTGTTCGAGAACTTGTACATAAGACATCGGCAAACCATTATGTGCACATCTTGGTAGTTATAACTGCAGCATCTATAAAATCAGTCCTTGGTTACACTAAGCAACACCACATCTGTGTTGTAAGACACGGTTCCCCCCTGTGAAAGTAGCAGTGCATACAACACAGGAGGCAAAGCACACAAACCCCTGAATATTATTGTCGTATTACAAACTGGGAACTAAGGAACAAAGGAACTAAAAATGTCAAGTTGCTCAAAGTTACAGATAAAACCTGTGATGGGCAAGAAATGAAACCAGGTGTCCTAAATAGCCAGATTTATTCGTCATCTCTTTTATTACATCAAAATCAAGTAACTGTTGACTTGGACTGGAGGACAATCCAAATGGTTGCTCTAGGAGAAAGTAAGTAGGCTCACTACCTGCGTGTATCTCAGTGATCTGGGAGACTGTTAGGTCTCTTCTTCACAGCCAGAGTACTTGAATGAAAGACAAGAAAAACTATGTTGTGTCCCCTTGGCACCCTCAATCAGTAAAGGAAGCAGAGCCCCCTCTGTAAAAAAGGCTTGCAGGCTGTTTGGGTCACTCTGTTAGATACGTAGCACAAGTCATTCCTGAAAGTACTATGCCTGGTGGCCTTGGCACTCACATAGATTTTGTGTTCCTGGTGGCGGATGAGGAGGTTGTGCACCATGCCTGCTTCATGGAGATCCCCGAGGCTGATCATGTCTTCCACCCCTTGGGCAGAGGAGGGGTGCATAAGGTGCACCGTGTGCATGTTCCGAGCCGTGATCCAGTGCTCCTGAAAAAGGCGAGGTGGCAGTTTTAATGGGTTCTGCTGTTGCTCAGAGGCAAACAAAGGAGAGCCACGTTAGACCAGAACGAGATGCAGTATGATCAACCCTTAAACCAGCATATACTAACAAAGAGTTGACTGAACTACAGAAATTAACTGGTTTGCTACTCCCCAGGACCACATGATTTAAAACACTGGATGATTCCATTCAGGTGGGTTCTGGACATCACCAAGTTTAGCGTTGTTCAAAGTGCAAGTTCTGTCAAGTCATCACAACCACATCAGGTATGAAGTAGGAATGAAATCCCAGCCCAACTGACTTTAGTGGGATCATGATTTCACCTAAAGCTCCACATAAATTTAGAGATTGGAGCCTGTCCATTTCCTTTTCTTACCTAGTTAGATATTACCTCTAGCCTAGGAATCTCTAAATCTTCACAGTATTGGGACCTGGGGGTACTAGGGTATCACCCTATACTTGCCTTATTTTTATATTCTTTCTTTCAGTGTATCCTACCAGCCATCATCAAAGTCAGACCATTTGGCTAGATGGAGCTTTGGTCTGACACAATAGGGCCATTCTTCTGTTATTTTTACGTCTAAATTTTATGTTCATCTTTTACAGATCATTATAGTGTAGCCCACCTTGCCTTCATCATCCTCCAGCAAGATCCGTCCTGACTCCGAGTCCTTCACAACTGCCCCGATAGGGACATTGAATTCACTGTTTGAGTGAGTGTCCAGCCACACATGATCACCCTGGGGAGAAGAAAAGCTATTGTCAAGTACAGGGACAAACTTTACGCCATGTAGCTCACAGGCATCATCTCTTTGTTTTAATCTTTTAGTGATTTGATTTCCTTAGCAGTGTTTAACTGGGTAAGTTCTCACTGCTTGCGGGCAGTACAGTCTAATGGTTGTAGTATCAGGACCTTTGAGTTCTACTCCCAGCTCCAGAGCTGACCTGGAACATGACTTTGGACACGTCATCAAGCCCAACTGTCTCACAAGAGGAAATGAGGCAACGCCTTTTACACAGACAGCAATCACACAGCTCCACTACCTCCCGGAGAGCGGCGGGGACACAGTGGCTGCTGGTACAGTGCCTTGGGAGCCTCACATGGCCTATGGTATTCTTTCAGAAGAGATGCTTGAAAACATAGACGTTACCAGGAACAAGAAAAACAAACAAACAGATGTACCGACTGGATGCCTGGAAATGTAGAGGGCTCTGTTGCAAGAGTTTTTAGATATATATTTCTTCTACTGTAGCTGAAATCACTTAGAAATGTGAGTGTATCCATGAACTCTCTTCAGAAAAAAAAAAACCAAAACAACAGGCATTCTTCATTCTTTATTTAGCCCAGCTCCTCTCTTCACATTTGTAGAGGCGTGGCAACATCCTGCCTCTCCGCAGAGCAAGGGAGCAAGAACTGCTGCTGCTGCTGGAGGAAAGGGGAGAGCTACAGCTGCCCTTTCTGAGGAACAAGCACCAGCTTGGTGTCGCCTGCACTACTGTCCTGGTTCTGCTCGCCAGTGCCGAGCCCCCAGGAATACCTTCTCTTGCTCCAGGCACAAATACAGATTCAAACAGACAGCTTTACTGTCATGGCTGGAATGAAAATTGAACAAAGCTGTATATCAGATCTTCAGTGGGTAGTTCATACCCACGCCTGCTGAGGAACCAGCTTTCTAGCTCAGAGTCTTGTCTTACACAATTTTTGTTACATACTGTAGCATTTACTGTCAAAGTTTCAAGTTTTTTACTGAAAAATTATTTCTTTTTCCTCTCAAAATACTTTATGGGCTTACGTTTAACACCCAACAACTATAGCGTAAAGCATCTATAAACACCGCACAGGGTTGTGAAGGTTGTTACAGACTAACAGCTCTCATTTGCGTTAAATAAAACTCCAGAGGTAATCCGTGTAGTTTCAGTGCCACACCTTGTGACAGAGGTCACCAGCTCGGCATGAGCACAGCCAGGCTGGGCGACACCTCTGCATCTCTACTCGAGACTGATATTCTTTTATAGGGGAGCCCTCATCCCCCTCTACAACTCCCTGAAAGGAGGGGGGAGAGAGATGGGGGCTGAGCTCTTCTCCCTGGGAACAAGGGATAGGACAAGAGGAAACGGGGTCAAGTTATGTCAGGGCAGGGTTAGATTGGATATCAGGAAACACTTTTTCACTGAAAGGGTTATTAACCATTGGAAGAGGCTGCCCAGGGAGGGGGTGGATTCCCCATCCCTGGAGGTGTTTAAGAAAAGGGTAGATGTGGTACTGAGGGACAGGGTTTAGAAGGGGTTTTTGTCAGGGCAGGTTAATGGTTGGACTTGATGATCTTAAAGGTCCCTTCCAACCTCACCGAGTCTATGACTCTATGATACTGGGTTATTGCTATTTCAGTTCTGAGACGGACCATTGAGGTAATTTTCTCCTCTTTGGGCCTCAGGCTACTCCGTAAATCACAGCAAAGAATAGGACTTACCTTTCTGAAAATCACCATTATGTTTCAGATCACTGGATGTAACCTGCAGTGCCAAGAAGATCTGAACGTTAGGCCAGAAAAGGGCTCAGGCTTTGATCAGAACAGACAGTGGGGTGGAGATGTTTCCTTGTAAAAGTAACAGCAAAATGCCTTAAAATAATTACGTTTATAGATTTCGTTAAAGCAAAAGAGATTATGATAAGCTGCTCCCAATGTAGAAACAATGAATCTGTCTACCTAAAGCAAAGATCTGCGGCACTGGGGGGGTAGTCGAGGTGACGTTTGGAGATACCACTGTTTTCTCCCTCTTGTTTTAATGAACTTCAATATTAGAAGAAAACATTGCAGTAAGAGAATTAGGGCTCATTTTATCACTTGCTTTCCTATAGCTGCCCACTTTTTTTTATGCACGTTATTTGGGACGTTATAAATAACTTCCATAAATCATGGTCTTGTTTAAAATCGATGGGGGCATAAACAACTTTTTCTTCAAACTAAATGGAAGGAGCAATGATATTGCTGTGTGCAAGATGCTGCTGCTGTTATGGGTTACACCACCTAACCATAAGGAGGGCTATCAGGGGAGCAAAATGGAAACTAAGAAGTGCTTGGAAAACTACAAGATCTCTGCGCCCCATATAGCCCCTATAAAGGGCTATACAGTACCAAGAATTGAAGAAAGTTTCTAAGCCCAGAATGATTGACTACTTTAAAGTCATCATAAGATATGCCCAAAATAACTAATTATCAAAAGTACAAAGTGTATTGCGATCCTGAGGTGAAAAATGAATAGAAACGTCAAGAGTCGACAGAGTGCTGATGCAGAAGTTCAATGCTAACACGCATTTTAAAGCAGGAATTTTAAATGTAATTTTCACATAGGTGACCCAATAACAAGAAGAGAAGTGGCCTGTCACACTTAATAACAAAAGCTGGCACATGGAGAAACAGCAAGTCCTGTGCCCCCAGCACAACGCCTGCTGAGGATATTAAGAATTGATTTTCCCTGAGAGGCTAGGGCAACCTCCAGAGCTCATATGCAACTAAGACATTTCTCAATTTTGTAGCACAACGTCTGCGAAAATTTAGCAATGCAACATGAATGTGTTCTTTCTGGCTGCTCAGGGTTTTTTCTGTTGTTTTTTACACTCTCTCGAGAAGGAACTTCTGTCTTTCATAATCAGTTATTCTTATGGTGAAGTCTTTGTTCTTATTCAAGACTCAGGAGCTGGATCTGCGTATTAACTTCAAGAATTGATGACCTATTACTATGAGGGATGCAAGGTGGTACAGAAGCCTGGTACTTAGCAAACACAGGCCAAAGACGGGCCATGGGCAGCCACAGTGACTCACAACTGACAGACGCTTTTTCACCTGCGCCAGAAAGCAGAATACTGCAACAGGGCAGAAATGTCTACCCAGAACAAAGAGGGAGTGATACGTGCAAACACGACACACAGCCGTTCTGCGTCACATCTAAGGTAAAGATAGCTCTGGATCCAGACCATGACAGCAGCCAAGAGTGGACGTGTAGGGAGGAGATGCCGTATAACCCCGGGACACGCAGTTTCAATGATTAAAATACTTATTCCCAGTTAAGTTCTAAGTGTCCATCCCCCCGCCTGCTTGAATGGCTGCTTTCTGACAACGCCCGCCTCCCTCTGTTGCTTTTCTTTCAGAAGTAATGCAGCACCGTAAAACACAGTGCACCCCACAGGATAGGAGATTACCTCTCCAGGAGAAATCTTCACTGTCTGGCTTCTGCAGCTTAGTTCCCTCTTTTTCATAAGCATTGGAGTAAGAAGGAAAAGAAAGGTGAAACTGGTACTGGTGCCATTAAGGGATCCCTCACCAAGTGCCAGTTCTCTGCTGCACAAAGGAGGAAATGACTGAAGCACGGTTATTTATTACAGGACTTTGCTCCCAGTTCAGCATATATGTCATTTCCAAGTCAGGTGTTCCAGTAAGCAAGAAGGCAAATTCTTGCCTGGGTGAACCTTAAACTTCAATCTCTCCCTTGCGCCTGAATCCTTTCAGATTTCTGGAAAGCACTCCCAGAAGAAAACCCTTTAGCACCTGGTCTTACGCTGCTCCAACACCCCTGATTTCCCCAGGGTTCTCTTGGAGTCACCCTGTCAGAAAAGAGGAAGAGCTGGCCCTTGTCCCTCGTCTCTCCCCTTTTGCACAGCTCTTCCCGCAGGGTCAGAAAACGCGCATCAGTCTGTCCTGTGCGGGCTGTGTTTCACCGTACCTGGAGCAGAAGGCAAAATAAACGCATGACAACTGAAATTGGTAGTCACAAACACATATAAAAGGGCTGGGATTTCCAGGCTATTTGTTTAAAACTTCCTGGTCTTGTTATCATTATCTCCCAACAAATGCTCTGTCCCTGCATTCCAGCATCTAGGTGCGCGTTACCTCCCCGTCTGCCCGCTTCTCTCTTTCCAAATTAGGCCAGGATGGCCAAGAGCTTCCCTCTTTCTGGTTGCTCCACATGTGCTCTCAGTAATCCCGTGTCCTTCTTGCCTATCCCGTTAAACTCCAGCACTAGATGTGATGTCTGGGAAAGAAACAGAAGTGTAGTATTCCTGTAGTGAGGGAGATACCTCCGTATTGCAGCTGAAAACATGCACTAATTGTGAATATGTGCTAGTATACCTGAGAGCTTAATTCCTGTTTTCTTGTTTCCTAGGCTCAACGTAGCTGCACTCCACGATGGGAAGGACAACAAAAAGCCTCCGTGTTGGAGACAGATTCTTGGGGCTCCTGCTGTAGCTCCATATCCAAATCAGAGGTAAGCATTCAAGCATAGCAATAAGTAGTTGGGAATTATGTGTGTTTATCCACATTACATATTTGTTTTTTAATATTAACCTCCTTACCTGCAGTTTTTGTGTAGGATTTATAGCAGGAATGAAGATACAGGTGCAGAAATAGAGCAAAGGCCCTTCATAGCTTGGAGACTTTTAGAGACAGGCAGGAGACTACAAGGCAGAGAGGAGAGCTTTCTTTACGTTTCTAACTGTGCAAATCATTCTTACTCAGGGATTTTGCCTCAAAGTAGTTATTTGGCAGACTTTTATTTCTGATGCAATAATTTTTAGAAGTAGTCTATATGCTGTATGTGATTAACAAAATTTCAAGTCCTCATTTTATTAGATGAAAGCCAAATATTGGCAAATAAATCAAAGTACACACCTATATATACCAAGGCAGGTATCTAAACCCAAAGTTTTTTGTGTAATTAGACTGCAGGGCCATGCGTATGTGCCATGTGTATTTCTTCAGCATATGAAACATACTTGCTGAAATTCCAAATGGACTGTGTTTTGGCGTAGAGAATCTCATTCTAAAAATACATAACTTTTTAACACTTGTGACCAAGACGCAGTGAGGGTGCTACTTCAGAGAGAAGTACAGTATTTCTGTCCTAGTACAGTATATAAACGGTATGAGATGGAGACACAGGGAACTCAAGGCAGTCTGAAAGAGAAGCATGACTCATTGTACATCTGAAATACGCATTGGAAGGGAGATGGCTCTCCACAGTTAAGTCTAGACATACTCAAGAGCCAGAAAACGTAAGCGGGAGGAGTAGAGACTTGACATACCAAGCGGAAGCAGCCCAGGTGCTTCGTAAAGCTCATGTACCTACCGAGAGATGAGCAGGCAGCTTGCTAAAGACTCCTTACAGACATGGCTGTGAGTGAACAGGGGGAGCTGAGGTCTGGGAAGTCAGTGAGCTGCGCGACCGGGGAAAGATGGGAGCTTGCCAGGAGCGAGCAGCTCAGTGTGCTGCTGAAGATGGAGTTTGGTGAGGGAGTGTGCAGGGCACAGACACATTTGTAATTGTGATTAGGGCTAATTTGTAGCATGGTCTACGCTGATGACTAATACACTGGGAAATGCAGCAAATTACAATTGAATAATCCCTAGTGAATTTAATCCTGCTGTTGTTCAGAGCAATAGGTCTGTCCGGAGAGACATGTGTTAACAAAACTGCCTCTTCTGACAGCTTCCTAATTAAGAGATTGATGTCGGGATCAAAGGGTTTAATTTGCACATGGCACTACCTCTCACATTTCCTCTCCAGCTAAACCAAAGTGGCCTTGTCTTTTCTGCATCACTGAGCCCTAGATGCCAAGCATCACTTTATGTTAAACTAGCTCTTTTTCTGAGGTTTCTGAAGGGAGGTGGATTGGATATAACAATTTGCAATTTAAAGTGTTCATTCAGAACCCCTCCTGGCTACACCAACCTCCTTCCCTTCCTCTAAGCAGATTTGTAGCTTTAAGTCACTGATGTCTGCTAACTCTGAAAGGCGTACTGGAGGGAGCAAAGCAAACTAAAGAAGAAGTACATACCAGTAAAGGATTTCCAAGTGCATCCCTTCGTTGTCTTGAGCATTCTGTCCCTCAGGGAAAGGCTTATTTCATTCCAGCCAGTTCGTGACACTGTACAGAGGAGGCGGACTGGCGGGGCTCGGGGATCTGTGTCATTACACACCTTCACACACGCCAAGTGGGCGCTGCTTACTCTGCTTGCGAGAAGGCAGGTCGCTCTCCCCCACTGCGCAATCCCATTATGGTCTCAGTGTCACTCCATCCTTCCTTTGGAATGCAGCCAAGACGGTATTACAGGGGTATATTACAGGCCAGTTCTGGCTCAGGAGGGACAATGACATGTGCAGGCCAGCGTGCCTGCGAGTGCGCACACACACACGGGACCCGCAGAGTCACTGGCAGAACTGGTGCCCAGTTATTCAGCATCGCTGCGGTTTGCTTGAGGCACAGGAGCACCCGCTGCCGTGCGGTGCACGTGGGATGTCGCTACACCAGGCTCGGGGTTAGGAAGTTTCAAAAAGATGGGAGTCCGTAACTCTCAGAAAATAACCTCTATGCCTCTTTCCACTGTCGGTAAATGCAGAAATTCTCTGTTCTTTCATCAATGCAGCCTCAGTGCAGCTGGAATTTGGGGCAGTGGCTTACCATCACTGCAGAATATGGCACATATTTACAAATGTGTTCATATTCCTGCTTGGAACTTTAGTATGTGATAGGCTTCTGTCTTTTCTAGGCACCTTGGTACAATTTCCAGGTACTTTGCTACACATTATACAATCTCTTTTTTTTTTTGTTAGTTTCTATTTATGTTTCCCCTTCTCCATTGCTTTCTGTTACATTACTCCCAACTTGTCATTTCCTACCTTAGTGCTTTGTCTGCAGAGAACTTTCTTGTGTCATAATGAGCCACATTAAAGTTATTACACTGCCTTCTATTTACCCAGTTGTAAAAAGTCATTAAATTTCTCTATGGAAGTCAGGTAAGTGTAACACCAGGAGCCTCCCAACACCACCTACTGGCCCATGTGCCTGCTCCTTCCCAAAAAGATCCAAGTGAAACCACCCGTTGTAAAGAGCTAAAGGCAGTAAAAGTCACATAGAAGCAGGGCAAAAGGACACGATATCAGGAAGAGTGTGGTCCTGAGCATCACTAAGGGACCTTTAAGGCTGTCTCAAAAAGACCTATAGGGCTGTAAATAGGGAGACATGCTCTCTATATTTTATGTATGCTGCTTTCATGGGAAAAACAAGTTTTCTGCATTTCTCCTAAAAATGTAGGGAGAAACATCCAAGAATATAGGAAGAAACAGCCAACATCTAAGAAACATCTGACTCCACTGCCAACTTCTCCTTCTGAGTGAAATCCTGAAGAAGACGTTGAGTAATGACTCAACTGAGAGAGTTCAGCTGTATTTAACGTGGTACCCTGAGCTCCCTGCAGTGTGTCTGTGCTTGCTGCTGGAGCACGTCACTTAATAATGGCTTAACCTCGCCGCCATCCTTCCTAAAGTGCCACGAGCACAGAAGAAATAATGACTCACTTTGGCCAGACCTCTCCACTTACTGAATTTTGATGTCCCTGAAAAGGACTGCAGCACGTAGGATTATAAAAATCCCTGTTGTTTAGAAACATGCCAAATAAACCTCAGCGGTTTTCTATTTGCCACACATTAACCTGTGCCCTCTTAGGAAATGAAGAGGTTTTGTTTGCCAGGGAAGAAATGGAGAGGCAGGAGGCCAGCACTGCCTGCATTTATTAGGCTTTCTGTTTTAAAATGAGGCATGGACGACAGAATTCATCCCTGGTAATCCTCTGCTGACATATCGTAGGTGTTGCCAAATAATTTAATAATACTGTTGCTCTGAGAATAGAGGTTACTAAAAGAGAACACAACAACTCCTGAACAAGACAGGGATGGCCGTGCCACAGTGTTTGCTCCGGAAGGCAGCAATTACAGGGCAGTTCAGAGCTAACTTTCGGTCGATCCTGAAGGATAAATCTGGAGGAACCACCCACGCGTGAACTGGATTGAACCGCAGCTTCAGCCAGGACAGGCAGACCTAGATTCGTTGTGACAAGTAGTTCTCAGTTTCCATCAGTAGCCTCGGGTCTCCTCCTCAGCCACCAGAAAAAGCAAAAAAAAAAACCCACATAAAAGCAGTGCTTTGCTCCTATGGCGGCATCCAGAGCCCGTGCTGTGCCTGGCGTTGCTCTGCCACCCTCTTGTATCCATGTTAATTCCTGCCCACTTGATTTGTCGGGAGCAGACACATTCGCCCATTAAACGGTAAAATCTTCTCCACCCAAGCTGAAACTGTTGCTCTCCCATCCTTTATCAGCGCTGGAAGGGTTTCTGGCCAGCCGAGGGGGGATGTCGGGAAACTCCCGCACGGTGCTGGGTTCCAGCCGCCAGCTCGTGTTTTCTGGGGTTTTCTCTCTCGGGAGCCGGCCCGGGCGCACACAGGGAAATGCCTTTGTTAAAATGCCAGCCATTTCACCCATCTGCGCAGCTGCTCATTTCCCGCCTTGATGCCAGGGCTCAAAAACAGGCGCCTTCGATTTTTCTATTTTCAATTTTGAAAGGCTCTTTCAATTTTTCTATTTTTTTCTAGGAGAAAAATGCAAAAAAAAAAACCCAAACAAAAAA
>VXBO01000666.1:610572-628301 GCA_013400135.1 Rhinoptilus africanus
GGATCAGTCAGGTAACGGCGCGGGAGCGTCCCCCGCGGGAGGGACGCCTGGGGCCTGTGAGGGAGGGTGCTGGGCACCGCGGGGATCGCCCTGCCCGGGCCGCCCAGCAGGCGCTCCCGGGGCCCTCCGAGCTCACGGTGGTGTCGCGTAGCGGCGGCGGAGTCATGCCCGGCCCCGCGGAGGGTGCGCCGAGCCGGGCCGGGCCCGGGGGTGACATCGGCAGGGCCGGCGCGATCGCAGCACAGCGGCCGCCTTGTTATTAATTCGGTGTTTCGGTTAGTGTATCTGTCACTGCTTGCGTGCACGTTATGAGTAGTTTTGTGATCTTTTCGGGGGGTGTCTGTGGTGGGTTTGTTTCTATTGCAAACCTTCCCAGTAGAAATACTCCCATTTCTCGGTGTTAGTGCGCTGTTAGAGAATCAGCCTGTAGCGCTGCCTGCTTCCCCCTTCTGTGAGTGCGCTGTTCACTCCTGACTGCTGTCAGTGCTCTTTTAAACACTGGGAGATGTCGCTGAGTTTTACTTTTGTTTTCTTAACTTCGGAGCAGATGATGGTGGAGCTACTCCAGTGCAAGACGAACGAGATTCAGGTTCTGATGTTGAAGATGAAGGAAATGAGCAGCATTCTGGATCTGAGAATGGAAGTGTAGGGCATCATTCAGAGGTACTACTGGAACTTTGTCTAGATAAAGATTACTGCTCTGTTAATGGATTTTTTTTTCTTTTTTTTATTTAAAGAGACATTCTTTTAACTGACGCATTTATTCAGTTGTTCTTCAGGGTCATGTCTGACAAAACTTTACTTCTAGAAGGAAATGTGTCAGATAATCTTTTGATCAATAAGCAGGATGGGTTATTTTTTACTTTTCTTATTAATAGTTATAATAGCATTCACGGTGTTGTACTAGAAGAAGTTTAATATTGTAATACTGAATTGCCAGAAGATAAACTTTTTGGGTTTGAAATTCTAAGGAATAGATTACAAGGAATTTGGAATTTTACCTCAGATTCTGCACAGTAATGTAAAACCACACATTATGGAAGCACAGATTTCCTTACCAAGGAAGAAATGCTCTCCCATCTTCCATCTTTCCTCTCAGATGTGCGTGTTGACTCTCAGGCCTATTTTGTGCTATGTTTTCACCTTCTTCTTCGCAAAGGAGTAGGTCTCCGTGTGGAACAGCAGCAGGTTAAGGTTTCTAAATGGGATCTCTTCTTCCTCTGAACAAGTTCTTGCTTCCAGAAGCTTACATCATGAAAATACTCTGATCCAGAGTTGTGTTTGGGGGGCAGTCACTTAACTTGTGGATTGACTGTTTTGGTGGTAAAGAGATTCTGATAAAAGTGAAGGTTCCCTTTAGATTTCTAGGACAGTTTTGTAGTTAATCTTAATTTGGGGGATTTTTTGTGGCTTGAAATAGGATTACCTCAGGTCTCACTGGGAAGGAATAATTTTGGCCTGTGAACTCATGTCTTCTGCTAGCAAAGCTATATGTTGGAGAACTTTTTGATACTCATAAAAACTGTAATCAATGCTATTTCATTCTGTTCTGTGTATTTTGTTGCACTTTATGTAAAGATCAAGATTGACTCTGGGTTTCCAGTGGTTATACATTTAAAAAATTGCTTAAAATGCATAATGTGATATACTGTAGCAGGCTGATGTGTCAGAAGGCTCAACTCTGCTGTGGTATAACTTGCAATCTTTTTTTTTTTTTCCTCTCCACCCCTTTACTGAATTCATGCTTCCCTCAGAGTTAGAAAGTAGATGAAGATTTTTGCATAAGATTAAAGTTCTTCCCATGTATTTGAATTTGAGTATGAAGCAGATTTGGATTTTCTTATTTCTTAAAAGGGGTTGATATTGGCAGGGGAGTTGGAAGTAGATGATCTTTAAGGCGCTTTCCAACTCTAACCATTCTGTGATATTTACAATGGAAGAAATTATTTTGGTGCCAAACAGCATTTCTTACTGTGGATAATCAGGAGTTCAGTGTGGGAGGAAATAATGTGTTTCAGCATGGGAGAAATAACTGTCAAGGGATTTTAGTACTTCTGTTTTAATGAAGAAAACCAATATGGTGATGAGTGCGTGGAGAGTCATGTTGCTGCTACAACACTAATAATTTTTTTTTTGCTGTGTATGTCATTTATTCTTACTCATCTGTTCTCCTGGGGGATTTTAATTTTACTCACTGTGGCAAAGTAGTTAGAAATCTGGCCTGAAGAATAGGTAGTTGGCTATTACTTACATCTTCAGCATGTCTTTTTCAGATTTAAATAACCAGAAAGCACTAGGACCTATTATCAGTGTTAACCGGTCCTCTTCATGTGTCTGCATTATTTCAGGGGCTTTGTTCTGTGATGGCTGTTGAATATTCCTCTGTAGATAAAATACTTCAGCAAGTTTGTTTTAAAAAAAAAAACCAAAACCCAAGGGAAAAAAAAAACAAACTAAAACATCTTTCTGTCCAGTAGTAAATGTGAACGTTCAAGCCTTAGTGCTTTATTTCATTCAGTTCAAATCATAAACATTTGAGTGTTTTGTTATGAAGTCTTCCATTCTTAGTTTTCCTGGCATCAAATTCAAAATGCAATAATGTAGGGCAGCTGTCTCTGAAAGGAGTAGCTTTCAGTGATTTATCATATTATTTACCCAAAATATTTTCTCATCCTCTTATTTCCTTTATCTTTAGGAATATGTGGGAGGAATGACACTCAAAGGTAATAAAACCTTTGAGACAGCCTAATCAGTTAAGTCTATTTAATTACTATTTGGTCTCTAAATTAGAATTCATATGTAAAGAACTGAAGTTTTAAACTTTCAAACTTTTTTTTCAGGTTCTTAACTTTAAAGAAAAGGGGAATCCTGAGGAATTACTTATGTAGGTCTCAGGTATGTGGGTTTTTCTTTTCCACAATTCTTTTCTGGCTTTCCTTCCCCCAGTCCCACTTTATCTATAAATGTTCTCCTCGATGTCCTTACCAATTCTGCTTTAGACAAATAGAATTAGATAACACATAGTTTTAGTACAGTAATGAATATGGAATCATGTTTACAGTGTTTGTAAAAGCCAGGCTCTCATGGAGATCTTTAATAACTTAGATTCTTATGCTTTCACCAAGTCGCTGCTGTCTTCGTGAATTAAGTTATGGTTTGACTGTGACTATTAACAAACGTATACAAACATTTCTGAAAAAAGAGAAACTTGCTGATCTGCCTATGATGGTTATGTATGCCTCAGTTTAACAGTTGTCACTCATGAGATTGTAGTGGATGGGTCAATTTTGTAATTTTGTTCAACTTCCTAAATTACCAAAGTAGTACCTCTAAAATGTGGCTGCATGTTGATCCAATAAACTACTTGCTAACTGAAATTTTTATGTAAAAGGATAACACTGTAAATTTGATTTTTATGTATTCCTTATTTGATACTGTACTAAAGCCTCATGTTATAGAATTCTTTCCGTTTAAAAAAAAAAAGGACATCTCAATTAAAATGTTTATAGATAAAGAGGAGGAAGAAAAGAAAGCAAAGGAATTAGAGAAAAATGCAGTAGCAAGTACCTGAGACCTACTTGTTTTTGAGGATGTCTGACATTTTAAGTAGATACTTGGAAAAGGAGAAACAGAAAACTCAAAAATTGCATACTTGATTTCTTTGAAAACATCTTTTTAGAGATGAACTAGTTAAAAAAAAAAAAAAGCGAGGGGTGGAGGGGAGACTATCCTACAGGGTTCAGTCACCTTACTATAAAGTTGCGTGCACTTTTTATATCAAGTGTATTCCAAAACATTCACAGATTCATTAATTGTGTTCAGAAGACGGTTTCACTGATGGCTGTGGACGGAGCCTGTCTGTTCTTTGTAGGCTCTGTCTCAGCTCTGCCTTGGAAGACGCTCAGTTCTGTTCATGTGCTGAGTCGGAGATGGTGTGTGTCATCTCTCTGCTGGGTTTACTGGCTTGACAGATATAACTGTGTGCTTTTTGGGTTAGCTTCAGTTGAGCTTCCCAGTCTCAGGAGTAGAGTAGATGATGGTGCCTGTCTGCGTAGTCTGTGTAGAGGCACCTCTGTAGTTTAAGTGGTTCTTCTGTAGGTGATCATATCACTGTAGAGTTCAGCTGCTGTAACCACCATCATTCTCTGGTGCAGAGCACTGTATAATCACAGTGTGAGCTAATTGGGATGCCTGTCTGCTCTCACTCCCCAAACATCTTTGTTCTCAAAAGTGATTGTCAGTTTGCAGTAACAGAGATTCGATATAAAGCACTTCACTGGTAATGCTGTGTAATTGTAATGACTTCTCACCACATATTTTGCATAGGAAGTTCCTTGTAATTTAGTAATATATTCTGAATAAGTGGATAAATAACCTGCAGCCACACTCCTGACTTCAGAAACATAGAAGAATTTACTTAATTCACCAAAGACTTTCTAAGATGGCAGTCTGGAAGGTGATGAGCCTAATAGTTTAAACAGGAATATTTGTATTGTTTTCCTTGGTTTTGTTTAGCAAAATCCCTTATTACTGCTGACATAATTATTATTACCTATTCAGCATAAGCCATCTGGAATCAGACAAGCAAATAAAAAAATTATACGGTAGGAAAACAAGGATTAAAGAATTTCTATTGTTATAAACATCAGTTTGAGTGTAGACCTCTGCATTTCAATGACCTTACCCGTAACACTGCTGTAAAATCTGTTTCCTGTTCTGTCTGCAACTTGAGTTTTCTTTAATTTTAAATAATACAGTGAGAGAAAATACATCACATATACATGTTGTTAGTTTGTCTGGGAGATGCTGCACAGGGGAGAGCAATGGAATTAATTTTTTTGTAAGAAAAAACCGTAGTAAATGAAATCCCATTTGAATGAAAAAAACGTAGTAAATGAAATCCACCCAAGCTGAGGGCGGCTAAGTGCGCATGGTCTGCCTGAGCTATGCATCCTCAGTTCTGTAACTCCTTAATCTTCATGTTTAATGCTTTAAAATTCCAAATTCAAGTTTTAACAGAACCATGTTTCCTTTCTGTGAGGAGAAATGAGAAATGCTGAGTAACACCATCAGCATGGTTTAGAAGACTAGCATCACTGTAGGGACAGGGACAAGAAATAGAGAGAAAACTACTCACTGATTACCACAGCAGCTCTTTTTTAGTTAGCATTAAGTAGTACAGAAATAGCAAAGTTGTATTTGAAATGTGTGTTTTAAAATTATACAGTCCTGATTTTTTTCCATTGTGCAGTAACTTTCTGTTAGTGATTCTACAGTAATTTAGAAATCAGTATTTTATCAAGTGCTAGCCAAGGGAATTAATGTGTAAAGGTTCAAAAATCGTAAAAAGCAATGTTATTTGCCATCTAGTATAATTCTGGAGGGAGTAGTTCCTAAAAGCAATTAAAATTAATTTTATTTAAAATTCCTTCTTAATCATACATTTTAAATATTAATAGTATTGTTTGTTGTAGGTGTCGGATATTTACACCTGCGTTCTTTTTTATGGCTCTGAATGTGGGAGTAGAATGACTGTAGAATATAAAAATAGGTAGAAAGTCTGCCTTTCCAAGAAAGTTAGATCCCTGACAAAGAAGGATATGGAAGCTCCAGGACATATAGATAGATCTTAAAGTATCTCCTAGGATAATAAATGCTCGGTTTGCAGATGTGCTAGTAGAGGGAGTCTGTAGCTGAGACAAAATGACCCTCGAGGAAAGTCTGGCTGAAGAGTTGAGTATGTAGAAAAGAAGCTCCTTTTCAGCTGAAAATGGGATTATTGTGACAGTGACTGAGAGGTGTATTGAGTTAATGAAATGAGTGTTCAAGAGTTTAGTTTTGTTTTCTCAGGTAAATGCAACTGAGATTCTTCTCTCCAACTAGAAATTTGATGGTGTAGGAAAGATAAAACAAGATGTTGTCAGTAATGATATTGGCAGGTGGCTTGTGAAAGGCTTTTCCAAAAATGGAAATCAGTATTTTTTGCCATGTAGAAAAGAATTGTGTTTCAATTCTAAAGTTTTAAGAAGATTGCTGCATTTGTGCAAAGGTTATCTTAGGTGTCTGGGTAAGCATGGGAGCTATCAGCTTAAGGGAGAGAAGCGTTGAATCTGTTCTTGTAGTCTTGAACACTGAAACACAAAACTTGTTAACAATAATACTCTGAAAGGTCTGACTAAAACTTTATTCCTGTTTCTTCGTCTTGATGTGTTCTTAAATAAGTTTCCCTGGCAAAGCAGGAAAGGGCACGAGCTCTTTTGAGCTTCACTTGGAAAGTAATGCAGGTACAGTTTCAAAGCGATGTTTTCTGTATGAAATACATTTTGTTGAGATCTTAAGAAGAAGAAAACTACAAGTGTGAGATACTGTTTCTTGCCGTATTACTGGGGACTTGGACTAAACCACTTTGAAGGCCTGACTTTTTTTAAAAAAAGCACTAAGCATTTACCCTTGAGGAAATGGATGCTTCTTAGACATATTTATTTGAGGGATTTTTGAATTCTGTTACCATTTCCAAAATATGATTGGCCTGCAGGCTGGACCGATTTCCATTGATCTCTTAATATTTTTCTTGATCTGAGGTATTTGATAGTCTGTTAATGCAAATTGTCTAATAATTATTTCTGTATAGAGAATATTTCAGTTTGCAGTACCTTGGGTAATCAAATTGGAGTAAGGACAGGCAAAAATTCAGAACGTTATTGTCCAATTTTTTAGGTTTTTTTTGGTTAGTTGCCTGATATTATTTTTCTCTTTCAGAATGAACACAGTGATGGAGAAGATGATGGGCAAGTGGGAGAGTCTCATATGACAGACTCTGAAAACGAAGATATCCCAAGGCAAAAAGACAGTGACTCAGATAATGAGGAGCCTACAAATCACAATGTCAGCGATTCAGACAATGAAGCAGCTCATGGAGGGAAAGACAGTGATTCTGATGCTGAGGATCGTCCAAATCGGCATTTAAGTGACTCTGAAAATGAAGATGCCTTAAATCATCAAGCAAGTGACTCTGAAAATGGAGAACCCCACAGGGATCACAGTAGTGATTTTGAAAATGAGGAATCGCACAAGCAGCCGGCAAGCGACTCGGAGAGCGAGGAGCTCCACAAGCAGCCGGCCAGCGATTCAGAGAGCGAGGAGCTCCACAAGCAGCCGGCCAGCGACTCGGAGAGCGAGGAACTCCGCAAACAGCCGGCTAGCGACTCGGAAAGTGAGGATGTTACCAGGCACAAACAAGAAATAGAGTCCGAGGACAGTGATGGTGAGGACGGGAAGGAGGAGGTGCAGAATGATTCTCATCATTCAGATAATGAACATGTAAGGGAACGATTCCAGGGCTCTGACAGTGAAGAGGAAGTTCCGAAGATACGAAAAATATCGGACAGTGATGAAGAAGAGAAAGAGGAGAAGACAGTGAAGAGGAAAACAGCTATCCTTTCTGACAGTGAGGATGACAGTGAGAAAACACGTAAGGAACTATAGTCTGAAAATAAAAACATGATGTTACAAGCAGTAACGTTAGAGTTAAATAATTGTTTTTATGTGAAGAAAGCATCTAAGATAAATACAAAACCATAACGCAAATCTGTTTTTAGAGCACAACTGCATTTTGGAAGCTATTGTTCTAACTGCATTTCTGTGTGAATTTAATACTTTTGAGTAGTAAGTAGGTCTAACAGAAGTAAAAGATTGCAGTGGTCTTGCTTTATACTGGCATCTGTTGCCATGTTGGTTATTCCTGTTAGTCATTTCTCTACTTTGTTATTTCTCCAGTCATTTTTTCCTCGGTTTGTTTTTTCATGTACTGGGGGTGAGATTCAGTTTTGAAATTACAAGTTTTTATGGATAGATGTGATATACGGAAACTTCAGGTAGTGATTGGATAAAAGAATTTAGAATGGATGTGTTTTTTAAGAAATGGCAATGATTTTGTGTAGGAAGGTTAGTCTGCTTCCCTCTTGTCAAAATCGAATTTGAGAGAATAGTTTTTTGAGAGTACCAGTTGTCAGCTCTGTTACTAGGACATGTAGTAATGCTCCTTTCTCTTGTCAGCTGCAAAAAAAGTACGAATTCTTTCGGATGTGGAAGAATCAGATAGTGATGCTGCTTCAGAGAAATCTGACAAAAGGAAGAAAAATATTGTATCAGATAGTGAGGAAGAAGAAGAAGAAAGAAAAGAGAATGCTGGGAAGAAAAAAGAAGAGAAAGATCTGTTTGGCAGTGACAGTGAATCTGGAAATGAACAAGAGTAAGTGCTTCTGGGAATGTGAATTCATTCAGGGTTGCAGATAGTGAGACTGATTGTGAATGGAGAATGGACGAATCCCAACCAGAGAATGATTGTCCACCTTCAGTGGTGGTGTGAAGAGGAAGGTCAGTAGTAGGAGGCAGAATGAAAGGTGTATCTCCACCCGGTCATTGGAACTTCAGCAGAAGGTGCACTCTCACTGTTGCAGTCTAAATAGATAAATGTTACTGTTGCCTTCACAGGAACCTGATTGCAGATATATTTGGAGAATCTGGTGATGAGGAGGAAGAGGAATTTACAGTAAGTGTTCTTGTGGATGTCTCTTGTTTCCTTGCTAGATCTGATCTTCATGGGAAGATACTCCAGAATGACTCTTTGGGGTGGAACTCAGTCAAGGATATGCTGTAGCAGGAGGGAAGCTTTGTGTTTGCTGGGCTCTCTTGAGGTAGACTTTGGGTAAATAATACGTACAGCTCTTCTGCTGGCAGAGTTACTGGTGTGAAAGTCACAGGTGGAATTAGGAAGCCTTTGTTCCTCTTTCTTCTAGATCCTATGCAGACTTAGCTAAAGCTTTTCAAGTGTCAGGTGCCTCAGTAGACGCTTTATCTTAATCCATGCACTGATTTCCACTGTCTTTACCCATCAGGGTTTTAACCAGGAAGATTTGGAGGAAGAGAAAGGTGATGTGGACATGAAGGAGACAGCAGACGAATCGGACTCTGATGATAACATCAAAAGAGGGAAGCAGTAAGTCCATGTGTTACGTACTCCTTTGTTAATAGCAAATGCAAGATTTTAGTGAAAGGACTCCTCCAGAGGGTGAATAGACTTCTTGGTTTAGAGAGGCATGGGACTATGTTTCAGAAATTTTGTTCTCATAAACTGCGGCAGAAGGTCCTCTCTCAGCTTTTAAGAGTTCAGTCACTTGTCAGCCTGTATTAGATTACTTATGCTCCTTCAAAGAATGGTATTTCATCAAAACCTGAGGCATGTCTGGTTTTCTTAGACCTGATGTCTAAGCAAACAAACATCTAACTCTACTTTTAGCAGTTCAGCATTGGAGTCACGGGTGTGTTTCTCTGCTGGTGGCTTGCCAACAGGATGTTTCATCTTTCTGTCTGCTGCAGTAGCATCAGAGCAATGCTACTGCCGCTACAGGCAAGCTGAATCCTTGCCGGCATCAGTGACAGCTTTAGCACATTTTGAACTCTGGATATTACTACATGTGTGCCTGTCGTCAGGTATTTCTGCGAGGTCTTCTAGATTTCAGAGGGCATCTCAGAGACACTGAAGCCCTTTGCTAATTTCCCTGTTTGTATATCGATGATAACTAATCATTTTACAGCGACATTGAGACATAGTGCTTGTAGATCTATTGGAGAATTTTTGAAAGGTTATGCTACAGAAATACAAAATTATTTCCTACAAAGACAGAAAGATTGACCCTGTTCTGACCATCAGCAAACTCTCTTCTTGCATTTCAGCATGGACTTCATGTCAGATTTTGACATGATGCTGCAACGAAAGAAGAGTATGAGCGGCAAGCGTAGACGAAACCGTGATGGTGGAACTTTTATTAGTGATGCAGATGATGTGGTCAGTGCTATGATTGTGAAGATGAATGAAGCTGCTGAGGTGAGTTTTCCAAGGTCCATGGCCTAGTTCCATTCCATGTGAGAATCTTGTGATCAGTAAAATACAGAGATTTGACTGGTACTCAGGAGGAGTAATCTGTATGCTATGAAAAGTGTACACTGGAGAAGAGGAGGCTCCGGGGAGACCTTATAGCAGCCTTCCAGTACCTAAAGGGGGCCTACAGGAAAGGTGGAGAGGGACTCTTATCAGGGAGTAGAGCAATAGGATGAGGGGGAACAGTTTTAAGCTGAAAGAGGGGAGATTTAGGTTTAGCTGCCTCATCCCTGGGGGTGTTCACTGCCAGACTGGACAGGGTTTGGAGCAGCCTGGGCTGGTGGGAGGTGTCCCTGCCCAGGGCAGGGGGTGGAACTGGATGATCTTTAAGGTCCCTTCCAAACCACACCATTGTATGATTCTGAAAGCTTCCAATAGCCAAATAACTGATTAAATGTTATTTTGCTATTCTGAATTAAAAACATTTATTCCATTAAAATTTGGAGAAAATATGTATTCATTTTAAAGATTAAAATTAGTTGACTTGCTAAACCTTGATCAGCTGGGATCAACTCCCCTATAAAAAGGGCTAAATACGTGTTCTGTAACATATATAAAGAAGCATATGAAACACTGAAAGGAACTGTTTTAATTTCATCATATAACTACTAGCATATGTGTTTGTTCCTGAGAGGAACATTTTTCTAAACTGTTTGAATGCCAGTACTGTGGTGTAGATTATGGTACAACAACAGAATTATGAGAAGTTTTGCCTGTGAAGTTCTGTTTTGAGACTTTCCTGGTGTTTGAGACGATTGCCAAATGTTTCAAATGAAGCCATAAAGTTTGAAATACTGGAGAGAAGGAAGAGCTGGGCTCTGGTGCTGCAGTGTCTTCTGTTCTCTAGCACGTGCCTGTCAAGCCATTCTGGGGCATGAAGAGGGGCAGAAGGGCATTTAGAGAATTTCCTCCCTTGCAATAAAAAAAAAAAGCATTGTGCAGAAAGAGCTGTCGGTGGGTTAAGACAAGTGGAAAGGAATTACCACAGCAGTGACGTTATGGCCTTGGATGATAGTCCCTTTGAAACCCAGGCTTCGTTTTAGCAGATGATGCACATTTACATGCTCTTCTGTTACTTCATCCTAAAGCTCAAGGTTATCCCGTTACGTTCTTAGGTGAAATTAACATGCACATTCTCACTTTTTGTTGTTTTGGTGAGCCGTTTTCTGTTGTTCAGGTGAGATTTTACTAACAAAGTTTCTAGGTTAGCTATGAAGTAGGAAACCATGTTATTTGGGGGGGAATCTCCTAATATGATGCTTTTAAGGAAAACGTTCGCTAATGTGGGGGAACCCTCTTTTAAGGGAATTCATCAGGTTGATGAACAGGTTGCCCAGAGAGGTGGTCGATGCCCCATCCCTAGAAGCATTCAAGGCCAGGTTGGACGGGGCTCTGATCTAGTTGAAGCTGCCCCTGCTCATTGGCAGGGGGATTGGACTAGATGGCCTTTCAAGGTCTCTTCCAACCTAAACTATTCTGTGATTGTATAATGTGTTTTGGGGCTGTAAGGAGATGGAGCAGGGTACGAAGTTAGTGTGATCCTGACAAAGTTGTGCTTCTTGTTTAATAGACTTCTTCCTGTAGATGTTGTAAGTGATCAGAGTTGCTGATTTCTTTCCATTAACTTGCACTTTTTCAACTCCCCACAGGAGGATCGACAGCTGAATACACAAAAGAAACCAGCATTAAAGAAATTAACTTTGCTACCAACTGTAGTTATGCATCTTAAAAAGTGAGTTGTCATTCTCCCAGTTGATTATTATCTTGGGGAATATTGGGAATTTGGTAGATGTTATAGGGTGACATTACAGTGGTACTGAGTGTGCAGGGAAACACTTTTCTTTCTTCTAAGTAAATGCTAGAGCTATATCGCCCCAAAAACCTAAAATTCTACCTAATTTTACCTGTTAATTTGCATTAAACAAATTCAAATGCACGGTTGTGCTAAAGGAACATCACATGTCAAGATTTTGATGTATTATATGATTTTGTAGCTTCTATTTACTTTAAACTTTCTAGGCAGGACCTCAAAGAAACTTTCATCGATAGTGGTGTTATGTCTGCCATCAAAGAGTGGCTTTCTCCTCTTCCAGACCGAAGTCTGCCAGCACTAAAGATACGAGAGGAGCTTCTGAAGATCCTGCAAGAGGTTTGAAACTGATACTTAACCATATTTGATTAGTGGCTTTTCCATGGTTTTACAAGCACATGCTTTAGGGAAATGTTTGGTGATAAAAGTACTCTAGGACAATGTGGACCAATGGATCATGCAGTGAAATACAGAAGGAAGCAAACTGCAAAATGGATGTGTTTGTTTTAAAAGTTGTGTTGTTTTAATGAGTTGTATGTTGTTGATGTGCTGTTCAACTGAATAAAATTTGGCTGGGGAACTTCAGGCACTTAATTGTTGGTATAAAAATTTTGCCCATGTTCTCAACAAAGCGAATAGCTTTGCTAAGAGAGGCCAGAAGACATTCCTGAGAGTCTCAGGTGAACTATGCACATGAAGTTCTCTACCCTCTCTTAGGGAGTTATGTGCATTTCTAGATTCTTGATAATTCTAAACTGTTTAGTCACTTACTGTTGCTGGTTCTCCGTGGCTCGTACACTGTGATTGATCACTTTGTCTTTGCTGCGTTCATAAAATAAGCGTGGCATAATCTTGACGGTGAAGTAGAAGTGCAGTTTTTCTTGCAGCGCTGCTATCTGTCTTTGTTGATTTGAAGCTCTAGAAATATTTCTTGTTAAGAATTTGCAAGAGGTCTGCCTGATTATTTGACCTCGCTGGCCCGTTGATACGCAAAGCGTGCAGTTCCCTGTTGGACAAGCTGTTTGTTTGTTGGTTTAGTGCAGAGTCACTTGCTGTGTATCCCTGAGTTTTGCTCTCTGGTGGTCCTGTCTTTTTTCTGGCCTATTAAAGTGTACCGTGCACCAGGAAGCTCATCGTACTCAGTGTAGACTTCAGCATGTGTAGCTAAGCTGATTACTTGAATGCTTTTGCCACATAAGTTTTTATCTCTATAAAGTGAATGCTTTGAAGGCAGTAACTCCGTTCTTGGGTAATACAAGCAAAAGGGCATTTGCTTATATTATTATTTGCAAATTTCTAGTTTTTGATGCTCGATGCTTTAGGCAGTTCCTAGTGGGACAATGAAAAATACTGTTTTTTTCAAGCTTGTTGTGAAGGTGGGTTTTTGTCTTCTTGCAAAGTTGACACCATTAATGTTCAGACACCATTTCTTGCTATTTTGACTTTTCCTTTATCCTGCAGCTGCCCAGTGTGAGCCAAGAGACCCTGAAGCACAGTGGCATTGGACGAGCTGTGATGTACCTCTACAAGCACCCCAAAGAGTCGAGACCTAACAAGGATATGGCAGGGAAGCTAATCAGTATGTAAAACGGCCTTTGCCTTGTGTCAGTGAGATTTCACTGAAAATTTAATTTGCATCAGCCTTTCTGTTGCATGCTTTTTGCCATTATCTGTAGTAGAATTAATTCTGCAAAGTAGGAATCTCACTGACCTGTTTCATCACTTTGTAGTGCTCTTAACAGTTGCTGTTACATTAACTTCTGCACACATGTTTTCCTGTTTCTTCCATTCTTCTTCTAAACCAGAGGATGGCATTTATTTTGCACAAATTCTTTCTTGTCTAGTCGTCCAGGCGTCACTTATATGCTACAAAGTCAGGAAGGTGCTACCAGAGGACTGTTCCATAGACTTTAGAGAGATCTGGGATGATGGAAAGTTTACTTCTTAGACAGCTGTAGTCTTCTGTGTAGTGCATTCCATCCTGAATGACTGCAAACTGATTATAAGCTTGTTTGGTTCTTTAGGAACTATTTTGCATATTTCTAAAATGTGGTACGCAGGAGTTCTGACACTACATATTCTAAGAGCTGAGAGCGATTCTGAAAGAGCAGGCAACAGCACTAAAGAGATTTTCTGGATGTAGACTCCTCCTTTCTATCCACAAGGGTAGATTTCACTGAAATATTAAGAGCTCAAAAATAATTTGGTTGAAAGGAAGCATAAATACTTGCCATAAACTTTGAAAACTGTATTTGGTCACCAGAATGGTTTGGAGATGAACTTCAGAGGCCTAGTGTTCATTAACCAGTTTTTTGGGTTTTTTTAATAGATGAATGGTCCCGACCCATCTTTGGCCTTACCTCAAACTACAAAGGTATGACAAGAGAAGAGAGGGAACAGAGAGATTTGGAACAGATGCCTCAACGAAGGAGGTTAAGCAGGTAGGAGTAGCAGGCAAAAGCATGAAATCTTTCTGTCTTTCTAAGACTCCAGTGAAGAAAAATGAAGTGGTGTGTAAATATTTAAGGAAATAAAAGGTTACTAAATTATGACCTCTGTCTTTTCTTTTGCCACACTTGACTGTCTTTCAAAAGTACTATCTTTCTCTGTGCCTATAAAATGTTATTTTTCTTGCAGCTCTGGTGGGCAGACTCCCCGCAGGGACCTGGAGAAAGTGTTAACTGGGGAGGAAAAGTAGGTTGGATTATTCTGTTTTTCAATTTTTATTATTAAAAGTATTTTAATGGTACTAACAGTATTGCAGGGGGTTGGGGGATTTTAGAGGCAGCGGTTCTGCAGTGTGTTTCAGAGGCAGAACATGCTATATTGTTTGTACTTCTTTCTGTATCAGATTTGCCTCGTAACAGTCGCATCTTTTTTTCTGCAGGGCTCTTAGACCCGGAGACCCCGGGTTCTGTGCCCGCGCGAGGGTGCCAATGCCCTCCAACAAGGACTATGTGGTCAGGCCCAAGTGGAACGTGGAGATGGAGTCCTCCAGGGTAAGCACGGCGGCGTGGGGCTGGCTTAGTCACTCTGCCTTAAGCCTGGGAATCTGTCACCCTACTGCTGTCGTTACTGTACAATACGGTGGTTCTTCTAAGTGTCTCCTCTAATGTGAGTAGACATTAAGTTCTGTTATCAAGTGGGCTGTTCTGAGCTCATCAAATACTTTCACTCAGGTATTGTTTCTTCTCTTACCAAAAAGACATTTTCATGTTAACTCTATTGTAGAGTTTCTCTCTGGGGTAAGAATCTGATTACTGGCCTCTTGTGGTAGAGCATTTAGAACTAAAGCTCTGCAGTACAATAATTATGTCACTGCTATTTTTACACCTCTCCCAGTTTTTGTATCGTGTTCTGATAATATTCCAGTTTTGGAAAATGTCGAGGTTTTGGTAAACATTAACAGTTTCAGTAGAGGCCTCTGCCTTGCTTTGTTTGGTTCAGCCATCTGCCTTGTACAGTTTACTTAAAAGCAGAGTACGTGGTAGAACACATGTAAATGGAAGTAGTAATAATTACTGTGCTTTCTGCTGTTATCTCTCCTTCTGTGCATTAATTGAGATATTGTTTCTAGCCCGGGACTATTAAGAGAGGTATTAGTCGCTTGGAAAAACACAAGAGACGGTTTGCTGAACAGAAACGACTCAGCAAAGTGCATCGGGCCATCAAGTTCAGCATTGAAGGCAACAGGATGCCCCTGTAGCCATGACACTCTGCCTTCCCCAAGTTTGAGAGGTATCCCTCGAGGGAGGTGTGAACAGTGCATGTGCTTCAGCTGTCGGCAGTTTGCACATACAGGAAAGGAGTGTGTACACCCTAACTTAAACTTGGAAAACTCGTATTCTCTGATGTCTGTACTGTGACCTAAAAGGGAACGTGTACAGGAGAAAACAGGCTGTAGCACATCACATCTGCCATGATACCTGCCTCGACAGCTTCAGGGTACCCAAATGACAGGTATTAAACAAAAATACCTGTACTCAAAACAGCTTCGCACCACCTCTGGTCTTGAATGCTGTTCTGACCTACTGGGGTTCTCCAGGTTAACCTGAACTGACACACCGGAGTTCTTAGCCCTTAGTGCAGGACCTCATGTCACTGCTGACCCCTGTGGCTGGTGTTTTACTGGTACAAAGTAACAAAGTACTTCACAGGGGTTTGACAGGAGGGAGAGAATGAGACCTCTGCAGACCAAGGGGAGAAGAATTCCCGGCTGTGAGTGCAGGGTGGAGGGAGAGCACTCAGACACGCATCAGTGTGGGAAATGTTTTGACGATTTCTGGTCTGTATTTCAGTTCCGTGAGCAGGGCTGCCACAAATGAGCAGTGATAGGAAGAGTCTAACACAAATGGTAGATAACTGCTGAGTTTAAGCTTCATATTTATTTGTTTTTAAAAAAAAAGTATTTTTTTAAAAATCACTGTGAAATTCCAGATGTAATTTCGATGATTAGTGAATAGTTTTATTAGTAAATTTCATTTAAAATCAGTGTGACAGGAGCACCTTCCTCAGTGATGGGAACAAGAGGTTTGGTTTCTGATAGATGTTTTTTGTCAGATATTAAGTAGCATGTTCTGGAGATCTCAGTTTCTCCCAGACTTTAAAGGCGTGAAGTTTCCATCATTTATTGTTTCTGTTGTCTGCTTAGGTGAAATTACTATGTGGGAAGCAATGGCTATGGATTGGAAGGTCCTTGCTGTTAGTCTTGAGTGACGTTTCTTTACAGTATCGCTGTATTTTATCTGTGCAAAATAACTATTGTGTCATCTCAGTTTTTAATTTGCAGTTAAAATACAGAGATGAAATGCAATAACTCCTCTAATAACTTGTATGGTCAGCCTATGCATTTCTTTTGCTTTCTCCTCGCCTCTTTTATCTCTTGCTTTGTAAGTACTAATGGGTGACCTTTAAAATAAATATCAGCTTAGAACTGATCTCTCAGCTCAATCCACCTCAATTACTGTGTATTTGTATCCAAAACTCTTCCCCTAGAGGAAGCCTGTATGTGTGACACAGTAGCGCAGGGTATTTCTGACGCTAAACTCCAGCCAATATAGAAACAAAACTATTCCAGGCTGTGTAATCAGCCGGCACGTGAACAACTAACGTGGTCATTAACCCTTGTAAGGTGAAAGCTTTCCTGTGTGGTATTTGTGAGCGCCGACTACCTCCACATATGCGATGCTGATATTGGGGGAACCATTTTATCTGCTTTGTGGGGAGAGAATGCGTGCACGTACACACACCACACCAGCTGGAACCAGTGGCTTCATCACCTCCCTCTTGCAGGTTTAACCTTGCATGCATTGCTTTTCTTGAACCTCTGGGACGTCTGCTTTTTTTCAGTGGTAATTATTAGTTTTATTTTTTAAGTTCCAGGGGACCTCTAAGAAAGGGGTGAGTCGACTGGACAAACAGATGCGGAAATTCACAGATATCAGGAAAAAAAGCAGATCGGCCCATGCAGTGAAAATCAGCATTGAGGGCAATAAGATGCCATTGTGACCCTTCACAGAATACCCCATGAGCTCTGCTGTAAGACAATACACCCATAGACTCTTTGGAGACAATTAAATTTTTTAACAACTTGTTTGGGTTTTTTTTTAGTGAATCTTTAAATTGTTGGTTCAGGTTCTGGTATACGATGTTGTCCGAGGACTGTGAATATGGGGACTTCTTTCTCCTGATTGTATTTAAACTTGCTCTATTGTGTCCTTTGTACAGATCACTTATTTGTTGTATTGCAACACTTTAGACAATAAAACATCTTCTGTTTTTTCGGGTGGCTGTCTGTTGATTGCTTAAGAGAATGTGTGTGCCGACCACCTGGTACAAGGAGAAGCTGCTAATTGTTGATTCTCTGTTTACTGTTGTCCATTTCCTCTTTATTCAGTGCTTTTTTTATATTAATCAGTTGTTCTGTCGTTGGGGATCTACATATATTGGTTTTCGTAAGAATCATAGAATCATAGAATC
>VXBO01000666.1:628700-681740 GCA_013400135.1 Rhinoptilus africanus
GGCGCCTTTGGGCTGGAAAAGGCACAGTTCCGAGGGAGAGCTGTAAAATCACAAATGATGTAGAGAAAAGGGATAAATGAGTGACGCAGGGTTAATTTCTCTTTCTGTCATCTTACTTTTCAGTAAGGTCTCTTGTAATGCTTGGGAAAAATGCACGTTTAAAAGACTCCAGTGTCTGAATTTGTGAAAATATTTACTTTAGCCGGCTCTGGTGTGCAGGCTTCACGTTCTCAGTCTTTCCGAGCTCGCCGGGTGCAGGGATGAAGAGGAGCAAGACCCGGGCACTTGACCCAAGCTGCCAGCAGGATTATTTCATAACACGAATGGCACATTCCATATAAATCAGAAAGTTTGCTGAGGAGTCTCACTCTCCCTTGATGGTGGGGGTCCAGAGCACCCCTGAGCCCTTCCCCCCGCAGCGCTCGCAGGGTCCCCCATGGGCTGACCCTGGGGGAGGGCACGGCTCCTGCTGGGGAACGGACTGGGAATGGTCCCGGGGCACGTTGTATTGGGATCGGGACCAGCATCGTCTGTTCTTAATGCTCTAGTCTTACCCTATTAAATCTGNGGTCCGGCCGGCGGCTGCAGAGACCGCACCCGAGGGGTGTGAAAGGCCCTTCGGCATTAACCAACGGCCATCCCAAGTTTATTTACAATTTTTCTTTGGGTCACCAGCGCTGTCTGCGTTACCGCCACTCGGTCGGTTGTGCCTCGCATCAGGAGTGTCGTGGTGCGGGTAAGGGTTGTGCGGAAGCAGGCTGTATACGGAGGAGCAGCCATAACAAATTATTTCTAGTCAAAGCTGTTCAATCGTGTGGTTTGGGGTTGCTCAGTTAAACGCCTGGGGTTATTCCCTTTATTTATAGCACGGCAACGTCATACCTGCGCCTTGAAAGACATCACGGTGACCTTTACCATTTGCAGTGCTCGTTCAGACCCCTTGCTTCAGCCTCCTGGGCCCGGGGCTTTGGCGCCCTTGCCCCAGGAGGTCTTTCAGCTCTGTCCCTTCCCTTCAGCCTGCCCAGGGAAGTGGTTGANCCGGGCTCCCTTGTTTTTCCCAGCTCCCCATCCCGCCTGGGGAGGACTCATCGCGTGAGAGAATAATTGCCGAAAGGACGATAAATCGCGGCGGGTCCCTCACACCGTAACGGCCGAGAACACCCGGTTTCCCTGTGCCTCCTCAGGCCCAGGCGGCCGCTCCTCTTCCCCACAGCGCGGGCCGCCGGCGGGACGGGGGAACGGAAGGACCCGCAACGCCTCCACCTTTGCCTCCGGCACCTCCCGCTTCCCACAGGGAGGGAGGCCCCCGGCGCGGCTCCGGGCGGCGCCGCCAACACCTCCCCTACCCCAGCCCCGGGCCATGGCGGCCGGGCGACGCTCTGGCGTTCGCTCCGCCAAACCTCTATGGCGGCGCGGCCCCTTTCTGGCCCGGCAGCGGAAGCGGCGGTGCCCGGAAGCGGCGGGAGCGGCGCGAGGCGGAAGGGAGCGTGGCGGCCGGTGGCAGGTGCGGTTACCAGGGCGACCCGNGAGCAGCCATAACAAATTATTTCTAGTCAAAGCTGTTCAATCGTGTGGTTTGGGGTTGCTCAGTTAAACGCCTGGGGTTATTCCCTTTATTTATAGCACGGCAACGTCATACCTGCGCCTTGAAAGACATCACGGTGACCTTTACCATTTGCAGTGCTCGTTCAGACCCCTTGCTTCAGCCTCCTGGGCCCGGGGCTTTGGCGCCCTTGCCCCAGGAGGTCTTTCAGCTCTGTCCCTTCCCTTCAGCCTGCCCAGGGAAGTGGTTGAGGCACCGTCCCTGGACGTACTGAAAAGCCATGTAGACGTAGTGCTTAGAGATAAGGTTTAGTGATGGGTTTTCTTGGAGTTAGGTTGATAGTTGGACTCCATGATCGGAAAGGTCCCTTCCAACCTGGGCCATTCTATGAGTCTGTTCTGTGATTCAGGGCTCCTCTGACAGTGTCTCACCCGCTTGCTGCCCAGCGCCTGGCCTAGGCCAGTGCTTGCTCGCTCACACTCTCATGCCCACGGCTGTGGGGTGATTTGTTCCTTTCTCCAAGGCGGAGTGTGCGAGTTTCCAGAAGTCAGCTGTGTTTTAAACTGAGTAGCTGGAGGAAAAAATATGTGCAAAACAAACGAGGCTTGAAAAATCTACTTCAAAATATTGTAATTGAGATTGGGTTTTGCTTTGTTCCCTCACACAGAACACAGCTGCGTCTCCTCATGTGGTTTATGCTCATCCCTGTGCTTCTTGCCTCTTCTGTTCTCCGTGGTGTATTTTTATTTTCCTTTGTGATACTGGTCTTTGCTTTGTTTTATGGTTGTTATTATTCAGGGAGTGCAGACGTTTCTAATCTGCAGGTTTTCAGTTGGCTGAACCAGTGTCAGGTGACAGATGCGTCCTTTTCTCCCTCATTTCATATAGAAAAAGGCTTTTATTACAGTTGTTCCCAGAATGGGAAAACAGGCATTAGACAGTAGCGTGGGAGTTTTAATCGTAAGCATGCAGTACATTATATTAATTTACACGTTTCAAACTATTGTGTGTAGTTTGCAGTGAATAAGAAGAGCACAATTCTGGGAGGAACTGCAAACCTTGGCTTCTGCCAAGCGCAACAGAAAAGCCAAGGTTTCACTCCACAAATATTGACCGAGCTTCCTCGCCTGCGCGCAGTGAGTGGTAGTTGTGACCGTTCCATGTCATGCGATGCCATCTGTCTGCTTCCCAGGTGCAGCGTACAACAAATGTCGCGTGCAACTGAGCAAGGTGTTCCTCGTGTATTACAGCAGGGCATTTCTGGTTTTATTCTGAAAGAAAGGAGGTTGAGATACAGAAAGAGCAACGGGCAAGTGGCAGAGGGGGAAAAAATGCTTAAATTTTTGGAGACTGTAATGGAAAGCTTCAGGAGAATTCAAGGCTTCCATGAGCTTAAGAGCTGAGGGCAAAGAAATTCCACTTAGCTGTATCACGGTGATAGGACAGAGAACACAGAGGCATCAAAGTACATGTGAAGGACAATAAAGAAATTCTTTTTCTCCCCTCCCCTGCCCTCCTGGCTCATTTCTCACAGTAAATTGTATCATTTGAGCCTTTCTTCATTATTTCATTAATTTTTCAGCTTCTAAAGTTGGTGGTACTCGGTGCATCCAGGAAATGCTTGTTTCTTCATTCCCCAGAGAAGAAGTCCGCTGTACCCAGCAGAACCTAAAGGGCTGACTAGGGAACCTTAACCTTGCCTGGCGCTTCCAACATTGGTTAGTACACCGGCTGATATGTCTCTGCAAACACAAAATGTGACTTTACTTCTCATAAAATAAACGATGGGTAGGTTTTCCACCTAATTTGAAATATGATCTCTTTGTAATGCCTCTTCTTAAAGCAAGTAGTATATGATGTGGGTGTCCCAGAACAGAAACAAGTTTGTTTGAAAGCATAAACATGGCAGAAGCTGGAATTGATTTAGGTTTAATTGCAGCCCAGGACTCAGATCTTAAAATCCTTGTCTCCTCTCGTGTTTTCATATTATTTTTGATTTTGTAAGCCCAGGCGAGACTATGATTATCTCATTGATGTATTGCATTAAATGAATTAATCTTAAAATATGCCCTAATATATTTGGATATGTGAGATTCTGTATGTATACAAAGAGATAATGCTAAGCTGCCTTTTTTTTTCTTTGTCTCTTTAGGCTGCTTGTATAAAATGGGAATACTTATTGCAGTTCTTGGAATCTGCTTCAGCTCTTCGCTTGTAAGAGGAGATTCGAAGGCTGTGACAACATCTCTAACTACAAAGTGGTCTTCAACTCCTTTATTACTTGAAACAAGGTAAGTGCATTGTGGGTTTTTTTTTATTGACAAATCAGAATATGCTTAGAGGATAAAGTAAGGTATTCTCTTTTTCATTTGTTTTATGGTACTTTGGAGTCTGGTCGTTACTTATTCATTGGCAGTAATAACACTTGGTTGAACACGATCATTGCTGTGCTTGGCGAGATGAGATGAATATTTTAAAGGAAATAGTAGTAGTTTTTGCTTTTAGTAAATTCTTTCATTGTGCACTAGAACAAAGATTAGTAACAATAATTCCATAGTGAGGATTTTTTGCCTTACGATTTTTTGCTCAAAGCACTAGATAGACAGGTTTAGCATGGTTTTGTAAGATTCCATAATAAAAGATTTTTTACTTCGGTGGTCACTATGAGTTTTGATACATACCTGGTGCTTGCGTATGCTTAGCTCAGTTAAGTTTAGCTTTGTTCATCTGAGTTGTGCATTGGTTGTCTAAAGTCAGCTGCTTTGTTAAGAGTCGTGCAAGTCAGCCTGGGGAGATTTCTTCTGTGGTATTAGAGACTTTTTTTTAAAGATGCTATTTAAAAAGAAAAAAGAAAGTAAAATGCTGTCTTTTCGCTGCCAGTCTAGTTAGCGCTTTAGAAGTCCCCATCAATTCATTTTGTGTGATTCCAGCTTGGAGATGTCTCTGCAAAATAGGGCTTCTAGATTTTTGTGTAAGCGTGTGTGTTTAATTTTGTATCACTTAAGGGTGTTGCCATACATAGAATTCTGCCTGTGTTATCACAGATTGGTTCACACGAAAACAGTTGAGCATTGATGGGTTTCATTCAAATGGGCATGGCTTTGGGTGGTAGGACAGGTGTGTTCTAGGTGAAATTACTTTCCTGTAACCTTCTCTGTAGAAGCTGAAGTTTGAAGACTGAAAAATCCTTACCCAGTAAAATGCAAAGCTCAGGTGTTAATGCCAGGATTTAAATACCTTGACAGTGTGAGATGTTTGTCCTGGAAAAGCTCACCCTAAGAGACTGTGAAGCAGTAAACAAATAATCAATATAATGTGCCAAAGGCTTCATATATTACCTAACCACTATATTCAGAGACTTTGGATAAGTAGAGTTGTTCATTTGGGGTGAACTGCAGAATGATACAGCCCTGCAGCGTAAAAATCATTCCTGATGTTTGATTCACTTGGCCCGGCACTGCAGTTCATTACACCATTGTTCAAGAAGCGCTTATCCCCTTAGGTCAGAACCATTTGAAATGAACACACAAGCTATGGCGGCAGCTGGTAGGCTCCAAATCTTGTGTTGTAGCGTCCTGTAGCGCGTGAAGCATGTTACAAGTTTAGACATGATAAAGTATGTGCTGTTAGCAGTGTTCGAAGAATTTTTTTATAGCCTACCATTGTATACCTCCCTAATTGTATGCTTACTTCGTGGTGAATTACATCATGATTTGGAGCTGTGACTTCCTTTTGCTCATTTAACAACAAACAAACAAAAAACCCCACCAAAGGGAGGAGTTCCAACAAACTACAGTTTGTTACTGCAAAGTAAACAAAAATGTATGTTTCTCATAAAAGATAGCTATCAAAGAAATGCATTAGGGAGGAGAGGTCCCAGGTGTACCCTGATGTCTGTCAGTGGTCTCCGGGAGATTAGTAGGTGCTTTACAAGCTTCTTTCACCTACTGTGTGTTTGTCCTGGCCTCCAGCTGTGATTTGTTTGGGTTGGTTTATTTGTCAGCTTTTTCTAGTTTCCTGGTGTAGGTACCATAGGAGCCAACTTTCTGTAAAGCTTCACAAAGTATTAGAATTGTAACTTGAGAGAAAATGCCTAGATTTAGTTAACTCTTCTCTTCTTGCTCAGTGAGTTTTTATCAGAAGAAGGCCAAGAAAAATTCTGGAATTTTGTTGAAGCCAGTCAAAATATTAAGGCATCTGAACAGGATGGTAAGTTTTCGTAATCTTTTTCTTGATGATGACTGATAGTTGACATGGTTGAAAAATAAAGTAAAACGTTTTGTCTTCCTTTGTGTTTGTATTGTACAAGTCAAGTGAGGACCGATCTCAGTCATGTTTTTACGCGAAGTGCTCAAAGCCTTTGGGTATCTGACAAAAGCTGTAGTGTTTGAGTCTGAAACGTGATTTACTTGCCAGTTTCTGTTTCAACATGAAGTATGAAATATTATAAATGCTTTTTCTCTGTTTCTCTTTCTCAACTGAAATTAAATGGGAATTTTTTACTGCTTCCCTCCTCCCCAAGCCTATGTTTGCGTCCTCAGGAATGTACATAAGCGTGCTCTCATGCATCTCTATTGAAGTTCACTCTCGTCCATCTGTAGAACTGGCTGTAATGAAAATTAAGGAGGAAGGGCCATGTGCATGTTTACAATTAATCTCATGGGCTTCTCTTAGTATAAATCGCAATTAAGATGAAAAGCCCTTCTTCAATGAGAATATAGTATAGAAAAATAACTGCTTGTACTTTGACTTTGCAGCTAGCGATTATTACCATGAAATGCTGAAAGTAGCCTGCCAGAGTCTGTCACCTTTGCAGCAGAATCTGTTGAAGTTTTCCTTGTCTTTACGCTCTTATTCTGCAACAGTTCAAGCTTTTCAGCAGGTCAGTACAGGAAATCCTCCAATGATTTGTAGAGAATTACCTAGGAACGATCAAGCTGCATAAGGAGACATCTGCGAGTATAAAAAAATCCTGAAGTGATTAAGTGCTCCATCCATCTGAGCTAAAGGGCATATGTATGTACTAATTTCACCGAGTGCCAAGTTTGAGTCCATCTGTCTAGCATGGATTAAAGAATTGGGATTTCAGTATGTCTGTGTATCTTTGATGCCCGCTGCACTAATAAATGTGTGAAGATTTTTTTTATGAGGAAAATCCCCATGACTCCATTGGTACTTGTGATGCTGCTGCTGTTCCCATTATTCAGTTGTACTTACTTGAATATATATATGATTAGAACCCGTAAATGGAAGTTTGTTATACTCTCTGATCTTTTTCAAACTCCAGATATAGTTCATTGCAAATTGTCTCGCATTATAATGTGCTTTATTTAAGTAATACTAGGAGATATCTTCCTTTTTCATCTGGAATTGTTTTATCATTTGATGTTTAACAAATATAGACGTTTCTGATGTGTAATGCAAAAATCCTCAACCAAAAACCTTACAATGGCAAGCCTCACTTTTTGTACCTGGAACTAATATTGCAGTTAATAATAATAGGCTGGAAAAAATTCAGAGTAAGTTAAGACTTAACTCTCTATTTTGCAATTTTTACTCTGCATTTAAATTATGTAACAAAGAGGGAAGAAGTACTAGTTTAGAATTAAGGAAATCAAAGATGACTGATTGTTACAGAGCTATACTGTTATCATTTTCACTTGTTTTGAGGGCAAACGTTCAACCTACTTTCTTACAAATGTTTAATACAGATAGCAGCAGATGAACCCCCGCCAAAGGACTGTACCCTGTTTTTTGCTGTGCACGGGGAGAAGACATGTGAATTTGACTCTCTTGGAAACCTTTTACAGGCAGCTTCAGAAAGGTATTTGCTTAATTTCCAATCATTGAATTAGCTCTTAAAATTTAAGCTAGTCAGACTTACTGCTGTAAAAAGATGGTAATAACTCTTAAAATTTAACTTAGTTAGACTTACTGCTGTAAAGAGATGGTAATAACTCTTAAAATTTAACCTAGTTAGACTTACCCCTCTACAGAGATTGCAATAAGCCAGCAGTTTCTACATTCTTCAGTGTTAATTTATGCTGTCCATTGAACGCCCAGAAGTGGCAGCCTCTTATTTCTTAGTAATCCAGATGGGAATGATTGTTTGCTTATCCATTGCTCTTTGGTATTCTGCTAGGAAGAAGAATGCTTTGAAAGTGCAAGGGGAAAAGTTGGAAACAATCAGTTGAAGGACAGTAGGAATTCTCAGGAATATGTAGAGAAAATAGAAAGAGCTGGGCTGCTCATTAAAATGCTAGGTAATACAGCAGAGATTGTTTCGTGCATGGCTTGAAGCATGCATAGAATTTTTTCCCTATATAATTTTCTCAGAAAGAAAACTATCACCACACAATATATTTAAAATTTAGATTTCTTTACAAGAACAGAACTTGACTGTAACTTTTAGTAACAAAAAGAAACTATAAAATATACTTCTTCGGGAGAAAGAAAACACCACCAAACTTAAATTTCAGTTTGTCTTCACAGTAATCTTGGTAGTTTTGGTTTTTGTGGCATAAAGGTGTTTTTTGTCAATGTGCAGACATATGGCATCTGTAGCTCACATGCTATTCTTCTGACTCACTGGGAGTATTTTAAATGTTTCATTGTATTTTAGACAAAATTTAAAAACAGAAGTTGAAAATAGTCTTCTCATTCGCTTTCTTGTTTGTGTACTAAGCCAAGGACAGGGTTCCCTTGAATTTGGGCCTGGACCATTTGCTCTGTTAGCCTTTTATTTTTTTATCCAGAATTTATGAATCACCATCAGAGGAAGAAAAACTTAATTGAAAATTTAAGCGAAGTGGTTAATTTTTAAAATAAGGGTCATACTGGATTCAAAATAGCACCTGGCTACTTGTTTTGTTTTCATATGTCTATTTTTAACAAAGCTTTATCAACATTCATTGAGTGCTGCCAACCTTGATAAAATGTGGGAATAGCTTGACATATGTATCCAGTGAAGACAGGAACAGCGATTAAACAGAAATTTTGCATCTTGCATTGAGTGAGGAAGTGCTATGAACCACAGTGCAATAATCTTCCATGTTTACTCTTAGGCCGAAGCCATTTTTGTTCAAAGGGGACCACAAGTACCCAGTGTCAAACCCCGAAAGTCCTGTTGTCATACTTTATGCTGAGATTGGCTCAGAGGAGTTCTACAGATACCATCGGAGGCTTGTTTTAAAGGCTGAGGCAGGAGAAATCACTTACGTGCTCAGACACTATATCGCTGTAAGTATAGTTCTGCATTTTAACAGAGGTATTTGACATGGAAAGAGTAACTGGCCTGTCTTTCTTGGCTTTTAAAAAAGAAAAATGGCCTAAGTTTGTTCCCTTTAAATTATCATTTGCATAATGCATTGCTGCTTGATATTTGTTTGTAATACCCAAAAATTTATTTTTTATTGCATGTAGCTGAGGCATACAGAGTATGTAAAATCTCATGACTGTTTAAATAAGAGGATTGTTTGATTTTACAAATACTGAGTTAAACTCCAGGTAAATTACAGAGTTTAATCTAAAAAAAAAAAAGTTGTTTTACCTATGTTAGATTGTAGGAAATAGATAGTTGGATCTTTCCTAGTCAGACCACTTAGTTACTTGATACGAAAAGCAGGGATTATCCTTATAGTGCCATTTTCAGATGAAAGGCATGGTTTCTGTAGCAGAACCACTTACCAGCCCTAGCGCAATTTATCCTGGTTTCCATCTCTCTCCCCTAAATTGCCCGTAACCACTGAATTAGCGTTTAACTCCAAATTTCAAAAGCTCTAAGAATTTTGAGTTGACTGCTCAGTTGAAGTTCATTTCCCTTCTCTGTCTGATTTGATGACATGAGTCTGGTTTGCTCTACTTGGCTTACACACTGAATCCTGAAAATGTTGCTTTGTGTTCCTTTTTGCTCGGTGGTTTTCAGTGGTTTTTTGGTTCGTAGACATACCTTTGTCCTCTGAACTTCAAAGAGTTTTGTTGAAATACAATAAGAAATCTAATTATGATAGCACATTACTGCAGAATCACTCGTATTGGTTTCTCTCTTATGCGTTACCAGTTGTATCTGAAACACGTACTAGCTTGAGATTTCTTAGCTTAGGGAAATTGCAGTTTTTAATTTGTACATCGAAACGAAGACTGGCAATATTGTACTGTTGCTTTTCCTTACAGAATCCCAGTAAAGAAAAAGTCTACCTCTCTGGCTATGGTGTGGAGCTGGCTATTAAAAGTACAGAATATAAGGCCAAGGATGATACGCAGGTGAAAGGTGAATTAATATTTTAACTAATTTGATTTTGTAAAGATAATTTTGTATTTCCTTTGATATGAATGACTGTCTGAATTGCAGATCTACTTTCTTCAGCTCTGAAATTGCTTCTCTTCCTGTGTCTTCTGGGTTTATGTTCTTTATGAAACATGTCTTTGCCATGGCACTTCTCTTCTGTGCGCAGTGCTGGGCACATTGGAGTCATGACTCTGGAGTAGATCTTAGTAATGGCACTACTAACGCAACTAATTTTTTACCAGATAAGCAGATGCAAAGCACCTCTACCTTAATTTGCCTTAGCTTATCCATGCCCAAAGCAGAATGTGTTTCCTGTTCTTGTTCTTTGGGAACAAGAACTTAGAATTATGCATGACTTTTTTTTTTTGCTTTTGCTGCTTTCTTTAGAGCACTGATCTGTGTTTTGCAAACTCTTATGCACCTGCCCAAACTATTTTTGTTAGGGTAATTGTGTGTGTGTGTATACTTTTTATTTACGTGTGTGCACACCAGAATTTCCTGCTTTTATCTTGGACTTAAGTAAAAAAAAAAAATTTTTTTTTTAGCTAGTTAGTTTGAGATGCTGTGGAGAACAGAACTCAGATTTTGAATTGGGTTCTTCAGGATTTTGCAGTTTTAGCAGTTTTTAGATATAGATTTAAAGTCTGATTCAGAATATTTTGCTACCATCTAGAATATAGACACATAAAACCTTTGATCTTTATTTGTAGAAGTATTTAATTATAAGAGAAACTAACATACTAGAGGAGGTGATCCAACTTTTTTATTACTGTGTGAAATCTTCCATTAATCAGTCATCAAAATGTGATGCAAAAGCCCTGATACTGTTTGTAAAATAGGACGTTGGAGGCCTTTGTGTCTTCAGGTGACAAAAAAACATAATTCTGGGGAAGATTTGTTATTTGTAAACTTGTGAAGTTTTATACCAATATTGATGTAAAATGTTTTAAAAAATGGACAAACTGTACTGGCACTGCTGTGAGCTGCAAATAAGTTGTAAGCAGTAAGTTGTGCATTAGAGGCCTGTGGTTCTCCTCCAGCTCCTTTGGATTCTGTGAATGTTCTGGCTGGGCAGTCATTTATTCGTGCCTGTGCTGCTTTGGCTTGTCCCGAAGCACACACTCAGCTAAAAAGTCAGGACTTTTAGTTAGACTCAAACAAAAACCATCTAGACTGGAGCTGACTGGATAGGAGATCGCGTGGGTCCTTTGCACAGATTTCTTCTTGATGTTTAAACCTATAATTGGACTTTACTCAGATACTGGTTTTGATCATGTACTTTGGGGCTAAAATCGGGGTTGTGTTCGCAATTGAAGTTTAGTGCTTACTCTGCAAAGCTGGCGTGTCCTGAGGGCTCCTAGGTCCTAGTGAATTCCTCTGCAATGCCTAGGTCTCTGACATTTCCACTCATTTTACACTTTACTTTCTCAGTAATCCAACTTGACTTTATTTCAGCTGTTATTGTGTTCATTTGTAAAAGTTTTATGTCTTTTGGATATGGGTTTAAAAGTAAGCCTGAAACTTGCGCTTTCTTCTTTTTGGTTACTGCGATGTAGTTCTGTTAAACTGATCAAAATGTGTGTTGAGAACTGTTTGTGAATAGCTTGGTAAAAGTGTTCTTCTCTGTGTGTTTACAGGCACGGATGTGAATGCTACAGTAATAGATGAAAACGACCCTATTGATGAAGTGCAGGGATTTCTGTTTGGAAAACTAAGGTAAAACTCACGGTTGTAAGTTGTTGGTCTTTGTCATATCAAAAAACTTGATGCCAAGATGCTCATATTTTGCTTTGTTGTTATTTTTTATATATCTGAGTTATGTGTTAGCAGCAAACTTTTTCATACATTAGTTTCTTTGAATTAGCAGCAGACTCGCTCATAGGAAACCACAGGAGTTCTTTTACCCTCATACCCTTTAGGCACTTGTATCCTGACTTGACAGAAGAGCTGAAAGAGCTTAGAAAACACCTCGTGGAAAGTACCAACGAAATGGCACCTTTGAAAGTATGGCAGTTACAAGGTATGATAACAAGGCAGTTACAAAGTATGAAGACTTTCAGTATGGTACTACAAAAACTTAATGTAAATGTATCTTCTTGTGTTCTACACAAATGAGATTGCCAGTGGCTCTGTAGAGTTGAGAGTTTTATTGTAAATTCCCACACTGGAAACTACTGAATTTTCTAAAGCTCCTTCGCAGCGTCCTGTTGAAATCACTTTTAGAAAGATTGTTTCATGGGACTTCTGAAGTGAAGTTTGCTTTCTATATTGTGTAGTAAGCCACTTGCTTTTAAACTGACTCCTTCGATGGTCTGCTAAACGTCAAGTTTTTTTCCATGGTCACCGTCTTGGTGTGGAAAGCTGGTATTTCTCAAGACCAAAGCAAAACTATTTCAAAAGCGCCTGCATGCAACTCTGACCTGTTTCCCTGGAAGTCATCTGTTAGAGGCCTGTGGAAAGACTTTCCATCCTCTGAAAAAAAAGGGTAATTCAAAATGCTGAACATACGTGGTCGCCACAGAGAAACTACCTATGTCCAACAGATGGCTATTTTTGTTGCTAGCTTGTGAAACAAGCAACCAGACCCGTACTGAAAGAGCCTCTGCCAAAAAAAAGAGGTCATGATCCAGACTCATTGAAGTAACCTGCAGATAGAATATAATGGTTTGGTTTGGGAAGGGTTACTTGCTTCAAGGCAACAAATATAAGTGGAATAGAAGGAAGAAGATTTTAAAAAAATTACCAGAAGGCACAGATAGAAAATGAATTATCATAGGTAACAAATAAGAAAAAAAAGTTGAAAGCTAAAGTTGAGATGCCTCTGCATTGGCTTGTTTTCAGTTTAGACTTCCTGACTTCTATTTGTTTCACTTCTAGATTTAAGTTTTCAAACTGCTGCTCGCATTTTGACTGCTCCCCCTGTGGATGCTCTGATGGTCATGAAAGATCTCAGTCAGAACTTTCCTACAAAGGCCAGGTAACCTTATTTATAAATGAGTTCCAAGCAGTTTTCTTATAATCTTTTTTCTGAGCAGAACATGAGACAGGCAGAACTGGTTGGGTTAATGTCCAAGTTTCCGTTCAGCTGGAAGCAAATACTGGGGAACGTTTATGCAGAGAAGTTCTTCAGCCTACGATTACAAAGAGGATCTTACTGTGTTTCTCTTGGATGGCAGCTGATGTGGACTGATGGAAAATTTGACAGAATTACTCATGCTATTTTATTGTGAAATGCTTTTGAAACTTTTTCATCAAGTCCTCGAGAATTTATTGTCTAGATTTCCTGTTTGGTGGCTTTAAGCTTTATCTATTCGCTGGATCCCACTCTTCTGGGATTCGCTTTGTCAAACAGCTCAGTCAATCTGGTGTCACATTGATGTGCAGTTCCACTGGTTTTTGCACTTTGTCAATGTCTGTCTTGAGTCTATTGAAATCAATTGCAAGAAATTCTGTCAGTCTAGAAATATATTTCATTTGATAAATTCCACAACCTGGGTCATGAAGATGGTGTTACAGGAGCTCCTCCTTTTTGAGTAGGTGGAAATATACCTGAGAGTAAAAAAACCTGAATTCTGGTCTTATTTCCCACTAACTGCTATTAAGATTGCGCTATTTCTAGCTTCTTGACACAGGCATTGCACTCTTACTACGTTTTTAGTCAGATCTGTGAGCTGTACTCGCCCATTCTGTGATGGTGCAAACACTAGATCCAACATAAGGAAAGGAATGAGAACCCACAATGAGGACTGAAATCCCCCTGTTTTCTGCTGCCAGCCTCCACCTCTACCTTTCTGGCAGCTGAGCGCTTTTATGATGGTTAATGTGAAGTTAGACATTGAGGGTTGGCATGTGGTTAACATTTTTATGTTCTGTGGAATTACATAGTATAAGAAAAAATAGCACGTCCTGTTGTTCAATGGTACCACAAAGTGATTGCTTCGCTAGGAGACTAAACACATTTATATAAAAGGTGAAACAGTAGGATAAGAAGCTATCTAATCTATCTGTTACATAAAAGAGAGATGATTCACAACATGATGTTTTTATTTCTGTAGAGCCATAACAAAAACAGTTGTTTCTTCGGAACTCAGAGCAGAAATTGAAGAGAACCAAAAGGTAATGCTTCTAGAAAGTAGTGTAGTGCTTTTGCACTTCTGTTTTAAATATAAATTAAAGCTTTGAAAATAATTATTCTATTAAAAAGGTTACATTTTGCTCCAAATAATGACCCAATATTTTCACATACAACTTTGTCTTATGCATTTAAGGAAGTAAAGAAGTGGTAGATTTTCAAACGTGGATTGTGTATTTTTTTTATATATATAATTATTATATATGGAACTTAATTTAGCTTGTTTGCTCAAATATGAAAATAGTGGTGAGAAATTCTTTGAGTGTTTGGGAATGATGATAATAGGCATTTCACAGAACTGCCCTTACAATGGTTGTTCCCAGCAGTCAAGTGTTCTGGTAGTTATTTGGCAAGCACTTGTCAGCGTATATGAAAGGGACCTTCTGTTCAGTGTTTGAACTCAGAATCTGTTTAACTGTATTTATTTATCTTTATAAAATTAATTTTAACTACCATGAAAGTACTGTGTTGTTAACCCTGGTGGAGAATGTTTATTTACAGAAAACATATGGCATAGGTGTTCCTAATCTGCAGACTGGCTTACTCTGATCTACAGGACAGGACTGTGTAAAAAATGCAGGAGTAGACATTTTGATGTCTTTGTCACATCAGTCTTGGTTTCTAAGTTACGCGTTTGTAGTGATGGCTTGCCAGCTAAAGTTGTACAGAGGAGGTTAATACGTTTCTCCTGGGATTGTGCCTCCCGGTTGGCCTTCTTTCAGTCTCTGACCTAGTTCTTGTTTGAGTGGTAAAGCAGATGTGTAAAGCCTGAATGTCACAGCGCTGCTCGTCCTGGTAATAGTTAAAAAGAGGCTGACTTCAAGTTACTGATTTTAGGTTTTGATTGTGTTCTGAACTTCTCAAAAGCAGCTAGATATTAAAAGTGAAAGTGCTTTTTAGTGGAAGTTACCAGGAGTCAAAATATAGTTATATTTTTAGACTATTTTTTATATGTCTGACCTCGATGGACTATAGCTTATTAGAAAGCTACGGCTTGAAAAGCAGATATGTTAAGCATTTTATTACAGTTTTAAGGATGCAGAAGAAATGTTTCAACAGCTCTCTTGAGTACTTGGCATTAGCAAAGCACTGAAAAAAACAACAGTCACTTGGGAATTTTGTTCAGGATTTTGTTCGGGCTTTGGTACAGGCTTTTGCACAATTAAAGTATACCTCATAGCGCAGGTGGAATGGAGTGCAAACTAGAAGTGTAAGATGGTACTAAAAGCAGAGCCGAACAACAGCTTCTGTTATATGGTCTCTCCTGATCTATTCACACATTTCAGTCTCACTTGGTAGTAATAGGAAAAATAGAAAGTATGTTAAGTGCACACCCATGTCTTTGTTTAAATTTTATTAAAGATATTTGGGTAGTCTAGCAGTAAATGCAAAGTTACCTGACATCTATTTACAAGTCCCCTGAGATTCCTGTTAAAAAGCTGAAATCCCTTGTTGTTCAATAGCGATAAAATCAGAAAAGAAGGGATGCGGTTTGACACTGCCGTCCGGTGTGTTTCTGGGAGGGACAAAGTGTAGAATGTAAGTGCAAGCTGAAGCTAACTGGTGGCTTTTCTGTTATGGTTTAGATCAGACTGGTCCACAGCTAAACCCATGATTTTGTAGATTCATTTTTACTCCCAGTATGTCTAGGCTTCTAGATCCAGATCTGGCTAGATCTAACCCTGCCCTTTAAAGCTATTCTTTGCATGACTTGTGTGGATATTATGATAGTGAAGTTTACTGCTATTAGTAAGTTATAGTTTACTATGTAATTTCCCACAAAAAGATACAATTTAACACTGCATGTACTCTGCTCTGCTCTAGGATCTTTTTTATCCTGGGCACTGGGCACTTCATGTGGTACTTTGTTATTCCTCTGTTTGCTTTGCTCACGTTCTTCATGGTACTAGTGTTTTAAAATATCCAAATACTATGTTTCTCCTCCAGTGTTCATCATGCCTCTTAATAGAGTTTTGTAACTGGTACTGCAAGACAGGAGGTCTTAGAAGAAGGCAATGTAATTTTTCAATCTTTAAACGGAATTTTTCATGCTAGAGTTGGTAAATTTGCTACAGGAGGACTATGTTTTATTCACCTCTCCTGATTCAAAATTGTTCTCTGTGCTGCTGCCTCAATTCAGGGGCAGGTATCCGTTCAGATGGGGTACTACTTATGGGTACTTGGAATAAATTCCAAAATATTGTTAAGACTTTTTTTGATTGTGTGCTGCTTGATTTTGGGGAGATCAGACTACAATGGCAGCTCATCTGCTTTTCATTGATGACATATCCACTAGTTCAGGACGTAACCGGTACCTTAAATACAGTAGTTAGTTCTGCTGGTGAGTGCCACCCAGTATCCAGCATTTTAAGTCTGTTCTGCCCCAAACTGTGTTAAAGAGCTGAGACAGGTAACTAGCTGCTATTTGTCCATCTACTTTGTGGGTCGTCAACTAAAAAAAAATTAACTTACTTCTCTCAAGTATTTCTAGTTATTTAATCTGAGTATATTTAAAAAGTCTAGTCAGAGACTTTCCAATGCAGTACTGAATCATGTAGAAATAAACAGATGTGCCATTTATGTATCTGTGCACCAAATAGCTGCAGTTGGTTTTTCCTCTGATATGGATGTACGCACAAAGTCAGCAGGGACTGTAGCTGAGAAGTAATGTAATGCAGTTTCTAATGCAATAAGGGAGATAAAAGTCTCTAATTTGACATATTAAACTCTCTAGTAATTTTTGTCTGTGCAGAGTGTTCTTCTAATGGCCTTCTTCTTTCTTTCAGTATTTCAAAGGAACATTAGGATTGCAACCGGGAGATTCTGCCCTGTTCATCAACGGATTGCTTATTGACTTAGACACTCAGGACATATTTAGGTAGGAAAGTTTTATCCTTCAGAATAGTCGTACCCTGTTTAGGAGCTCACATCCTGCTTGTGCATGGGTGGTAGTCATTTAGACAGTTTTGAAGCTTCTTCACAAAGTCTGAATCTAGACTCCATTTAATTGTTAAGTGCTGGAAAAAGCAAATCGTGGTTCCTTCTCTTACGTTTCTAACACGTGCATTTCTAAGAAAAAAGCTGATGTGAAAACTGGAATACCCTTGAAGATTGGAATGGGAAGTCACCTTTGTACTATTTTTTTGATCTGTGCTGTGACTAGCAAGTTTATGGTCTCCAAGACTGTCAACATACTGGTTTTATTCTGAAATAGTAGTCTGATTCTCAAAAGATAAACCATGGTCAAGTTTTCATCTGAAACCTCCCTATATCTTTGTCGAGATTCATTTTAATAACGTGGAATTGAAAGAACATATATATCACATGTTAGTTATCTTGATTTAATGTAGTTTTTCCTAGAAATACAATATAATTGAATAGGCTTAAGTTTTCACAAGTTTCTCAGGACAGTTAGAAATAGGTGTTAGAAATAAGAAGTAATGCACAGACAGGGCAGGCTTGTTTATACCTTCCATCTGTTAACTGTTAGGATAAGGGCAAGTTATTTGCTGTGTCTTTAACATTCAGCAATATTTTTGTTTTTCCTCCCAGCTTGATTGATGTGCTACGCAATGAAGCCCGTGTTATGGAAGGTCTGCACAACTTAGGAATTGAGGGTCTTTCCTTGCACAACGTTCTGAAGTTGAACATCCAGCCATCAGATTCCGACTATGCTGTGGACATCAGAAGCCCTGCTATTTCAGTGCGTAGGGTTTTAGATAAGAAATACCTTATTTGACTTTGGGCAGTGCATTCTTAAACTGTCAGGGGAACTTTTGTTCGTATCTCACAATCAGCTCTGAAACTGCAGTGAAGAAAAAAGGGAAAGTAAGGTTATAAATAGCTCTTTAAAAAGCTTAACTTTTTATTCATACAGTACTCAATATAGTGTCTGATTTTAAACTATTTTAGTCTCAGACTCAAGCAGGAGGACTGTCAGTCACTTAAATGCCTTTATTTTTTCTTAGTGGATCAACAATCTTGAAGTTGACAGTCGGTATAATTCCTGGCCTTCCAATGTGCAAGAACTGCTGCGTCCCACGTTTCCAGGCGTGATCAGACAAATTAGAAAAAACTTCCATAATTTTGTAAGTAGTAATCTGACTAGATATGAAACGTGCGTTTTGTTTTTTCAACAGCAGGGACATCAGCTTTTGCAACTTACCTACAGATATGCTGGATTCCCTGTCACTTACGTATCTTGACAAAGGATGCTTTTCTGAAAGGTTTTGTTCTACTTGTACCAGTAAGTTATGGATGAAATTCAAAGATTACTGAGCGTGATCCTCTGGCACCTATTAGATACCAAAAATTGCTCCAGCAGTGGAAAACAGTATCATCTGATGAGTGAGAATTTGGTGCATTTCAACTTTGTGGTAATAGCTGAGGTTGGTTAATTAGTTTCTTCTTAACAGGGTTAAGACCAACCTGAGTTGTTTCAGGTAGAAAGCATTCTTGCACCAAGACTTCAAAAGATGATCAACAGCCCTCAGCTTAATGCTGGGTGTCCTTCTAGTCTCTGGGTAAACTAGTTAAAGCTACATCTAATGAGGAGTTTGTAAATTCTGTATTGTAACTCTTGTCATGGGGCAGAGTGGCTCTACAGGAAAAAGAACTCCTCTGATTAGTGGTAGATAGGGACCTGAACCACCTCCAGCTGCGGGAGCATTAATGTGTTATCTTTTTTTCTGGAGTTAAGTACTTTTAACATTGAAATTACTAAATGAAAAGACAACACTTGGCACGAATAAAGAGCCGTAAATTCATTCTGAATAGCCCAGTTCTAGGTTTGGGCTTGCTCTGAGAATGTCTTAGCAGCATCTGCTCTCCAGGGGGTTGCGCAGAGCCATGCTGTGTTCCTCAGTTCTGACAAATGCCTGTATCCCGTGCACATCTTAATGGGTGGATTTGTCTACCCGCAGAGGCAGATCCTAGGTGCTAGGGTGTACTGAGGTAAAGATCTGAAGTATGTAAGGAGTCTGGTCTCTCTGGTTAAAGGAGTAGTTTAGACTGGGCATTTTAGATAACAGACTTAAAGACTTTAGAAGAAACTGTTACTCAGTGGACCTCATCTCCCTGGCAGGGTATAAAATAGGACCGATGATAATTCTGCACTGAGGTGTGAATGAAGCTATCTCTAATAAAAAACCTGGATCTTGGCTTCTTGAGGGAATAGAAACTTTTCACTTGCAATTTGTATGTAGGTGCTGATAGTAGATCCTACTCACGAGACCACAGCGGAGTTACTGAATGTGGCAGAGATGTTCTTCAGTAACCACATCCCACTGAGGTAATTGCTGTGTTTTAATGGGATTTTTTTATATCAGTTTTATTTCTGTGACTTTTGCAATTGTAAAATTCTCATTGCTAGGACACTGTAGAAATGTTACGCGCATCGGTGGTTTCGAAGGGCATTTACTAAATACTGTTTTCTTATTTGAAATTATTTTAATGTAACTTTTGCTACTAGCAAAACAGGGTTCGGTTTCTTTAACAATCCAAAAGAAACTTAAAGCAAGTACTTTGGGTGAAAGACAGATGAAAAGCAAGATTCTGGTGGACTCACCATTAGAAATTTTATGTCCTAAGTTTGATTCCTGGCCACTCTGCTCAAATCTTACCAGTCTGTTCCAGAAAAAGCCTTTGTCTAGATGATGATAGCTGACAGTTGTATGAAGAGATGATTATTTATTAGTATAACAGATTAATGATCTGGGGATTTGTTTGATTGCAGGATAGGACTAGTCTTTGTGGTTAATGACCGGGAGGATGTTGATGGACTCGAGGATGCTGGTGTTGCCCTCCTTAGGGCATACAATTATGTGGCACAAGAAATGGACAATAACTATGCTTTCCAGACTGTCATGTCTGTAAGTATTCATTTAAAAGGGAAATTAATGTTTTAATATTTTCCATGTATGTAAGATTATGTTAATGTGCTAATAAGTAGTTAACGGAAGAAGTTTTTCTCTGACTTGGTATCAGAGTATCTGATTTGAACAGGCTGCCCAGGGAGGTGGTGGAGTCTCCGTCTCTGGAGACATCCCAAACCCGCCTGGATGCGTTCCTGTGCCCCCTGCTCTGGGTGACCCTGCTCTGGTCGGGGGTGGGACTGGGGGATCTCCAGAGGGCCCTGCCAACCCTGGGATTCTGTGATCTCCGAACGCTAGTACCACACACTACATGTTTTTTTGTGAAGTGCTTCTGGCCTAACTTTACCAAGTGAGACTAGATTTAAATGTGACACTTAAAACCTTTGTGCATTTTTCTGTTACTGCCTCTTTGCTCGTTCTGCCAAAGAGTTCTAAACTGCTCTGTCCTTTCAATACGATAATTTGGTTTGGACAGTTTCTGCTGCATATTTTGCCACATCAAAGGATAATATAGGTGCTTGTGGTGGTTTTGTATCTGATTGCTCCTCCTGGGCTGACGCAAGAACCTCTCCTCTATTGTCTTTTGAAGAACTCTTTCCTCGATCTTCATCAGAAGAGTTCTCTCCCCTGCTATCTGACTTTACTTAGTCTTTGTCACAAGGGACAGAGGAACTTACTGACCTCCTCTTTTTCCTTCTGATCACCGGGGCAATTTGTACCGGTGCCGATGGAGTTCAAGTAGTGTCAGTGCATATCATACAACACCTACTCCTGCACCAAAATTTAAAGAAAAGCCACCCCTGCAACCCATTCAGGAAAACCGACACCAAAACCATGATTTTAAGAAAGCAACTGTCATTCATGCTATCCAAAGGAGATCCCTCTCCTGGGTCTGATGGTGACAATTTGGCATGAGCAGTAAAGGGCGAAGTAAACATTCCCATGGTAAAATTCAAAGTATAATTAGTGTAATTAGTAACAGAATCCATTGCGTAATGCCCGAGGTATGCAGGTAAAGAAGCTATCCATTCAATCACAGCCTGGGTCAGAGTTAAACACAGAAGCAAAATAGCACGATTGAACCACTGCATACAGACACAAAGAGCAAGCAAGCAATACAGCACATAAGGCCAGAGAAGCATTGCCCTATCAATCAACTGTAAAGAAATCCCTACAAAGAAACGATACAATAATTTACTTAACAACGACATGATGTGAGCTGTCTGTGTCAGTCTCTGAGCAAGCTGGAATTCAAACTATTCAGACCATCTGTCAGAACTCTGGTANGGGCTTTGAGCCCTTGGCTTTTATACTGAGTGTGATGCAGATGGGATGGAATACCCTGTTGGTCAATTTTTGGTCACCTATCCCATCTGCTCCTCCCTGCAGGTGTGACCCCTCTGTGCTTTTCCGCTTTTGACCCTCTAACGGGGCAAATAACAAAGTTAGCCGACCTTGGTGGTTATAGCAGTAAGTATAAGCTAGAGCCTCTCTGTGTACCATTCCTTGGTATAGTCAGGTCTTGCCACTCTGAGAGTGAACAGCTTCTAAACAACATGCTGGTTGTTTCAGAGTTTAGTCAGTTAGAAGAGGCCCAGCTAAAAAGTAAAATTACAAAACAGAAAATTGGCTCTGTTTTACCTCAAACCAGGACATTGCTGGTAAATGCATTTTCACTTGTGGTTTGACAACGTTGTGCAAATTGACAAGCTGTGGCATACCGTGACGTTAAACTGCGGGTGACTTGAAGGCAATGCCTTTTATTCTCTTTTTTTTTTTTTGGTATGTATTTATAAGTCGAAGTGAAATCTTGTTCCTTCAAGAGGGAAACAGTTACCTGCTTTACGTGTGATGTCTGTTGTACTGTTTATAATCATGTCTTGAGTTCTGAAGGGAAGGGTAGCTCTTTGGGTATGATTTACTTCAGCCTTTTTTCCTCTAAGCACTACTTTTCTCCCTCAAATACCTTTTCTGATTTCCTAAGATGCAAAGAAATACATGATATTTACCTCCTTCCAATGGCACTGGGATGACTATGAGGTAAAGCAAGATAATTACAAGAGCTACAAGTGTTTAGGAGCTTTATTGCAGCTAATAAATATGAAAGGATGTTTTGCAATCTGGCTGTTAATGCCTTCTTATAATTACTGGAATACAAGTGACTGTTCAACTTACCGGGTAAGGACAGAAGCTTTACAGTTGCAGCTGTAAACTTGTATTTGTATCCCCCTTTCAGATATATAACAAAGTGAAAACAGGAGATCAGCTGAAAGTGGAGCACGTGGTTAGTGTTCTTGAGAAACAGTATCCTTACGTGGAAGTCAACAGCATTCTGGGAATTGACTCTGCCTATGATCAAAACAGAAAGGTAAGAATTCGTGAAATAGAGGGCTTTTTTCACTTTTTTGTTTCATCACTGTTTTGAAAACATAATTATGTACAATTTCTTGTTCCAGTTCTCTTACTAACCAGGTAGCTATTTTGCTATTGCATTGGGTAACTTTTAGTAATACTTTAGTAAGTATTTGTTCAGCACAAAGTTTCATGTAATACACATCATATATTGTAATATATATATATATTTTAAAATCTGTATGTATAGTACCAGAGCCAAGGTAACTCTCTTGTGACTCATAAATCATGCTTTCATTCTGGTATGCAGATTTCAGTAGAGTTTAAAATTGCTTGAAAAAAATCAAGGTGATGGAATGGTTCATAAGAAAACCAAGTGGCTTAATGTCTGTGCGGGATTGGTGTGGCTTTTCTTTATCGGTATTTGAATATTGTGTGAGATAAAGTAATGATAATGAATTCAAAATGTCTTTCCTGCAGCAAGGCAATCAACAATCTTCCTTAAATTATTTAAGGTTATTTTTAGGGTTGATACTTTTCTCTATAGAGAAAACTGGGAGAGCAAATCACTGTTGCATCTCTTATATGCGAGATGAAGCATATTTTATTTGAGGTTCCATAGGGAGATGTTTATATTTTTGTTGAATATTCTAAAAGAAAGAATGAAAATACTGTCTGCAATATCTCTGTGACACAGATGATACAGCCTACATACGCAAACCTAAGGAATGCAGTTAGGGTTGTCTAAATAGACTTGTATGCGCACATGCTTTCCATCTTCTGATGCAGGAAAGTGAAGGGAAAATAATTTTTAGGAAATCAAAACCCATAAAAGACAGACAGATGTTTTTGTATGACAGGAGAGGCCTTTGCAGTTTGCATACCAGACGCCAAATCAAACTCAAACAAAATAAAAGCGCGTGCACACACACATCCCCCCTCGCCCCGAATGTCCTAACACACGCACAGTGCTCTCCTCCAGAAGACCCGAGAAGCCACGCTGAAGGCCTGGCTGCAGCTGGTGTACCTGACACCGTTCAGCACAACCGCGTCTTAAAACATTGCAATGCCCGCGGATAAGGAAAGGAAACCTTTAGAAAGAGCTGATCTCATATAAAGGACACAAGTTAAAACAACATTGGGCAACTCTTTCATGTGATCCCAGCTTTCTGATAATTGTGTCCTTAAAAAGTCTTGAAAGCCCTCAACAAGAACCTCTTAATAGTAGAACCTGATTAACTTCTGTCCATAACAGAGTATCAGTAATTGGGAGGGTGCATTTTGCAGTGGTTACATGGAATGGGGAAATTTGTCTTGATGTAATAACCCCCTCCCTGACAAGTAAATGTTTTTTCACAAGTTTTAGAAATGTTCTGAAAAAGTAATTTAAAATCCTTTACCCTATCTTACGTTACAGCTGTCACTGCTTGCATTGCAGTTGCTTCCATATGCAGTCAGATCTTGTGTTGTGTGGTTTTTTTGCTATTACCAGAAAGTGATAATTGGAATTAATTTATTTACGGTATGAATTTAATGGGATATTTTGCACTTCTGTATTATGAAGTAACTCTTTTTGCTTTGAAACTCTGAAAGGCAAGGATGTCTTGTGCATGAAAGTTACAGCAAATGTCTTAGGCACTGTGTAAAATTATTGTACTCTGTATCATATAAAAGCTGGAAGGACATTTTAATGTGTTTAGAATAGACTTGTGTGGATATTGCATGGAAACCCCTCATGTTATGAACCCTCATGGTCATGGGCTGACGTGGTAAAGCTACTTCTTTCCCTGGATTTAGGCAGCAAGAGGTTACTATGAGCAAATGGGTATAGGTCCTCTCCCTGTTGTGCTGTTCAATGGAATGCCTTTTCAAAAAGATCAGCTGGATCCTGATGACCTAGAAACTGTGACAATGCACAAAATCCTGGAAACCACAAGCATCTTCCAGCGAGCTGTGTACCTGGTAGGTGCTGAGTTCAGCTGTGACTCTAGGGTGAAACATGATTTGGAAAAACTGTCCCTGTAATACACAAAACAACTTAACTTGTGTCACCTTTTGGTTTGTTTTTTTTGTTGTTGTTGGTGGTGCTTTGGGTTTTGGTTGGTTGGTGTTTGTTTTTTTTTAAGGCAAATATACATGTCAAATGATGAATATTGCTTCTTTCTTCTTTCCTTCAGGGTGAATTATCTAATGACCAAGATGTGGTTGAGTATATCATGAACCAGCCTAATGTTGTTCCAAGAATTAACTCAAGAATCTTAACGTCTGACAGAGAGTACCTAGATCTGACGGGAATGAGTAAGAGATGCTATTAGTTGTATTAAACCTGAAGTATCTGAGTCAAGGACTTTTGCTGTCCCAACGAAAAGCTCTAGTGGCAAAGTTTTAACAGCCCCCCACGTGATGTTCTAGCCCTGGTGCTGGGGGAGATGTTATGTACAATAGCAACATTAAAGTCTACAGATTTTTGAAAACAGGATTTGGTTTTGATTTTATAGAAACCTTCAGGGGAATATGACTCATGAAGTTGAGAAATTAGCAATGCTAGCAAAGGCCAAGGACAATCATATAATGTATACAGGAGCGGCTTGTTTCTTATTTCTAACCTTCTTTTGAGAAGATATTGACTGTCAACTTAGTTAAAATTCAGCAGAACATTTCAGGGCTAGATGTAACCCAATGCAGTGATGCTGCAGTATAATGACAGTATCACAAAAATGCTTGTACAACTGCCTTTTTTGAGTTGCTTGAAAAATAGTAACTAACACAGTGGATTTTTAAATGCATATTATTTACATAAATTAACTTCAACTAAGTGAGACTTGAACAGTTCTTTCAAATTACTTCTGCCTATCAAATATGCAGTGTAGTTATAAATGTAGCTTATGAAACAGAAATGTAACTTATGAGACAACAAAAACATATTCCTCAGCTTAATATATTAGCAGTGGAAATGAGACATAAAACGCAGTATCACGAGGAGCAAAAAAAAAAGATGTATTCTTAATGTTGTGGTAATAGTAGTGATTTTTCTTTCATTTTACGTGGAATAGTTGCTTTGGCATCTAATCCTTTTTCTCTTCCCCAGATAACTTTTACGTGGATGACTTTGCTCGATTTACCACATTGGATTCCAGAGATAAGACAGCTGCTGTCGCAAACAGCATGACCTACTTAACAAAGAAAGGTGACATCTGCAGTGGACTATGAACCCAAATCTAATCTATGTGCATTTCCGAGTGTATGCATAGTACTCAACACACGCATTGAGCCTTCTTCAGGCCTGTGGATAATGATGCAATCTAAGTCTCAAAAAGAAAGTTGTTTTTTTTAATAAGGCATGACATTTACATAGAACAAGAGTGTTCCCCTCTTTAAGCCCAGCCTTCAGTGAATAAAGAAGTCCCACCCAACGTGCTCTTGCTGCATTGCAAATGGCCACCAGAAATGCAGCAGTATAAACTCGGATCCTGCAGTGACGCTGACTAAAAAAAATACAAAAGGTCTCTCTGTCTCATAATTCAATATTACTAAAAATTAGATGGATTCAGAAGAAAATTGTTATTGCCCGTTATATATGACAACACCTAACGTGGTCCGTGCTGTTCTTGTTGTTCCAGTGCATGCACTGCTTTTTCGATAGTGGTATTGTTTTATTACAGTTATACATAAAGTCTCTCCTTAGTGTTAAAACTTAGCTGTACTCCTCAATGTAAGAAACGCGTGCACAGACATCATACAGAGCTTGATCAGGCCTTTTTCTGTATCCCTTTCAATTAGGTATCATAAATAAGCTACTGTCATTTGAACCGATTCCTCTTGTTCCTGTCTGTCATCTTTACTAGACCCTCCCAAGTTTCCCCAGTACTGTCTGCAGCCACTGCCACCTGCATGCACTGCCTCCAGTGTTCCCATTGCTCCTGCTGTCTCGCATTTGCCCTTGGTTCATGTTCAGTCATGTAGATCTGAACAAGGTTCTTGGTTTCCCTTTGTTGAATATTAATTAAATCTACACCTCCGCATGCTCATTTGAAAGTATGCGTTAATTTGCAGTCTCATGGCTTAACAGTTTTGTATCACTGCCTCTTTTGTCACTTAAAATATTTAATAACAGGTATCTTATTACAGTAGTGCTGTAGCACATTTATTTTCTAAAATAATAGGGAAGTTATATATATCGCTGGCTCAGCAGCAGTACTGAAATAGCATTGTCCTGCTATTTATTAAAGAGGGAAGATAACAGAAACATTTACCATCCAAATCATAATGATATGGCAGTTTTGCAAACGATCTTCCAGTTGGTGCCTGGTAATATGTATTAGTGTTGTAGCATGAAAATAAAGCATCAATCTCTTTGAGGGGAAGAAAAAGTCAAAGCTTATTCTAATGAAATTAGCACAGTCTTGTTGCTTGTTGGACTTGAACTTTAGTGATTCAGTTACGCTCAGTACGATGCTGCAGCTTCTTGATGCACACTGAGATTACTGTCAAATTATTAATGTCTCTCTCCTTTCCCCCTTTCCTTTCTGCTTTTTGACCAGGAATGTCTTCCAAGGAGATCTATGGTAACTCATGCTTTAGCATTTCGTATGTTGTTGTTGTTGTTCTGGGAAGTATCTGGTTCCTTTATAACATGGGCTTTAGAACCAGCAGAAAATGAAGCAAGCTGTTCAAATGCATGTTTGCTGCAGCACTTTTTGTCTCTATACAAAAGTGATTTTGTGAACTAACAGCTTCAGTATGAAGAACTGGTATATGTGTAACCTAGCTGGAATCTGTAAGTGATTTATAGGTTCCTTTAAAATTCTATGTTAAAAAAGTAGCAAAAAAACCCCAAAACCCCAGCTTAGAAACAGTGATGCATGCTATCCCATGTGGGTTTTCTAAATGAGGTAAATGAAATCTAATGATGCCAATACTATTATTCTTGTCTTGCCATACTAGCCTAGCTTCATCCATAGCTTTCCTATGTGATTTTACTTTTTTTTGAAGTCTTTGCATGTGCATCATGTTTTTTTTCCTCCAAAGAAGGAAAAACTGAAGCTTTCCTTGCCTTCGCCCTCAAATATCTCCCATCCTTTTTTTTTTTTTTAATTGCAGACGATTCCTTTGTTAGACCAGTTACTTTTTGGATTGTTGGTGATTTTGATAAGCCTTCAGGGAGGCAGTTGTTGTATGATGCAATTAAACATCAGGTAGGTAATGTTTTCATTGGAATGGGCTAGCAGTGCTAATAAAGCCGTAGGTAGAGGCACAGGTGGTGCTTCTGCCTTTTGTATGACCTGGGGAGATTGGTTCTCCCTTCAGGTTCTCTAATTTCCAGCCTCATCTCATTTGTAAGGGCTGTAATATCACAGACCTTCTTGTACTTAGGACAGAATCCCCTCTTAGCATTATGCTACTACAATAAAGAAAAAAATGTTCTTTTAAACCCATGGCTCTAAATTGAAGATGTCTGTTTTGGAGATGAACATCAGCGTTGCTCTCTGCTGTGTCTCATTTATTCTGGGAAGATAACTGAATCATAAAAATAGATAGCTTACTCCTAAATCACTCTTTTGCCAGACCTCTGAGTGGTGGCCATGGTCCTACCTCTCTTATGTAGCACAGTATTATCTAGAAGATTCCTGTCATGGTGGTGCCTGTACGTAAACTAAATACTTGATGTTAAATTAGTTTGTTCATCCTTTTAACCTTGTGCTGTTATTTACTTAATTTGATTCTCTGGTTAAGAACAAAGCTTTTGCTATAGTGTTTATAGTATTTGATCTTAATTAAATTGATTTTAATTAATTTGATTTTCTGGTTAAGAAACAAAGCTTTTTGCTATAGTGTTTATAGTATTTATTATTATTATAGGCTTATTCTTCTCATTTAAAACACACCTGAAATCTAAAATATTCCTAATGTGTGTTTTGTTAAACACAGAAATCCAGCAATAATGTTCGAATTAGTATGATTAATAACCCTAGTGAAGATCCAAATAGCCAGAATACACTTGTCGCTAAAGCCATATGGGCAGCTCTACAGACACAAACGTCAAATAATGCCAAGAACTTCATCACCAAAATGGCAAAAGAAGAAATTGCAAAGGCACTAGAGGCGGGAGCTGACATCTTAGAATTTGCTGTTGGGGTAAGCATGTTTGTTGGCATTTACAAAGGTAGGGTACTTTGCTTGTTATTCTTATGAATTTGTTAGTGTAGTATGTTCATACGCAAAAGACGCAGTAACGGTGGGGAGTAACACTGTTGGGTTTACTGTTGCTGTTTGGTAATTTTTTTGCTCTGAAAGGTAAACTTACCTAAAAGTAACGGTCCATCTAAAAATAAAGTAAATCCTGATACACATCAAAGCTATGTAACTTTGAAAAGTCAAAAGGAATGCAGATTCAGGGATCTATTTAAGTGAGTCAATTGTTTCTTGGGGGGGTTAAGAGAGAACTATAATCTTTTTAAAAAGCTGAGAAAAAATTACAACTATGTTTCTCAAAGTAGGTTTAAAAAAGTTAGGTAAGAATCACTTACCAAGAGAGGAATGGAACAACCGGTCGAATTAGTAACAATTACTGTGGCTGTGGCCCTTCACATCAGAGGTTGGGATAATGTTTGAAAGTGACAGGCGAGAACTAGGTTTAAGACCATAAAGAAAAGGGGCCTGGGGATAAACTTGAGCAAGATAATAAGGATGTTCTTGAATGGAAACAAAAAAAGGTGCATTTAAAAAAAGTGTGCAGAGGTGTACTTTTCTTCCCATTTCCATGGCAAGTATTCTTTTCTTTCAGGGTATGGATATCAATATTTTCAAAGAAGCCTTCGAGTCTCCCAAGGTGGATTTTATTCTGTCCCATGCTGTGTATTGCAGAGATGTTCTGAAGCTGAAGAAGGGGCAGAGGGCTGTCATCAGCAATGGAAGGGTGAGATCAATCAGCAGACAGTAGAAAATATTCCACGTGTGGGCAAGAAGCAGACCTTGAGCAGCAGAATCTGGGAATCAGACACTAGAGTCTCAGCCGTCTTTAGGTCTCAGCAGTCTTTAGCAGTTGGATTTATTCAGCTTCCAGTTGGATTTATTCAGACCTGCATGACCTTTTCTTTGTACTGTGTGCTGGTGTTTTCTACAAATTCAGATCTCTCAATGCCTGAATTGCTTTCATGTTTGCAGTGAGTCCAGGGATGAAAAGGGATGATAAATTTCAAAGATTGTGCTGCTTCAGTTCATTGGGCAAAATGCTGCTTTATCTGGCCCTGACCAAGGTGCCTTGGTGTCTTCCACCAGCTCTTTTTACGATAGCCACTTAGGCAAATGATGTTACAATAGTACTTCACTGCAAGTCATGAAACCCAACTGTGTACAGCATTCAGTTTTTTCTTTTGTCATCTGCTTCTTAGTTAGGAAAAAACACCACAAGTTTTGCAAACCAAGCACTCCGAGAAAACTTTAAGCGTGCATTTTATACCTTAGTGTGGGGCTCTTGGCTCTAAATAGCTAGACTTATTCGTTAAGCTCTACTGCCACTGACATTAATACAAGCCTAAATAGTTGATACGCACCGACTGGAGTATTTCTTCAATACATCTTTGAATTTTGTTTCAGTGTAGCCTTTACCTAATAATGCCAATCCTGCTTTTTTGTAGGTTATCGGCCCATTAGAGGATGGTGAGTTGTTCAATCAGGATGATTTTCATCTCCTTGAGAATATCATACTGAAGACATCAGGACAGAAAATCAAATCTCAGATTCAGCAGCTGGGATTCGAAGAAGATCTGTAAGTAAACGTGAAGAGGCTTACAAAAAAGTGGTGGTACTCTGATAGTGTGACTTTCTGCAGCCAGGAGAAAGCTTTATCAAGTACACTTTGGATAGGTGCTGTGAACAAACATGTATGAGTTTGTATGGTCAAAGCTCAGATGTTCAGAGGGGCAAGTGAGAAAGAAAAAAAGATGTAAGTTACCTTTATTGGGTTTAAAGTTCTTTAGTGACTGCTTTTGATAGTACAAAATCTCCTGGAGGAATGGAGCTGTAACTGTATCCCCCAGACTGAAGAGGCAGTTCTGAGAGTACTGGCAACCCCTGCTGTGGTACTGCACTCAGAGTTCATCCTTCTTGATTTGTTATCTAGTATATTTGTATCTTGTTATTTGTATCTAGTCTCAGCCTGCCCATGGCTGGTCCGTTACCTCCAACGGAAATTGGAGGAGTTGTGTTGGCTGAAGCCTCACTGACAAGCAGCCAGAAACTGTGAAAGTGCCCAAGTCTGTAGGAATTTACTGTAGATCCATTCAAGTGAACATGAAACAGTAAATGTATTGGTACTTGCTGAGATACTGCTTGGATCACAGCAGTGTGGGCACAACAGCCGGCTTGGTTATCTGAGGGGTTCAGGAAGTTGCTTCTTGGATTGTCCGGGTGGTGATATAAGTGGATTTAAAAAATAAAGAATGGGAGTGATGATGGATTCTACAGGGGCTGGCTTAATTCTTTGCTGTGTTCAGTTAGATGAAGTTTCATACAACATTTACTTGACTGTGGTTGGTGACAGCTTTTGCAACAGAAAAGGTGTCTTTATGCAGAGAAGAGTTGTTTGCTGCTGTGGGATGTGTTACGAAGTGGTATAAATTGCTGCACGTTATTACATTTATTCTTGAAAATGCTTTCTGCACCTTTCTGCTCCTCTAAATGGATGAGTCTGCTCCTCTAAATGGAAGAGAAGCCTAAATTTTCATTAATATCAAGGCATTCAGACTTCTTGTGGGTTTTTCTCCCAACTAAATCTTAACTGACACATTGTTCTAAATCACTTACCTTCAATATGTTAGGGTTTCATAACTCACATGTGGGACTGCTCTGGTATTGATTTAAAAGCGGAAAGAGGGGAAGAAAATGAGACACTGGAATATGCATTCTGAATCTGTTTGCAGTTCAGTTTAGTGCTGCCTGGGTTATCAATATAAAAATTATTTTAGTAATGTATTTCACTGTCAGTACTATGGAATCTTGTAAACTGCTTTTAACTACTTAGAGAAACAATAGGAAAAGAGGTAGATGTAAGAAAATGAAAATCATAGTTCTTGATAATTGCTGCAAAAAGCATAGAGGTGAGCTAATAAAAAGAAAGTTATCTTCAGGTTCGAAAGAACTGAAGTCCATAGGTGTGTGTTTGTGTGTTGGAGTTTGTAGCTAAGAAGATCATTTCTCTTGTATTTAGCGTTACGTTTTCCCATGATGTTGCTTGGCTGTTGAAGGCTGGTCAAGTTAGTTAAGCCTGAGGTCTTCTGTGCAGAAATCTTACGTGATTCCAGCTCCTAGGCGGATGGGTTTTAACAGCATTCCAAACACTTTGGCACTCACTGCTGGGTTGGGAATTGAAAGAGAAATAAGGGTGACAGGGTAGAGGAAGAGGGCATAGTCTGAACACAGGCCAGGTTTGGACAGAGCGGTGGTTTCTTGGTTTGAATGCTGTCAGTGTTTTTCAGAAGCTTTTGAAATTATCTGTTGCATTGGAAAACAGTGTAGAACTTGGCAGACTTCAGCAGGCTTGGCGTTCTGGTATGAACAATTTCACTATGTCAGCTGTCACTCTGAATCTATGAGACTTAATTCAGGAAAAGCTGACAGACCTTTGAGTTACAGTATTGCTTCTTGGCAAGGCTGTGATGTACAAATCAGTTTTCACTGAATTTTCAAGAGGTTTTACGTTTTCAAGATTAAATATATTCTTAAAATACTAGACTGAAAAATTATGGGAATAATAAAAAGGAAGCTGTCAGAAGTAATTCCCTTTTAATGATAGGACCCCCCTCTCCCAAAGTTGCTCCGCATACAGGATTGCTTTCTAGTTCTTAGAGTGGCAGTGTAAATTGGGAAGGCTGCTGTGAAATGAGGGTTTGATTGTAATATCTTACAGGTCTGAGAGAGGTTAGTGAAGTTCGGGAAGGCAGTGCCTGTAGGATGGTTGACCCCTAAAATGCCAGCTGCTCTATACTTGTTACAGAGTTAAACCCTTTGGTACCCTCAGTAACAAGCCCGCAACCTGTTTAAATTAATGATGGATTAACCCTTATGTATGTTTAATGATTCAGAGCTTGTGTAGAGAGGTAACAAAAGGTTAGTTTGTATATCTGAATTCAGTCTGCCTTCTCTTTTGCTGCTAACTGGCAGAGATGTGGTAAGTACACACGTTTTCTGTATCTGTAAGCATATTTCTTTTTCTTTCTTCTTTACAGTGCAGGTGACTTAGTAATGAAAGTGGATGCTCTTCTTTCTGCTCAACCGAAGGGAGAGGCAAGGATTGAATATCATTTTTTTGAAGAGCGATACAGGTATAGGATTGCTGACATTTGCTGAGCAATATGCTTTTCCTTACCTTTTAACATTCCCATTGTTTTATGTTGCATGTAACTTTAAAAAATCATGAAAACATAATCCAAGTAGGAAGTCCACAGAAGTTTTCAGGCCAGAGTGAGATTCCAGAAATTAATTTTACTTACCGATCTCTGTACACATTTATGTACATACGTATTTTTTTTTCCTATCTAGTTTCAGAAGGCACATAGCATTTAGAAAGTAATTTGACTTCAAAATGAGGTGGATAGTGTTTTTCCTATGTTTACCCATGCGTTTGATACTTTAAAATTGTTTTTTCTTCCATTTAGTGCAGTTAAACTGAGACCAAAAGAGGGGGAGACATACTTTGATGTTGTGGCTATTGTTGATCCCGTGACCAGAGATGCTCAAAGGCTTGCTCCATTACTTTTGGTACGTGTGTGATGTTGTAATGCGTTTTATGGCAATTTGAAAAAGTTGTCTCAGTTCTTTAGTGTTGGAATATTTGTCTTTCTCCTTGACTGGGCGGTGACCAATGGCTTTCTCATAGTGTGCCTGAGTTGCACCATACATTTATTAGTGGAAAAACTAATTACACTATACCATACGGTAACAAAATAATGCTTAGATATTGTCTAGATAGCTTTTAATTTCACCGTTTTAACGGTTTAGTTTGCAGTGACTCTGTTGTTGAGGAAAAAAGTCTCTGCATCCCAAAAAGAAAGCCTCCAGTGTAAGGGAGCAGGTACTGTTCTTTTTAAAGCCAGCAATGAAAAGGTGAGTGTAGTAAAGCAAATAATGAGAAGGGAGGATTGAGAATGAACAGGTAATGTGCCTCCTTAAGGTCCTGTCTATAAAAACACTGGTCAGCTTTCCTAATTAGCTTTTTGTGATGTCCTTTTCTCATTACTTTAGGTTTTGAACCAGTTGATAAACATGAACCTAAGAGTGTTTATGAACTGCCAGTCCAAGCTTTCTGACATGCCACTGAAGAGGTAAGCAATGCCATGCCAGGGATAAAAAGACCCTGAGAAAGACAAACCTGTTGGAATGTGCAAGCACAGAAACATGGTGAAATATCCTATAGGTGGTCTCAATAACTGCTTTGATCTCCTTTATATAATAGCGTGATTTCCCACAGGGACTCTGGGAATTTGTGGATAGCATGAAGCGATTCTGCTGTTTTACAAGTTGGGTGCTTTTAATACATTTTTTTTTATATCTATGTCTCTCTATATAAAAAGTTAAATAACTTATTTATCTCAATGGTCAAGTCTTGCACATTCTGGTTGATCCTTCAAGTGAAAATTCTGACCTGTTCCAAAGTCAACACAACCTGTGTTGCTTTGGACAAAACCTTGGAAATGTTGGAGGCCTCAGAAAACAGGTGCCTTCAGCGAGTTCGATGAGAGTGAAATATTTGCAAAGTTTGGCAGAACTAACATTCTAACGTTCTAACATTTTCTTTATGAAATTTCAGCTTTTATCGCTATGTTTTGGAGCCGGAGATTTCTTTCACAGCAGATAACAACTTTGCTCCAGGCCCAATTGCCAAGTTTTTGGATATGCCCCAGTCTCCACTGTTCACTTTGAACCTAAATACTCCAGAGAGCTGGATGGTGGAGTCTGTGAGAACCCCATACGACCTAGATAACATTTACTTAGAGGAGGTAAGAGAAATCAGCATGTTCCTGTTAGTGCATTTAAGTGGTGGTGTTTTTCCAGGGCTTATTTTTGTAATGGGAAAGCAATGTAGAATTTTAAGGTGCTAATAAGCATAGAACTGTGGATATTAAACCTTTTATGTTTGAAGGCCCCTAAACGTTTTCTAGGAGGGATGCAGGAAAACCTAAGCTCACTGATAGCAAGATCGCCGTTCTCAATTAGTCATGGATGCCTGAATCACAGGTTGAAAAATACTGTAGGCTTGAAGCAGATCCCGCAGGTGCTTTGCCTGTGTATATATAAGATTTCGGAGTGTCCTGATCTAGAAACAAAGAAACTCTTTGTTGGTCATTAACTATCTTTCCCTTTATTGGATGAAAAACTCTTTCTGGTTAGAGATGCCTACAGCTAATGTCACAGATAGAAAGAAGATTGTTATTTTTTTAAACCTCGTTTTAGAAATTTTGAAGTAAGATCTGAGTCCTGTTTCAGTAAGTAAATTCTGAAACTGGCCTTGCTCCGAGAAGCCACCAAGCTGATTTTAGCTACCTGTTAATTTCTACAGCTTTTGTTAGTGGCAGATACTCCTGTGGCCCACAAAAGGCTACGCGGTATCAGTAAAAGGGTAAAACCCATGCAGCAGAAACCCACTCAATTGCAATAGTTCTAGGAGCTGACTGCTGCTGGAACAGGCCTTGAATTAGACTATTAGAATATTGATGTGGGCAGTGCTGCCCCAGGTACACAGGGATAAAGTAAGGGGATGAAAAATCCAAGGGTACTAGAGTTTAGTAGAAAAAAGGACATTAAAAATTAAAGAAGAATTGCTGTATGTGTACAAGTTGATCAGTCTCGTTAATCTTTATGGGATGGATAATTCAGTGCTCATTATTAACCTCTTGCTGTTAGCACTTAACTTTAATAGTTTTCAGAAGAGCGGGCTGGTAAGGAGTTAGGATGCACTACACTGACATGTTACCATGGGCACTAAAACCACATATATTACAAGTTAGATAATCCATGTGCGGTACAAAGTAGAAAATTTTGGACTTCAGGGTGCAATGTTAAATAATAAAAGTTAAATGAGGCAGCCAAACAGTCTTTTCCCTTGAAATAAGCCATTATTTAGTTGGCCTTGAAGAACTGCAGCTATATATTAAACTCAGTAATTTTGTAAGTGTAATCCAGCATATGCAAAAGCTGCCTGACTGACAGCTGTGGAGGCTGAGGTCCTTTTGCAGGGGCACCATTTCCCGTTCCTAATGTGCAGTCTGTTGGTGCTGCAGCGGTTCAGCTCTCCTTTTGGATGTGCAATGAGAGAAGATGCTTTGTGAGATTAGACTTGTATTTTGCTTATCCGGTGTCCTCAGGCTACATCTGAGTTAGCCTGATGGGGACCCAAGGTTTCTTTGGGTTTGTGTTTGGGGGTTTTTTTTTCCCCTCTTTTGGCACTTGTGTTTGGTGTGGAAAAAAGGAATCAGTATTTCTGACAGTAGCCTAGCACACTGTAAAAGTAACGCAGAGCAAAACAAAATGTTTATTTCAGATGATCAATATTAGATGTGACTACCTTTAAACAGATTCAGATTCAAAGTGCTGGAGCCTGCCATATACTTTTTATGAGATGCCAAACTGACTGCTGACTTGACTACATTTGCCAATAAACGTTAAAAAAAATAATAATTGTAAAATAGGGCAACAGTCCGTCACTTTTCCTATCCTAACATCTTACCAGTTGAGATTGAAATCTTGTTGGTGAGGGACGTTTCAACAATAGGTGTGTGAAGTCTGTCACTCGAAGGAGCTGGGCTCTTTGAGGCTTTCTAGGTACTTGTTTAGTAAAATTGCTCTGGTAAAACTGTTATTGAATTACAATGGCTATAACTGAATCCCTAAAAATTTGCACTTTAGTGCTGAATTCAGCAGTATCTTCTTACAGGTGGATAATGTTGTGGCTGCAGAGTATGAATTGGAGTATCTGCTTCTGGAAGGACACTGCTATGATATTACTACTGGACAGCCGCCTCGGGGACTCCAGTTTACACTGGGAACTTCAACCAATCCCGTCATCGTTGATACCATTGTTATGGCCAACTTGGTAAGCATTTGATTGAAACTGGCAAAAAATAACTGGCCTCCAGTCAGCACAATCGTTTGCATAAGCCACTGAGTATTTTCTGGTGTGTGGGTTACGAGTGTGTGGTGTTACTTACTCTCCACAGATGCTTTCAAATGTATCAGAACCACATCATTCCTAACATTGATGTCTAAAACCTTGCAGTATACTTATTTGTCTCTTACCTTCTCCAAGGTGTATTCCTTTCCCTTCTCCTTGCTGAGAAGGGTCTTTGGGAATATCTTAAAATGATGCCAGTATTCTTACGTGGCCCTTTTCCAGGCAAGGTCAGGCAGTTCTGGTTTCTCTAGACAGGGAACTCCTCAGGGCATCCGTTCTGGTACTGTACGCCTCAGATGGACAGCTGTCTTGTATGGGACTCCTTTCTTCAGGAGATCTACAGAACAAATGGAGAGAGTCAGCAGGGAATAATTGACATTCTAAAAAACAAAAGAAGTGGGAAAAAACGGGAATTGCTTAATTAAGTTGAGAAAAGGTGATGGAAATCCAAGCATATGATTGTTGCCTCATAAAGGCAGCTGCATAAGCTGCATTTCTGTTTTCAGTGTCTGTGCTGGGCAGCTAGAGAGGTAATGGACTAAAATTATGCCAAGGGAAGTTAGTCACTGGAATATTTTCTTGATATGTAATGTTAGTGAAAAACTGGAATAAACTGCCTACTGTGGTTTTTGGAATCTTTAAAGAAAAAGCAAGGAAAAAAATGTTCACTGATTCCTACACTCATTTTCTGTTTCTCTGTGCCAAAGTCTATCCTATAATGATGTAATATTTCTTATTGTAGAAGGGAAGATGACCCTTATTTTATGTGTGATCACGTTGTGTATGTTAGGGAGTAAGGTTTAATGGCTTTTTATCAAATTAGCTAAACCAAAGTGCAGGTACCACAGTATACAATGCTGTATCTGGGCATCCTCTTCCTCAGCTCAGTGTCTGTACGAAGAGACCAGGAATCAATGTCAATCTCTTTCCCTCTCTTTCTTTCCCTCTCTTTCTTTCCCTCTCTCTCGCGCACGCTCTCTTTTGCTGGTTCACATATAGAACTATGTGCATTTGGGAGTCACAGTACAAAACCGGACAGGACACTGAAGCATCACTGCAAATGTTTATATCTCCTATAGGTGTAATCATCTAAATCAGAGAAGAAAATACTCAGACCTGGAACCTAAAACTTCCAAGACTTGGATACAATATTTGAATTTTACATTGTAATTATTTAAGTTCTGTAGAAGAGACTCTGTTACTGTGTCCTGCTGTAGCTGAAGTAGTAGTCTGGTAGAGCTTCAAAATTGATGTAAATTTTGTTTTGTCAGCAGAACTTTCATGGACTGCTATATAGTTACCAACCAGCGTTCTGAAATTCACTCACTCCTTCATGAAGGAGAGCTTTTGCAGAAAAACCTTTGTGCTTGCACTGTTCCCGTCAGGACACCCTGAATACTTTCTCTTATCTAACAACTAATGCTACACCTTTTCATCCTCCTGTCTCTTACAAAAAATACAATGATTTTGAATGGAACTTCTGGGGGTTTTCTCCTGTTCTCTGGGTTTTTAAGACCATATGGTTATGCTAATCAGCTGGCTTACAAACAACTTTTCAGATATAAAACAGTGGGTGAAAATACATTACTTAAAAACTTGGGTTTCTACATTTGCTGTTTCTGGAAACTGACAAATGTTATTTTTTCTTTTCAGGGTTACTTCCAGCTAAAAGCTAATCCTGGTGCGTGGACTCTAAGACTTAGAAAGGGCAGATCTGAGGATATCTACAGAATCTACAGGTAAGACAGTGTAAGAAATGCTTCAATCTTTTTTTTTTTTTTTTTTGGTGAAACTTTTGAACCAGATAGGCCCTATAATATGCGAGTCTAATGGTTCCCTTGCCAAAATGTAGTGAACTGAACAGCAAATTATATATCATACTGAATGTAAGTTATGTGAGATAAAACAAATTAATTTATTTTAAAAACCCAGTAAGTGTGTGTTCAAATACATGCATTTGTTACGTTGTCATGTGTCTCAAACCTGTTTTATAGTGCTAAGGCTTAATAAAGAGCATACTGCTTTGTAGTAAAGATCAGTATTTTGCTGTATTTTCAGCCATGATGGCACAGACTCTCCACCTGAAGCCAGCGAAGTTATTGTTGTTCTCAACAACTTCAAGAGCAAAATTATTAAAGTTAAGGTAAGTTTAAAATCTAGAATTGCTCTTAAAAAAGACTGTTTGACCGATAGTGGGGAAGGAACTTTGATTAGCCTGATGATCCCTTCCTACAAGCATACGTTTGAGGCAGTTTGCACAAAGTTCACATCACAGTATCAGTAATAGAGAGAATTATCTGTAGACTTGGTTTGGAGGTTTTTTTGACCCAGGAGAGAATGACATGTAACTGCTGTGCCTTTTGCATGCCCATGAGAAACAATTTTGCACACATTTTACTGACCCACTTCTGCTTTTGACTTCAGAAAAACACAGTCAGTTTTGTGTATTTTATATATGTCTAGTAATAAACATTCAGTGTATCCATTGAGCCAGTATTTTATCTGTTACAGGTAAATTTTACTTATCTGGCAGTACATCTACACCTCTTAGCAAACCATTTTAACCATCCAGACTAACGTGCCTTTGGTGTCTGAAAACAGCTTTGGAATCTGTTCTGAAAATGTCAGTTCACTACTGAGCTGTTTCTCCAGGGAGCTTAGGTTACCTGTCAGCTCACCGGACATAATTCAAATGGATACAAACACAGCCAGTGCCAAAATAACACTCCATACCTGTTTGCCTAATATGTGGTTCCACTCGCTAAAGCAATGTTACGCTTTGCAGGTTCAGAAAAAACTAGATATGATGAATGAAGATCTACTAAGTGATGGTACCAATGAGAATGAATCTGGATTTTGGGAATCTCTCAAATGGTAAAACTAATTCAATAATTACCTTCAAGTCTTTTGAAACTGGAAAACTATTTGATGATACAGTTAGACCTGTGATATTCCACAGCTGTCTATTAAGACTGCTTGAATTTTGGGTTGTCTTTCATAGAGACCCCTCTGTTTCTAGAGAACTGTGCTGCTGCTTTGTGTTCCCTTACTCCTACGGCTAATTAGGCGCCTGGAAACATCGTTTATTTCCAGGAGCTGCATTTCAGGCAGCAATCTTTCAGTGCATTAGGTGTTCGTCTGGAGGGTCTTCCAAGTCTGTGTCTGCAGCACTCTGCCTTGTGGAGCATGCCCTGACCAGTGAGGGGGGGGACGATGCCAAACCCCACGGCTGTACTATATTAAACCAATGCTGTAGCAATTTACGCTCTGTTGCATTCTTTCCTATATAGCTGACCCATATTATCTTGTCCTTTACCTAAACACATATGTCCTTTCAGGGGATTCACAGGCGGACAAAAGAATGAAGATGTGAAACAGGATAAAGACGATGTACTAAATATATTCTCTGTGGCTTCAGGACACCTATATGAAAGATTCTTACGGTTAGTTCAGAATTTATAATCTGGGGGTCTCAAATGGTAACGTGCCCTGCTATCCCCAAGGAAAAAGCTTAGAATTTGCAAGAATATGACAAAACCCAACCTTTTCAGCAGCTCAGAAGTCCTCTAGATTTGGCATTGACTGTACTGTAGGAACTTTTGTCTGCATAACGTTCATACGTTCAAACTAGACTTAGTTTAATAGCTGGTATGTTGCTGTGCTAAATTTTGTCACTACAATATAACCAAATACAAATGTATTGTTAAGAAGTTATAGAATAAGTCACAGTTGCTTTGGAAAAGAATCTGAACTTCCGTTTGCAAAGGACTGTGAAAGCCAACAGGTTGTATGTTCTCTGACTAGTTAAAATGTATATATTTTGGGGGGTTTAGTAATTTTGTAGATAAAGCTATTTGCAATAGGGTGAAGCTACCTGCTTTTTTCTCTCATGGGTGAAGATCAGTTACCTGACACTTAACTGCAGTTAGTCTAATGATGTGAACCAGCAATTTGTAATCTCTTATGCAGCTGATCTCTAGTGGATGGCGGTTGTTCCTGTAAATGCTTTATTTATTTTTTTTTCTTTTGATAGCATAATGATGTTGTCTGTGCTGAAACATACTAAGACTCCTTTAAAGTTTTGGTTTCTGAAGAACTACTTATCGCCTACATTCAAGGTTTGTTAACAATGAGAAAATTACCAATTTTCCATTGTGGGGAAAAGTTTAAAAAAAAAAAAAGTTTGCAACTTTTACATCATGCTGTTGTGTAAACCAATGTGCGGTTATCTGGCTGTATACTTTCTATTTTGTCAAAGCATCAAGTTGCTATAAGCTGGTGGTTCTGCCTAGAAACCTTTGAGAATCACTGAATCACAGAATTTCACAGTTGTAAGGGACCTCTAGAGCTCATCCAGTCCAACCCCCTGCCAAGGGCTGCCCAGAGCACATCACTCAGGTCTGCATCCAGACGGGGCTTGAAAGTCTCCAGAGAAGGGGACTCCACACCCTCCCTGGGCAGCCTGTCCCAGGGCTCTGGCACCCTCACCGGAAAGAAGTTTTTTCTCGTATTTGATCAGAACTTCCCGTGTTCCAGCTTGTGCCCGTTACCCCTAGTCCTGTTACTGGGAACCACTGAAAAGATCCTGGCTCCAGTCTCCTGAAACCCACCCTTTAGATACTTTTAATCATTAGTAAGGTCTCCCCTCAGCCTTCTCTTCTCCAGGCTAAAGAGTCCCAGCTCTCTCAGCCTTTCCTCATAAGGGAGATGCTCCAGTCCCTCAGTCATCTTTGTTGCCCTGCGCTGGACTCTCTCCAGTCCCCTTGTCCAGGTTCTTGATGAATATGTTAAACAATACTGGTCTAAGTATTGACTCCTGGGGGATACCGCTGGTTACAGGCCTCCAGCTCGACTCTGCTCCGTTAATCACAACCCTCTAAGTCCTGTCACACAGCCAGCTCTCAATCCACCTTCCTGTCCCCTCATCTAGTCCACACTTCCTCAGTTTCCTAAGGAGGATGTTGTGAGAGACAGTGTCAAAAGCCTTGCTGAAGTCAAGGTAGATGACATCTGCTGCTCTCCCTTCATCCAGCCAACCAGTTATAACATCATAGAAGGCTATGAGATTGGTCAAGCATGATTTACCCTTGATAAATCCATGTTGAGCATTTCCAATGACTTCCTGCTCCTGAACATGCTTGGATATGACATCCAGAATGAGTTGCTCCATTACCTTCCCAGGCACGGAGGTGAGACTAACTGGTCTGTAGTTCTCAGGGTCCTCCTTTTTTGAAGATTGGAGTGATACTGGCCATCCTCCGGCACCTCTCCTGTTCCCCATGACCTTTCAAAGATGATGGAGAGTGGACAAGCAATAACATCTGCCAGCTCTCTCAGCACTCGTGGGTGCATCTCGTCAGGGCCCATGGACTTATGAATGTCCAGTTTGGCCAAGTTCTTCCTCTGCTGGGGATCTTCCTCTGCTAGGGCAAACTCTTCCTCTCTCCAGACCTTCCCCCTTGCCTCCAGGGTATGGGATTCATGAGGGACAGCTTTAGCAGTGAAGACTGAAGCAAAGAAGGCATTCAGTAACTCTGCCTTCTCTGTGTCTTCCACCACTAGGGCACCCATCTAATTCGTTAGTGGGCCTACATTTTCCCTAGTCTTCCTTTTTCTATTGATATACTGAAAGAACCTCTTCTTGTTATCTTTAACTGTGGTGGCCAAGATGAGTTCTGCTTGAGCTTTGGCCCTTCTGCTTTTTGCCCTGCATAGCTTCACTACATTTTGGTATTGTTCATAAGTAGCCAACCCCCATTTATGAAGAGCATAAACTTTCCTTTTTTCCCCTGAGGTTCAGCCAAAGCTCTCTATTTAGCCAGGCTGGTCTACTTCCCTATCTGCTTGTTTTTTGGGACTTGGGGATGGCCTTCTCATGTGCTTTTAAGAGTTCCTCCTTGAAGTGAAACCAGCCTTCTTGGGCACCTTTACCCTTCAGGACTGTCCCCCAAGGGACACTCTCAACCATGCTCCTAAGCAGGCCAAATTCGCCCTTCAGAAATCTAAGGTGGCAGTTCTGCTGGCTCCCTGCCTTGCTTCACCAAGAATNGAAATCTAAGGTGTCAGTTCTGCTGGCTCCCTGCCTTGCTTCACCAAGAATTGAAAATCCTATCATTTCATGATCACTCTGCCCAAGATGACCTCCAATCTTTGCATCCCCCTACAAGACCTTCTCTCTTAACAAGCAGCAGGTCCAGTAGGGCGCTTGCCCTAGCTGGCTCCCTCACCAGCTGTGTTAGGAAGTTGTCTTCCACACACTCCAGGAACCTCCGGGACTGTTCCCTCTCTGCTGTGTTATATTTCCAGCAGACATCTGGGAAGTTGAAGTCCCCCACATGAACAAGGGTGAGCGATTGCGAGACCTCTGCCAGTTGCTAATAAAATATTTCATCGGTCTCTGCATCCTGGCTGGGGGGGTCTATAACAAGCTCCCACCACGATGTCTGGCTTATTGGCCTTCCCCTTGATTCTTATCCATAAGCACGCAACAATGTCGTCATGCACGTTGTTAAGTTCTTGGCATTCAGAACCGTCCCTGACATAGAGGGCCACCCCACCATCTCTCCTTCCTTGCCTATCCCTTCTGAAGAGTAGATAGTTGTCAATAAAAATAACAGTCAGGTTGACAGTGCTGAAGGTAAATATTTAAGAGAACAGCACATATTAGGAAAGAATCTGAGCTTTTTTTATTTTTTGAGATTCGCATGATAAAGGTGTAGAATTTAAGATGAAATTCATGGCTATAAACTTACATCTAATACATAGCTGGATTGAAAGATTATACAATATATTTATATATACATCATAAAACAAATAGCAGGATTCAAAACAGAACCCAGAGGTAAATGGGCATCAAAATGTTAAGGAATTTGCAACTTTTGACAGTATCATTTCATAGAGAATTTTACCTGTTCAGCATGAAGTCCAAGGGGAAATAATTGGCATTGTCCCTATTGCTGGGACATTGCCTGCGTTACATGGGCTGTGCTGTGACCCTGCGGTTGTCGGTCCCCTCTCGGGGTGGTGCAGCAGTTGTTTCCCCCTCTCTTCTTGTGTTGTACCAGCATCCCTTGGCTAAATCTGTGCTCCCACTGTCAGAAGAAGCCTTGCAGATGAGAATATCAACTGATTTGACAGTGGGCCAAGTTGTTCTAGTAAAAAATTTCTCCCAATTCTTTTCTCTTGGTTTATTATTCGCATTTACACTGCTTTGTACGACCCTAAATAATCATTCTCCCCTCTGCAAAATTGTACAACTTGAGTAATGCATTCTTTTAAACTGATCTGTGGAACACTACGAAATAGCTCATAAGTAATTGTGTGGGGAAAAGTGCCAAAATATTTGGTTGTGTTATAATAGCTGGCTTTACAATTGGTACTGATTGTTAAGTTTGGGGTTATGTCTTTGTTTGAAGTGAAAATAAAGCTGCAGTTATGCTTTGTGGTATTTAATTTTCAAATGCTCTGTGCCTTTTTACAGGACTCAAGTCTATTTCTTGTCATGCACTTTCCTTTTTCCTGCAGAGGAACAAAGAAGTGAGCTAAGCTACTTTTTTCCCCCTCCCTCTGCAGGAGTTCATCCCGTACATGGCAGAGAAGTACAATTTCCAGTATGAGCTTGTCCAGTACAAATGGCCGCGCTGGCTTCATCAGCAAACAGAGAAACAGCGTATCATCTGGGGTTACAAGATCCTCTTTCTAGACGTGCTCTTCCCATTAGCTGTTGATAAAATCCTGTTTGTGGATGCTGATCAGGTAACACAGAGGTTGAAATGACTTGATCTTTTTTCTTTTTCTTTTTTATTTTCTCTAAGAATAGTATGTTCCTGATTACAATTTCTGTATTATTGGAAAGGTTGCAAGTTTGATCCTTTTGCAGGCATGACCGAAGGTTGATTCTGTAACTACAGTGTGCTCCAGTGAGCACTGTTTTTCCCTGTTCTCACAAAGATTGGTTTTGTTGGCCTCTCTGGTTCCCTCGTTCACTCACTGTGATTCGAGCTACTTTGCCAAATAGATTCTTGTTTCACCCTTCCATTTTTCCAGTTCCGTCTGTTCTCCCAGCCTGCAGATAACTTACCACACACGGTATTTCCGTAAGTCACTGAACACCCTGCCCTCCCACCCCCTGCTTTTAACTTGGCCCAATGCGAGTGGCTTCCAGAGGAGCAAAAAGGCAAATCCCTTGTGCATGAAGCCAGGTCCCGCTGCAAAGCAAATGGTGTCTGTAAGGCTTTGCACGCACTTACTACCTGAAGGGTTTGCGAGTACAGGATACACGGGCAGTGAGAGCTGCTAAAAATACTCCTCCAAAAACACGTACGAAACTGAGAACTACAGATTGTCAAGCTGTGTGGCACGGTTGACACGCTGGAGGGAAGGGATGCCATCCAGAGGGACAAAGACAGGCTTGAGAGATGGGCCGGTGCAAACCGTATGAAGTTCAACCAGGCCAAGTGCAAGGTCCTACACCTGGGTTGTGGCAATCCCAGCCGCAAATGCAGGTTGGGCGGACAATGGCTGGGGAGCAGCCCTGAGGAGAAGGACTGGGGGGTGTTGGTGGATGAGAAGCTCAACACGAGCAGGCAGTGTGCTCTGGCAGCCCCGAAAGCCAACCGCATCCTGGGCTGCATCAAAAGCAGCGTGGCCAGCAGGGCGAGGGAGGGGATTCTGCCCCTCTGCTCCACTCCGGTGAGACCCCACCTGGAGCACTGCCTCCAGCTCTGGAGCCCTCAGCACAAGAAGGACCTGGAGCTGTTGGAGCGGGGCCAGAGGAGGCCCCGGAGATGCTGGGAGGGCTGGAGCCCCTCTACTGTGGGGACAGGCTGAGAGAGCTGGGGGGGGTTCAGCCTGGAGAGGAAAAGGCTCCAGGGAGACCTTGGAGCCCCTTCCAGTCCCCCAAGGGGCTCCAGGAAAGCTGGGGAGGGACTCTGGATCAGGGAGTAGAGCAATAGGATGAGGGGGAACAGTTTTAAGCTGAACAAGGGGAGATCTAGATGAGATCTGAGGAAGAAATTCCTTATTCCAAGGGTGGTGGGACGCTGGCCCAGGTTGCCCAGAGAAGCTGTGGCTGCCCCATCCCTGGAGGGGTTCAAGGCCGGGTTGGACGGGGCTCTGAGCAACCTGCTCTGGTGGGAGGTGTCCCTGCCCAGGGCACAGGGTGGAACCATATGATCTTTAAGGTCCCTTCCAACCCAAACCATGCTATGATTCTACAAAATATGAATTCAATGATTCTAAGTATCACCTAGGATAAATTTCCAGCTAGGCTGTTCTCATTTTACAGTTTTTGCTCTGTTTATGAGAGGTATTGATGCATTTTTACCCCTGCCAGAGAGGTATTTTTAGAGTAGCGTTACTGCCAGAACATCTGTGTCAAAAATACATTAAAAAGCTGCCTTCCCTGAAGGGTTTGCAAATTTTCAAGAGGAAAGGATACAAAGGATCACACTAGAGTTCATGTATATTGAGAATTCTTGCTACTTATTAAGCAACAATTTGGCCCTTCAGCTGTCAAACCAACCCCTATCAGATTATTTTAAACTCTATGTTAGTTGCTCCAGCTCTATGGGCAGGGGAGACAACGCCTTTTGTGCTGTTTTTTTGTACTACATATACATAATGCCAAAGACTGCAGAGTGTGACAGGTAGTTCTTCCTTTAATTGTTTGCTCCGTTTAAATTAAATCATGACCAGCATTTCAAAATAACTCGTGGCAGGCTTCTACGAATAAAAATAAAATGTCCTTTCCCTTCAGATTGTGCGCACGGATCTAAAGGAATTAAGAGATTTCAATCTAGATGGTGCTCCTTATGGATATACTCCGTTTTGTGACAGTCGAAGAGAAATGGATGGCTACAGGTTCTGGAAATCAGGATACTGGGCAAGTCATTTAGCTGGAAGAAAATACCACATCAGGTACTGAAGAACTTCCGTTTTTTTAAAATAGTGGGGGAAAGCTTTTGCTGTTACCTAGAATTAGTGGAAAGCTAGCTGAGGTGTACAACGCTGCAGTGAACCACTTTTTGCTCTACTGTTGCCTTTTTAAGGTTCCATTCCCTATGGTCCATTTGAAGCACTAGGGACACTGAAGTTACTTTCAGTATGCTACAACTTTTACAGATGAAGAACTGAAGTGTTAACTAACCAGACATCTTCATTTCTTAATAAGAAATGTTGGAAGAAGGGACTGCATGACAGCAAAGCTAAGATAGATTTGTTAAAAATTTTTTCTCATATGTGCCTTGTTAGAACTGCTTTCTTGCCTTGTATGAGTTAACTTGATGTACTGCCACCAAGAGATCGGTTTAGCATATTCTATCTCGGGGTCTGCTGGGGCTGCAGTAAGTTACCCGTCACCCAAATGTCATTACTAATTGCGTCATCTCCATGTAGTGCTCTGTACGTTGTGGATCTGAAGAAGTTCAGAAAGATAGCAGCTGGAGATCGACTCAGAGGACAGTATCAGGGTCTTAGTCAGGATCCTAACAGTCTGTCCAACCTTGATCAGGTGTGTTTTTATTGTGTTTGGTTTGGTTTGTTTCGCTGGGGTACGATGGCAGGTTGGGACCCCTCCTTCCCTGGACAAACAGCAGTCACAGCCAGATGCCAGCAGCAGGCCTCTTATGCCCTGTCTTCAAATGAGGCGGGTATTGAGAACATCAAACATCACTGGTGGGTGGAGACAACACCTTCCCCTTAAACGCCTTTAGACTATCCAATTTTCCAGTATACTCCAAGACAAATACATAACGCAACTGAGTGCTTGCCTCTTGAGCTATCCAACTCCAAGGGCTTTACTGTGCACTGACTTAATAACATGGAAATAAGGCCTGTACTGCGGTGGGTGGAAAAACTAACACAATGGTTTTAATCAATTAAGAACAGTTTTTCAAACTGGTCCAGTACAGGCTTGATACTGGATTCACATTACTGCTTTAAAACTGTTTGCTAAATAACTGATTTTCAACAAAATAAGATTCGCTGTTGTAGTATGCAGGGGTTTTTCCCCACAGGACTTTGTTTGCAATGAAATGAAAGGTCGATTCGTTGCTTTTTATTTACACTGTTACTATTTGCACCCTGTGCAAACTGCTGCTCGCTCTCACTCTTCACAACAGGATTTGCCTAACAACATGATCCACCAGGTGCCAATCAAATCCCTCCCCCAGGAGTGGCTGTGGTGTGAAACATGGTGTGACGATTCCTCAAAGAAGAGAGCAAAAACCATTGATCTGGTAAGTGCAGTACGGCTCCCTCATTCATTTATTCACAACCAAATATGGTGACCGGTTTTAGAGGCGCTTCCCTATCTCAGCTCTAGGCTCCTCATCCTCTGTTGTTACTTAAATGTTTTCAGCACTTCAGTTTTTTCCTTTAGCTTCTCTATTTCTCTTATCTGGAGCAGTGGCGTTATTACCAGTTTGGAAAGATATTTTACAGAGTACTCTGGCTACAACAGAGGCGTGCATTGTTCACCAACACCAGATTCATTCCACCAGGGGGAAGCACACCTCTATTCGGTAAGTAAACCTTTTTTTTTTACGTATGAAGTGTCTGAACAGTTTGTGTGTTTTGTTTGCAGTGTAATAACCCGATGACCAAAGAACCCAAGTTGCAAGCAGCGATGCGCATAGTTCCGGAATGGCAGGACTATGATCAAGAAATCAAACTGCTCCAAAGTCTTTTCCAGAAAGAAAAAGAAAGGGGAACACCAGCTAAGATGCCAGAACAACACACACACGGTAATCTTTCTGATATTTCCCTACTTCTGGGACTTTCTTCCTCCCTGTTTGGACTGGGGTTAAGCTGCAGACTGGTTCGCTGTAAGCGTGCATGTTGGATCTGCTTAATAATCTGTGTGTGTGAGTGGGACAGAAAGGCCTGGCTGAGGGAGGCTGGTGTGATGTCACCTGATTCTGACAGCAGAGAGCTATACTGCGCTTCTTCCCAGTTCTGGTAAAGGCCCTCGCTGCTCCTGCGATTTTATGAGCTTGGCCTTATCTTAACACTTAATTAAAGCGCTGCTATACGCAATGGGTACGAAGTGTTCTTCAGTCACTGGTAACCTTGCAAAGAACAAGTATTTGGGGTTTATGCACTAATTTTCAAACTAGTCCGCTAATTGAGGCAGCTGGAAATTAAGTACTCATTTTTTCTCCCCTCTTCTACAGATCCAGAAGCACACGTGGAATTATGATCCATGGAGGAGAAATTCAAGTTAGACTGTTTCATAGACAATTTTTATATTGAAAGCTAGGGTTTTTTCCGGTATGTCTGCAAAACTGCTGAATAATTGAATGGGATGATGTATGCATTTTTATTACTTTTGGGTTAATTTCTGCATATGAAATAGGATCTGGATTGCTGGAATTAGCATTACCGGGTTTTTGCACCTGTGGTGGAAATGAAAGAGCCCATGATGGAATTTAGCATTTCAGAAACAAAGCTTCAAAATCCACTGGAAAAGCCACAGCCTGTTCCTTCAGCTGTTGCTACCTCCACCGCTGAGGAAGATCCATCCCGTTAGCCTCAGATCTAACTCGAGAGCCTGGAAATCGCAGACCTGTGGAGCTGTTGGCTAGAACATAAGTCTTAACCTCAATTGATGGGGATAATTTTTCCAGGTAACGTTAAAAGGCTCAGAATCATGCCTTGAATTTGGGATACTGCTTTATCTGCAGGTTTTCAAGCAGTTGGAAACGCTTCCCGTACTTCTTCAGTATGCCCTTGATTTTGTAACAAATCCAGCATTACTTAGATTTTTCTATTTCCTGTCTTCATTTATTGCCCAACTTGTGAAGGTTTGGCTTAATGTAAAGCTACCGCAATCCGTTTCAATGCCCATCCGAATAGAAAGGATTGAGCTCGCAAAGTGAGCGGAACATTGAATCTGACGGCTCGGTTCATCCTACCCCATCTGACTGGAATCAACGCGTCCTCCTTCCTTCCTGCTCGAGGCTTAAATCAGTCTGCAAAACTGGTAGGGCCTTACCATTGCTGTGGTTCAACTGATTCATGAATGGTTTTTTTTGGGTTATGAAAAATCTGTGGAAGCTTGGAAGTTTTCCATCATGTAAATTCCATTAACTTTATTTTTCTTCAAACAGAGATGTCACGTCAATAAAAACTTTGGAGTTCTTAGGCCTTAAGCTTCAGCTCACTCTCAGTCCTTTGATTGTCCTTTTTGCTTGCACACGCTCCAGTCCTCATTTGATTCGAGGGTTTCAGAATATTTTACCTGCATTTGTTTTTATGCTATGCACAGACAAGAAAACAGTTTCCCACAGGGATTAATTACCCTGGGCTAGCTTCATCACTCATACTCACATCTTAATTTTTAAAGATGATACTGCCGTAGTTCTGTTATGAACATACCAATTAAAACAAAAAAATCCTCAGACCCTGTTTCCCTCATTCTGTAGGGTTATTGTCTGCTCCCTAGAACACCGAGAAGTTCAAGAATTGAAATATAAGGACTGACGTAGTATTTCTAGTGATAAAATGTAGCTCCCTATGCACTGCTGCTTTAGAAATCCACACTCGGATCATTTTTGCCTCCCATGTTTTTATACAGGTAAATGTTCTGTGCTGTAAGAGCTTCACACTAAAGATAATCCTGACTTAAAATATTCTTGTAGAATTACTGTATTATACATCCTATAAATGTTTTGGAGGAATCACAAAGACAGCAGTTGTTGTGTTTCAGCTTTCAATGGGGCAGCTGAACAGAAAAGCAGCTCTTTTCCAGCCAGCTCAAGAAAGGGCCCAAATCGCTAACCCAAACTCCTAAAAATAAAAGCACGTTAAAAGAAATAGCCAAGGTCCCTTAAATGCCCATTGCGGGCACTGTTGACAAGGGCAGTAAACGGATCAGTAACACCCCACGTATGCCTCTGCTGGGTATCAAAAGTGGGTAATTCTAGAAAGGCAGGGGAAAGGATAGTTTTTACCCCCTCTCCAGAGGGAAAGCCATGCCCATGTCGGGGGCTGGATAGCAAACGTCAGCTTATGGAGTATGAGTTATTCTCCGTATTCTCTGTTTTGGGGGGGTTTTACATTCAGATAGTCTCCCCAATGCTCCGTAAATTAGAAGTGGCTTATGCTTCCCATCAAAACTGCTCCAGTTAAGGATCCCCAGCCTTACACTAGGAGGACTTTTTTCTAGTGTAAAAAACAATAGCAGGCCTGCCAACAAACTGAAGTTACTACATCCTGTACATTAGTCTGTTTTAAACAGATAACACAGCAGATGTGTGATTACCCTTTCTGTGTTCAGCTACAAACCACTTACGCCTCTCTGGAACACGGGATGGCGCGGGATCAGGTGGGCAGCAGCTGTGCACCCGTTTCACCCGGGGATGGATGTGGGCAGCAGCGTAGGATCGCTTGGACAGGTGGGGTTTTCTGCAAAACCAGACCTTCTCCTACCTAAAACCGTGCCTGGTTTTGTTCTTTTTTACAAATGTTACTAGAAGCCAGAAGAGAGAGAATAAAGTAACCTCTCGGGTTCAGCACAGTATTTACAACGCCTTATTTAGAGTTGTTTCAGTTGATATTTTTAAATTAAATGTCAGTTACAGAACTTTTTAAATTATGCTCCTCCATTTTAATAGTTAACACTTAAACACCCACACTGCATACTTTTTTCTTTTTGTTTTGTTTTTTTTTTTAATTCTGAGATCTAGCAAGCTATGGAGAAAATTTTTGTTCCCTCTGGTTAGCACAGACCATGCTCTTCTGTTCAGCTCTTATTATGAAAAGAAAATTAAAAAAAAAAAAATCTAACAATCGATACAGAAAGAAACCAGAGATGTGTGTTGTGAGATTCTGTACCTTTTGCACTGCTCTTAACAGTCCTGTTCCTGTTCTCGAGTACATTTAAGAGGCACATGTTACTAATCACTCGGAATGTGAACTACTGCTGTTTTTCCTGGGAAGCCACTATTTATTTGTGCAGGAGAATAACGATGGCAGGGAACAGCCGCTTAATTTCGAGCTGTGCATATACTTGCTTGTAGTGCTCAACTGGGCCTTAAGAGATGGAAGAAATGCTTCCTTCCGTCTAGAAAGCGTCTCGGAACAGGAGGATTGCGGAAACAGAGCTGCTTCTGACGGTACCACTGGTGGCCTGCTCCTGGGAACTGCTTGGACTGGTGAGAAGAAACAGAAAATGGGGCTTATAGAGGTCACATTTTGGATCCCTCAGGACTAGAAGGGCCACTTGTGTGGCAAAGTCATGACCTTGTTCCCAGGCTCTGGGTACAAGCAGCTTGTCTTCTCGGTGGAAAGTTCACACGGAAAAATGCCTGGGACTTTATTTTAAAAGAAAGATTTCGCTGCCTTACTAGAAAACAAATAGCAGAGAAATAAGTTTTTAAGATTCTCTTTCATTTAGCTGTTGTGGGGTGGGTTGTAAAGGAAATGAAAGGGGTGGGACACGTACAAAGCAGTAAATACCTGGTGACAATCTTAGGAACCAAAACTTTAGGGTTTTTTTTAAAATATAAACTGTTTTGCATATCCAAATCTTCTGTAATCTGTTGAAGACTGTACCATAACTCTGTGTGGCGCTGATACCTCCTGCCCCAGGACAGCGGGAGTCACTCTGTCCTGAACGTTGCCTGGACCGAGGTGACAGTGCGTTTCCCGGTACAGCTGCGACGATGAGATCTGTCTAAAGTAATAAAGCCTTTTCTGTTCTTTATTGTGCCTCTCGCCACTTACTGTGGGGCTCATAACTGCTGTTCTAATGGAGTGCTTTTGTCACTTACTCTTGTATTCAAGTGTTGGGATACTGCTGAAAAGTAGAGTTCCTCCCTCAAAGCGGTCTTGTTAATCCTGGGATTAAAACAACCCCTGAACTGAGACGCTTCTGTTAAACAAACAATAGAAATAGTTTACTACGACGAGCGAGGGGAAAGCAAGCAATCGACTCAATATGAGTGATAAGGCAAGCTTCAAACTTTATTCAGATAGGTTTTTATACACTTACAGTTAATTATGCCTACTAGGCATCTTATCATTGGCTACGCCCTAAAAGTTACAATTTACATACTCCTCCTCCTTGCGGTTCCCCTGTGGGGAGTCGCAGCGCTGCTTTGGAGCCTGCTCTAGCGCTGTGCCAGCCGGCATCACCCTGAACACACCTGAGAGAGAGAGATTTAAATGCCAGATTAAGTACACTGCGCTCTACATCCCTAAAATTAGGGGTACAGATAAAATGGCCAACCCTTCCTCCCCGCAGGGCTCCGTTGCCACAGCGACGCCCCTCCCGCCCCCACCGGGGCGTCTTCACCATGGCAACCGCTCCCGGGCCGATAGGCAGTAGGGTGGACCAATCAGAGCGCAGGCACCGCGCTCCCATTGGTTAGATCTCCTCGCCGGGGGNCGGGTGGGTCCCTGCGGCCCGGGGGGTTTGGGGTGCCGGGCTGTGGGGTGACTGCGGTCCCTCAGCGTGGCCCAAGGGGGCTGCAGAGAGAGGGAGCCGGTTTGGGGCCCGACACGGAGAGCGGGGCTGGCGCGGCTGGCTTTGGGGTGAGAAAGAGAGGGGGTTGCGTGTCTGTGGGCTCAGGGAGAGGGCTGGAGATGAAACCCCCGCCAGGCCCCCTCTCTCCGCACGGAGGGTCCGTCCCAGCCCCGCTCCTGAGGGGCAGAGGTGGGGTGGGGGTCCCCCGGCTCGTCCCC
>VXBO01000667.1:0-15920 GCA_013400135.1 Rhinoptilus africanus
CTCTATTTAGCCAGGCTGGTCTTATTCCCTGTCAGCTCATTTTTCGAGACATGNTGGTCTTATTCCCTGTCAGCTCATTTTTCGAGACATGGGGATGGCCTTCTCCTGTGCTTCTAAGAGCTCCTGCTTGAAGTATGACCAGCCTTCCTGAGCACCTTTGCTCTTCAAAACTGCCTCCCAAGGGACACTCTCCACCATGCTCCTAAACAGGCCAAAGTCTGCCCTTTGGAAATCCAAGGTGTCAGTTCTGCTGGCTCCCTGCCTCGCTTCCCCAAGAATTGAAAATTCAACCATTTCATGATCACTGTGCCCAAGACGACCTCCCACCTTTATATCCCCCACAAGACCTCCTCTGTTAACAAACACTAGGTCCAGTAGGGCACTTCCCCTAGCTGGTTCCTTCACAAGCTGTGTTAGGAAGTTGTCTTCCACACACTCCAGGAACCTCCGGGACTGTTCCCTCTCTGCTGTGTAGCATTTCCAACAGATATCTGGGAAGTTGAAGTCCCCCACAAGAACAAGGGCAGATGATCATGAGACCTCTGCCAGCTGCTTATAGAATACTTCATCAGTTTCTTCATCCTGATTAGGGGGTCTATAACAAACCCCCATCACTATGTCCACCTTATTGGCCTTCCCCTTAATTCTTATCCATACACACTCAACACTGTCATTCTCACTGTTGAGTTCTAGACATTCAAAACTGCCCCTAACATAGAGGACCACCCCACCACCTCTCCTTCCTTGCCTATCCCTTCTGAAAAGTTGGTAGCCATCAGTTACAGCACTCCACTTGTGTGTGTGTCTTCCCACCACGTTTCTGTGATGAAGGGAAGGTGGAAACCAAGTGCCAAACATTAAACTTAATGCTTCCAGCTCCACCTCTGCTTTCTGAGGGCGAGATAGGTCTGGGTCATACTACTGAATGCCATGAGCAGCCTGATGAGGTCTGATCTCTCCTCCACCTACTTTGGAGAGCAAGGTCCAGACTTAAAATCAGTTTAAAAAGAAAACTTTCTAAAAAGGGATAAAAGAATTCAATGTGTAGGTTCCAATTAATCAGCCAGCTGTAAGTCTTGCTTGAATGACAAAATCACATCCACTCTGCTAGTGCTGAGGCTTGCTAGGCACTTGGGGAGCACTACATCAAGCAGGATCGGGAAAGAGATAGTCAAACCATACCCTTGACTAGCAGCAAGTTCCCTGTCAAAAGATCAGGATCAAGACAGGGCTCCTGAAGGGTGGTTTGAACGGATCACATAATTGCTTACAGAACTGCTGGGGTTGAAAGACACCGCTGGCGATCATCTAGTCCAAAGACATGCACAGGCACTGGTCAGCTGGCACGTGTGGCCCAGGACCTCATCCAGTCTGGGTCTGAATAGCGCTGGAGACAGAGACTCCACAAGCTCTCTAGGCAATCTGTTCCAGTGTTTAACCATCCTCACAGAGAAATAGTTTTTCTTCTGTCTAAACAGATTTTCTTGTACTTTAATTTGTGCTTGTTGTCTCTTATCCTGTCGCCGGACATCACAGAGAAGAGTCTGCCTCCAAATTCTTTACTCCCTAACATCAGGTATTTGTATATACCTGGATAAGATCCCCCCTTAGTCTTCTCTTCTACGGGCTAAAAGGCCCAGCTCCTTCAGGCTCTTCTCATGTAAAAGATGCTCCAGATCCTTAATCATCTTCATGGCAATCACTGGGCGTGCTCCAGTTAGTCCGTGTCTGTTTTGTGCTGGAGATCCCAAAACAGGACACAGCACACCAGACGTGCCCTCACCAGTGATGAGTAAAGAGGAAGGGTCCCTGGACTTGCTGGCCATGCTCTGCCTGATGCAGCCCAGGAGGCTGTTCATCTTCCTGGCTGCAAGGGTACATTGCTGACTCATGATCACCTTATGTGGCCACTAGGATGCCCAGGCCCTTTTCTGCACAGCGGCTTTCCAATGGTGTGGCTCCCAGCACACACTGGTGCCTGTGGTTGTTCCTCCCCAGGTGCAGGAACTGGCATTTGCTTTTATTGAACTTCATGAGGTTCCTGCTGACCCATTTCTCCAGCTTGCTGAGGTCCTCTGAAGAGCAGCACAAAGGTGGCAGCTACTCCTCCCAGTTCTGTATCATCTGCAAACTTGCTGAAGGTGCACTCTGCCCCATCACCACACCTTTAATGAAGACAATTATAGCCTGCTCCCCTGGGTGCTCTCCTGCTGGATTCACTCCTCCCACGTTCTCCTGTAATGGTAAAATATTTCCACCTGGAATCAACCAAGGAGAGACCGAACACCATCAGAATGCTCCGAAACTCCTCAGAGCAGTTCTGAAAGTTGCACTGGCTCCTCAGCTTTACAAAGGAGCTGAAACTGTATCAACATGCTTAGCTTTCCTTATTCTTTAAGTTCTTTATATGAAAAACGTGTATTATCTACATCCTGGAAAAGTACTGTGCATAATTTCAGTGTCATAAAAAGGATTTATATAAATACTTTCATATTTTCTTCCCACCTTATCTGCCTTTCTTCACTGTGCAATGACAAAATAAGAGAAAAAGCACACACTGAGCACAGGTCATGAGGTCTGGTGGATTTCAGCTTTGTCTAAAGATATAACTTAAAATGCAGCGCAACATAATTAATCTATGTAGGTTCATCCTCAGCATTTCTTTAGAAAATGTGCAAATTTGACTCGTTATCATTTGGCTTCTAAAGACAAAGTAGCAAAGCAAATGCATTTGTACAAATACAGAAAAAAATAGTTAATATGGAAATCAGCTTGTCCCAAGTGGAAAAATGTCTCATTTGCATTCAGCTTCTGTTTCTGCTGCCTCTTCTGTTGTTTCCAAAGTGACAAATGGTCTTTCCCTCCTCCCCAGCCCTTTCAGAATCTCATTAAAAGGTGCAGAAATTAGGCTTGAACGGCCCCATGACCTTCTTTCCTTTGGGGGTCACATGCAGAACACAATTCAATCTGGCACGCTGGCGCATTTTATCGAGGTTTTTTTTTTATCAGAAGGGGGTAGAACAGTACAGCGTGACCCATAACACTGATGGTACAATACACATACCAATACACATGCCATTACTCCCAACAATATATTCTGATGGCACACAGATTGCTGTATAATGTGATTTTCCCTCAATGAAAAGAACAATAAATGGCTCTATCATGGGCATGAGTTCCATATATTGCATTTTGAGAAATTAGGTTTCTCACTGATTTAACTTTCTCATTTGCTGCACAGTCTTTTCCCTCTAGTAACAGGAGACCGGCTTCTTCCTTTCTAGTTTACTTTACTCCTATTTAGTGTAAAAAGCATGGGGAAGAACAGCATGGTACTTAAGTGATTATATGCTAAGTAAGTCTGAGAAACACTCGTAGCTTATAGCAGTCATGGAAATTACAGCTGAGGTGCAGAGAATTTCATGGCTAGAAAGAAATGGACACGAGCCAGTATTACTATTAGACATAAAGGATCCCTAAAATATCTGTCACTGGAGCAGAAAACTAAACAGAAAAGGAGCTATTTCAAAAATTGCTTTCCTAAGCCTGACAGATCTTCGTCCCACTTTTCATTTGGGAAACATCTTGGAATTTTCAGTGACAGACACACAGCAATATTAAGGCCTGAAATAGCATTTTGTGCAATTATGCCTTAAATATTTTAGCAATTCCATTATGGGCTCCTTCAGAGAAATATACCAACAGCTGGTCCCTTCTACGTAAATGAAAAGCTAACGTGACAAACTGTCATCCTAAGTTATTGCTGCACAGAGTGAAAAAAAACCCATAAGATTTTGTGATATTGACTTGACTGTCAGCACCTTCCAGAGCATTGTGCCTTTTCTTTTCCTACAAGCTGTGTCCTTTCCTCTTGCGCTTGCTGAAGAGGAACAGTGGGCAATAACTGGCATCTGCAAAGCTATGACAGTACATACTGGTGAAGAAAATTACTTGAATGTTTCTAGGGCAAGGCATTTCTAATAACAAACGTCTTTTACAAGGTTTAGAATAATTTTTCATACAATTAGAAACCTGCAGTAAATGTTGAAAAGCAAGTACTAATGCTGTGTCAACAATTTGCTGATGCACGCTGTCCAAGTTTAACTTGACACGAAATACCAGTTTTTCTGTCTGAGTTACGCCCGAGCCTTCACTGCACCGGTCCAAATGTGACTTTGTCTCATCCAGATGTCTTCTGAAAATTAGATCCTTGGGTGGGGGAAAACAGGTACTTCATCAGGTGTAGCTAGGAAGCTATTCGCATGGTCCATGTAAGACACATTTCTCCCCATCACTGGTCATTTTTTGCACTTAATACACCCTGGAGTCAGAGAAGACTCTCTGTTTGGCACAGGAGATCCTAGGAGCTTTTCCAGACTGAGAGACAGCCACGGAGATGACATGAGTTGAAAGTGCCTCAAGAGCGCGAGTGTGTGTGCATGCGTGTGTGTATCTTCATGCAGGTGAGTGTGGGCGTTTGGAGGTTTGCCCTGTCCGTACCACTCATTACACGTAACTGTAAAGTTCGGGTTACCTCAGGCCACCTGCAAGCATGTCGCCTTCTGGGAGTTATCTTTGAACGCAAAAGTCACGCTGTAGAAACCAGAAAGGGGCATGCACACAGTCCCTCCTGCACTAGCTCTTTACAGCTCACTTGAAAACAAATTCGGCTAATTCTTTTTGCAGAACTTCTACTTCCACTGACAGTGGAAGAAAAATTGCTGCAATTGCCTCAAGTCACCAAGCTTTAACAAGGGCAGACTCGAAAGGTAGGTTTCCTAAAATAACAAGGGAAAGAAGGCTTGGTTTGAAGCCAAGTTAACAGGCTAAATTCATCTGGAGGCCTCCCTTTCAACTCCAGTACAAGCTGCTTGCCCAGATTATCTTCAAAGCTTTTTTCTCACAATGTACTAGCATAAGTAAAGATTTTTTTATTTTTTTTTTTTCTAGAAAGGCCTATCTTGAATTTCTGCACTGGAAAAGGTGTTTATGTGGAAAATGCTTGAACGGTGACATTTTTAGTATGCACACAGAGCCGTGTGTTCACTTTGATTAAGGAAGTGATTTTGTAAGATATCTGCCTCCAAGGAGGTGTACAAATTGCAGACAGTACCTAACATGAGAAAGCATAACAGGATGGGCTCTCTTCTTAGAACAGTTTCTTGACAATATGGTGCAGAGATTTCTTACGTTCCTCCTTCATAAAACTCACGTTTCCAAGTAGGGAGCTCCTGCACATTTTGCAAGTGAAGATGTTTGTGTTTGGATGGGCATAGGGTTGTTTCAGCTTAACTAGTTACCATCTGCTTATCAGGCAGCCAAGGTGGGCTCTTGTGTCCCTTATTAAAGAATGTGGCCAGTTACTATAGTTCAGGAAACATCTGTATGAACTGATGGCTTTCAGACTGTTCTCATCAGAGCACTGATCAGTCTATACAGGCACTCAGACAGTATGGTAAAGGAGATCTATAGTAATAGCACACTAACGTAGCTTGGGATTTTCCTTCCTCTTGGTTCCACTGCATCTGCACAGCTCATCACCTTGGTTATTGTACGAGGTAAAAGCTGACAAGATTACGATACAGCTTTGAAACGATCTTAACGTACATTCAGTTTACGACTCAGACATAAAGAAAGCTTATACAATAAGTGCTGGCACACAGATGTCTTTAGTTAAGAGCCTGCAGAATATACTGCTTTCAGTCCACAAAAAGAAGTTATACGTTCCAGGAATTCTCTCCAAGTTACTCTTTCCCTTCAATTAACAAGGAGATGAAAAATCTACATGGTCTCATAGCCTCCTAATTTGTTGAAAACTGCTGAATGACATACATAATTTTGAAGCTTGTGGCATACAGTATCCTGAACCTTATAAACCCAGAGCTGCCTTCACATACGGAATAGGTATGGGGCAAGCAGGGGCGTTGCTGGTAAAGCTCTTTTAACCAAGTCAGTGCAGACAGCCAGCTACAGTAGCACACATTCTTCCAAGACAGACATCACACTCCTGCTTCAAGACAAAATGATGCGAGGCATTGACCGCTCATAAGCACTCTACAATGCACTCCCTACAGGTTGAAGCATGTATCCTTCTACCAACACGTACACTGCAGCAAGATCCCTTTCCTGGCACCTGGACACCAGCTTTTGTTCATATCAGAAAAAAAAAGGCACTACAAAACCCGCAAACCTGCTAAAAATAAGTGCAACGGTGTTCCTGAACCTGTGAGATACTGCAGCTTTCATTTCAGGTAATGTATTTCACACAACAAATCAAAACAGTCTCGCTGACTGATTTCTTAATAAAATGCCATCACATTTGATCAGCTGCTGCCATTGCAAAAGCAAATGTTTGTTGTTACCTACAATTACTTCAGTTTTAAACATCAATAAAGCAAACACAAAGAATGTCACTGCTGTGAATCGCAGGGACCGCAAGTGCTCATATAGATGCGGTGCCTTGTCTGCTACATCACTTCCCAGCTTTAGCTCATAAGCTTCTTACGTGTCCTTTGTAAGGCCTTTAGTCTAAGGCAGACCCAAGCTAATGGAAATCCTGCTGTCAGCCTCAATGGTGTCTGAATGAAGTCTGCATTCAGCCAAGTGCAGGTAATTTGGCAGCAGGTACCACACAGCAGAAGAATAAAATACCCATGCATTGGCTTCGGCTTCACCTTGCAGCTTCTGAGAGGAAGGCTTTGTTTGATGTCAAACAACATGGCAGAGATTTTCATTTTCTAGCCTCTGAGTACCAAATACTAACTGCTTTTGCAGGACATGGAGAAAGCTGTCCCACAAAAGGAACACAGCTCCTTAGCAATTACACATTTTCCTGGTGGGTGGAACGAGATGGCTAGCATCTGCTGTGCAACACTGGCACCAGAAGAGAGAGAAACGCTGTTTTTACCAGGCAGATGGTCTTCCAATTTATCCACGACCTCTGTGGTTCTTTGGGACAGCACTGACACTCGATAGACTGCGTCACTTCTCTGGGGCTTTTCAGAGACATGCATCCAGAGGATATTTCAGGCACAACCCGCACCTTGTACCACGCTGGGGTGAGAATAGGCATCTCATGCAATGGCATGCAGGGAGCTGCACGTACTGCGGAGGCAGAGCTGAAGAAAGGACCAGCTGAGGCTGACTGCTGCCACGCAGCCCATCACTTACAGTCAACTCCCGTCCGCAGGTACACAGTCTTCAAACTCTGTGGGAGAGAAGCCATCTTTTTGAAGCTTCAAACCCAGGAAAAGCTTCAAGTGGCGCTTCAACTTTCCCGGTCTCCTAACCAAAACTAACATCAACTAACCACAGGGTGGAAATGGATGATAAATCAGGCTTCATTTGCTCTCATACTCCCAAATACACAAGATACACTTAAATGACTTCTCCTAGCAGGAAAGAAAAAAAAAAAAAAAAAAAAAAAAAAAAAAGGTTCCGTTTGCTACTTGCAAGAGAACTTAAATTTTTGTTGGTGAAAGTTACAGCTTTGGCACAACGTAAGCAGGTAACTGGTTGTCCACCATGCAACATAGCTAAGGCTAACTAAAATCAAACTGTGGTTCTACTGACTGAATTTTTCCTAAAGAAAAATTGAGGAGGCCCAAGAGCGGTCTGCAGGAGCCAGCAGCTGACCCTGAGCACAGCTGTGCCTGTGTGGTTGCCACCAGACATGCTTCCTGGAGGCAGCGTGGCCATGCCCTTAGCTCAGGGGCTGCTGTGGTGCTCGCTCAGTTCCTGTCAGCTCTGCAGAGCTTTTGAGATGAACTGGGGAGACAACCCCAACTGCTGGGGTCCCTGCAGCCTCGAAGGCGAAGCAATGTCTTGCAGGAGACATATAACTGATAAAGCCATGCACACATTAACTGTAAATCATGGGCAGAACCCCAAGAACTGCTTTTTGCTGCTAAAGTGGAAATAAATAACAAAGAGTGTTCTTCTTCGGTTTGTGCACATAAAACCATGAAAAAGGAAATCGATACACCCATACGATATCCATCAGCAGCAGATTTTGTTGATATTCAAGTTAGTTGAACATTGCATTTATCATCCAGATGGAGTTCAGAGGCTGCTTCTAAGCCTTAATTCAGGTTCATAAATTGTACCACCGTGGCTTCCGAGAATCCAAATGTTTCACCTTTAAAATAGTACTTGGTTTCTTACTCTTTTCTCTTCTAATGTAAACTACAGTAGTTTTTCACATCTGCTTTTTAACAGCTGTTCAAGGCTTAGTGCAGAACAGAGTTCAGCCTCCTTGCAGCATTTCACTGAGTGAAAGACCGTGTTCATTTCACGCCTCTGCTATCCTGTAGTTACTCAGTCTTTACAGGTCTCTCTGCTTTATTGCAAGCCTTAATCTTTCCACGTGTGCATTACCACACGCTGAAGGAACATCTGCCCTCCCCAAGATGTTTTAAAAGCATGCTCTGAAAAGGAAAACCAGGAGCAGGCTTTGCTTTCAAAGATGCACAGTGAAGGTGCTAATGATTTCGACCTGCCTCCATTGGTTGCTTCACCATCATTGTCTGTCCATGTTCTGCTCTGACATCAGAAACGTCTGCCGAGATGTCAGGCTTTCCCAGCACTGCAGAACAGCCTAGCTGATGCCTTCTCGTTCAGGATGAGAAAGGAAATTCAGTGTTGTGGTGGGTTGACCTTGGCTGGCTGCCTGGTGCCCACCAAGCTGTTGCGTCCCTCACCCTTCCCAAATGGACAGGGAAGAGAGAAGAAGATTAAAAACTGGTGGGCCTCTCAGATAAAGGCACTTTAATAAAGAAAAACAAAGGCCACATGTGGAAGCAAAGGAAAACAAAAAGATTCACTCTCTACCTCCCATCAGCAGGTAATGTCCAGACACCTTCTGGGAAGCAGGGCCTCAGTGCACATACTAGTTGCTTCAGAGGACAAATGCCTAATAATGAACGTGCCCTGCCCCTCTGCTCCTCCTTTCTGTTGGCTTTCATTGCTAAGCACAGAGTCATACTGCATGTAATACCTCTTTGGTCAGTTTGGGTCAGCTGTCCTCGCTATTTTCGCTCCCAACCTCTTGCCCACCCCCAGCCTACTGGCCTCAGGAGGGGCTGGTTGGAGCCCTGATGCTGTGTGAGCACTGCTCAGCAGCAGCCAAAACACTGGTGTGTTATCAGCACAATTCTACCTAGAAATTAGAATCATGCACCATGAGGGCAGCTGTGGGGAAATCCCAGCCAGACCCAATACAAGCGCATATACCCCAGGACCTTTTTAGATGAAAGTCTTCTCATGAGACCAATCTCATTTATTTCATCAGGATAATTTTGTTGTTTTTTTTTTTTTTTACACTTGACCTACACAGGCCAATAACTTGGTGTAGGATAAGATCTTTCTGTGAAGAAAAGCAACTAGCAACACACTGACTAGGATGGGCTCCTAATAATCTAGTTTGGTTTTGTCCATTTCCCAGTCAGTAAATTACATGGATGTAAGTATCTATATACCATTAGAACTATCATAAATCAGGAGACTCAGTACTGATATTAGTAAAGCTGTAAAACTAACACAGGACAACATGCACACAAGCAAGTTACCTTAGTGGTTGCCCACAGTCACCCAGCAGTGTCAGGCGTACCTAAGGAGGGAAGCTGTGATATGGGGAAATAAACAGCGCTGAAGAGGGTGATGAATCACATGGCTAAAAATTCAGTGAGAGACCTTACCATCCTGGAGCATAGCAACACATGTGGGATCACTCTGCCTCATACACAAGGAGTTGTAGAAGGTTTTATCTGCCCCAAAGTCTGTGAAGGGCTTTCACACACATCTCCTCCTTTGCAGGTGAGAAACAGGAGCTGCTAAAGGCACATAAATACACCTGGCAGGAGAAGGAAATTGAAATCTGATCAAGTACAGCTGAAAGAATTAGGCAAGATTTCACTAGCAGAGGGTCTGTTAGAGAAGGAAGGAGTTGTAAGATTGATTTCTGACCTTCTCCAGAACAGGAGCAGATCGAGCACTCTCTGCAGCAGGAGAGCGGTACCAGTAGGACAGGCAAACCAGGTGGCACAGGGCTGGGAAGGTCTGCCAGAGCAGCATCACGCTGTGACCACATCTCCTCCTCCCTGCACAGATACACAAAACTCCCTGTAGGAAAACAAAAAGCTTCCACAAGTTCCCGCTTCAGCATAGACAACATAGAAATAGCAGGGCATCTGCACTTTAATGATGGGGAAGAAATTGCATGGGGTTTTCTCTGGAGTTTTGTTTTTTGCTTTTGTAGGATCAGTTTGTCAAAATATGACGTATGCCCTGTGGAAGAAAGAAATGGGAAGGGAAAATATCTACTGACTCAGTCTATGATTTGAGACTGTCCTCCAAATTTTGCCATTTCCACACCCTACACCTCCACAGAGACATGGCTTTGAGCGATGGCTAGACCGAAGGGCAGTCAGGGGAGGCAGAGATGAGTGGAGAGAGGAGATTTTCAGTGCTGCCAACTGTGGCTGTACAGAGATGCAGTGATGCAATACAAATCATCTCTTTGGGCCACCCTTTGCTTCCTTCCCACCCCTGCTTTGTCTCTCTCTTATGTTGTTACGAGTTACACCAAAGGCCACCCCTCACACAAGACAGCCTCCTCTAAAGACCACGCGGCTAACACGGCTCACCTTCCCCACCGCAACTCCCTACCTCCCCTGAAATCCACGTGCCCTAGCCTGCCCACTCAAGATTTTCTTCACAGAAAGGCAACGTGTCGCGGCTGTCCTGAGAGCAGCAGATGGGACATGGTGCCCCTTGGCATAACTTAGTACTGTTAATGCCAATTGCTAAGACAGAGGTTTAAGACTGTGCGGCATCTGACAGTTGATCTATGGAAGCGGCGTGGAAAGCATGAGCATGAACCTTTTCAGGTTTAAAACTTTCAGCCAGAGCCCCTCAATGGAAGTTCACCTCATAAGGACAGAAGGTTTTGCTTTTACAGAAGATCCTCCCAGAATTGTCTCCCTGTCCCCAGATTACCAAGAAAGTTCATTTTTCTTTCAACATTTATTGTGCCAGGTTTAAAAACTAAACTGGATAGCCTAATATAAGAAAGACAACTTGTGTCTTCTCCAAAGAACCTCAGCTCAGCCTGGTCTATGGAGCAAACAAGAAAACCTCCACAGCATGCTGTGCGTGTACAGAAGGAGCCTGGCGTTTGTTTTCCTGCACACTGTCCTTTAGCCTGGTGAAAAGCAGATGTGGCAAACCACCATTCCCACACGCTAGGTTTTTACACCCCATATAAACGACTGCCAAAGGGATCGTGTGAACAGCTCGGTCTTCCCTTAATGGATGATCGACTAAAAGGGCACCTGAAAATGCTCTTAGTAGCCTCTCATAAATCCTTACCGACAAACCTAAAATTCTGCTGACAGCATGATTCAGTACGCTCCACTTCCAAGCAATATTCAAAACAAAAGTAAATGACATAGTAGTACCTCTGGGGAAGGACTTAATACTACTGGTGTGCTTTATCTCAATTGTTTGTTTCTATTTTCATTTTTTTCCATCTGGCTACAGAGAAACCTGTAGTAGCATAGAGTCATCTACATGTTTTATGTCTTCTCAGAAAGCAAATTTTCAAAGCAAGCATTTCTCATTAATTTAAATAATGATATTTCTTTCAATGTTTTATTTTGTATATAACAAAAATTTGAAGATACTTATGAATAGAAATGTCAAAATATTCCATTTCATCAGGGCACTTATTTCTGGTACGTGTCAACTCAAATCCCCATATCCCTGCAGAAAGTTTCAGTTTCAAGGAGAAGAGGAAAGTATTTTCTGAAGGAAAAATGCTGAAAAATTTTAGAAAATTTAGATGTCTTTTCAACTCCTCAAAGCATGTGTTTTTATTACCCTCAGAAATTCAAAATAATTTGGGTTAAATCTGTCTCTGCAGCCCTGTTCTTCCTCAAGTAGGGATTTTGAGGACAGTAAGAATATTTCACCTTGAATGGACAGCCTTTCCCTCCTTCTTACTCACAATTTCTTTCCTTTCATTCCTGAACTTGCTATTTACCACGGTCTGAGAAACACCACACAGTAAATATCATTCCGTCCAGTTCCTCCACAGGAGATGATTGTGCCTGAACCCCTAGAGACTTTCTTGTGAAGCTTTCCATTGCTGTTTCTCAGAGACCTGGAGACTGTCAGTGGTATAAATCATCTGCCTTTTACATGTTCCCAGACATCAGGGATGCAATTTCCAGGAGACAGGAGGGGGGAGGTCTTCCTTCATTTTTCAAAACCTTGCAGTAGAATATAGTTATTAATGGGTTTTCATTCCCTTTCATATTGGTCAAAGCCATTAAAGAAGCATGTTTTGCATTCAGATGAGCACAAGATCTGTCATTAACTGGTAGAGGGAAAGACTGTCTTTTCAATACAGCCGCTACGGCTATTATTTTTAATTACACTCCTGCTGCTGTAAATTTGTTGTGGTTTGCAACCACAATAATTTAAAATAGAAGATGAGACACAGAATACAGAGGGGTGCAAGAAAACACGAAGGCATTAGTATCAACAGGAAATAATAGGTTCTACCTTAAACAAGAGATTTGCTATTACAAAGGTGAAACAAACAGCATGTGAAAACACCACTAAATCCAGACTAAATTAGAAACTAAATTATGCATGATGCATGAGCAGGCAAGATGTGGTACCTGCTGGATTTCACATGCCTGAAAATCTGACCTTAGAGACTGGTAAGTGGGCCCGATGCTAACGTATCACTATCCAGGTCTTTTTTCCTGCGTACTTTTGGAGCGCATCTGAAACTGGTTCAGTGCAATATCTGTACCACTGGACATATTTGGGGAAATGCTTCTATAGAAAGTACACTATGTGATTTTGAGGACGAGCTTTCTGAATGATCTTTCTTGATTTTATGAGATCTGAATAGCTGATTCATGCAAGAGGGCATTCAGGACCACAAAACAACCACAGAAAGTTCAGCCTTAGCAGAGAAAGATTTAAAAACCGTATGTTCGGGCACACCTGGAAGGAATGATTACAGGCTACGTGCTTATAGTCTTATTTTCAGATTCACTGTTTAAAACTGGGAAACGTCCAGCATTCCAGGATTTTATTAATATTTTTTTCATTAAAATTCATGTTACTGTTTCTTCTTGGAAATACTTTACAATTGTATCAAGGGCAGACATCACAATTTTGATTTCTTTTTTCTTACAAAAGAGCATTTTGACAGCAGACCTCACAGCTGTTTTGCATGGGAATCTTCCCATCAACCTACTCGTCCTCAAAAAGTGGTGATATTTCATCCCTCTTACCAAAGAATGGGACAGATCAACTGTTCAAGTCCAGACTGAGTGAAATGAAACACAGACCTGAACTTTGCCACACACTTCGCTAACTCTAACTTACGGAAGGTTATGGCTTTTTTGTTTCTTCATTTCATCATTTGTTCTTCACATAGCTGAGTACATACATTTTTTAAAAATCTTCACGGACAACGACAAGTTCATATGCTGACTTAAATGTTTTGTGTCACAAGCCCTCCCATTGCGTGTTTGCCGGACACCAGAAATACCGATCAAGTCAGAAATGAGAAATGAGCAGAAATACCTCCCAAAGCAGCTAGACTACAGGTAGGCGCTATCGTGGGCCCACTGACTCCAGAGGCAGGTTTCTCCTGCTGGTCCCACAAGGAGGCTGCAGCATCAGCTGCCTTAACAAAAATCACCTCTACAGTGCTTTTACGCTGAGTATGCCCTGCGTTCCTCTAACAGAAAGCAGGCTATGAGAGCGCGAAGAGCAAAGCAGAGTGGTGGTGTGCTGTTACATCAGCCTCGTGCTAACCAGGAGTGCACTGCACTTCTCTTCACCAGGCTGTGCACGCTCTACTGGTGACAGGCATCCCTAGCCATTTTTTCCATTCCTCTTTGCTTCAGTCAGTGGTGATTCAAGCTGATCAGTAACTGTCAGCCATTTCACCACTGGGTAATTTGCTCTGTAAATACAGGCAAGCAATGAACTACAACACTGGATCCAATCACACTGTAAGGCAGGAAAAGTCTAAATTTGATTCAGATGCTGCCACGTGAGTCCACGTGTACCACAATAGATTCATGGGATTTTCATGTCTGGCAAGGGAATTAAACAACGTTACTACACACAAAAATTTTAAGTCTCTAAGCCCTGAGGCTTACAGAGTTTTCTCTGGAATCTTCATTTTCTCAAGAAAAAAAAAAAAACAAAAAACATATAAAATAAATCTTCCTAATACTTTCTGATTTTTAATAAATCAATAATTTTTCTGGGAAGAGGAGCACAAGGTATAAAACTAGAGGAGCGCAAGGCATAAAACTAAAGTAGCACTTCAGAAAATTAGGGGAGTCACGTGGAAAGAATCCATTTTCCAGGAGTTATGAGCAGAGGCCGCAAAGGCCAAGAGAGGTGGTAGCAGTTCATTACTTTAATTGCAAGGAACACAAGGCCCCACATCACTTGCTCTGATACGTGGTGCTAGACAGCACGCATGTTAGGGGTACAATGCTTTCAGTTCGGGGACTGACTTTGGTTGTCACACTGGCCACATCCATCCTATACTTCCGTGACCTTTGAGGCTGTGTCTATACTGTTGCACTGACAGTGCTGGGGGGTGATGCCATGCTGATAATTGTTTAGGACATTTCCTGGCACAGGTCTGCCCCGCTCCAAGGAGCAGCCCCGCTGAAACACTGCCAGCTCAGGCCCGGAGCAGTCCAGAGACTTTTCCCACTAAAATGGCATGAGCTTAGTTTGAAGGTGAAGATTAATTTCTGGCTGTGGCTGCAAGTAGTCAAACCCCCGGACCCAGCCGCTGCCGGTCTGCCAGGGACGTGCAACCTCAGTGACGGTGCATTGCAATGGCGTTTCCTTGGGAAGCACCCAAGGGCCCTCAGTGAAGCCTATGGAAACAGGATTAAAACAGGTCCCAGCAGGAGTGAGGCTGGGGGTGCAGGGAGCACTGAGCTGGCTGTTTCTACCTGTCTTTCCCTTGCTGTGTCTAGACTGCCTGGGTGGTCCAGCCCTGTTTGTTTATATCTACCTTACCCTACAGAGCAGACGATACATCTTCTCAGGGGGCAGTTTCATTTGCTGTTAGTGCAATTCTCCAAACTGTTTGAGTTTGAGATGCTGCCTCTCGGGTTTTGTGGTGTTTGGGTTTTTTTTTTGTAAAAATAACCATTTGGCTGGGCACTGCAGCATTCAGAAGTCATAGCTCTTGCAAACTAAGGACTTTATTTGCTTTTATTTGGGAACGGAGGGAAAGGCAGAGCTATTGCAGCAGCAGTTGTGGCCTGTGGGACCACACAGCACCTTCCACCGACTCCTAGGCACTAAGAGACATTATCAATTTGCAGTCCTGATTACTCAAAAGCATAAAGTAACACCATCTTCAGTGAATACTGTTACAGAGTGGGTAAACACAAAAAGGGCAGTTTTACTGGGATGACTCTCCGTCCTTCTCAGAATTTTAAGCATCAGATACACAAGAGCTCAATGGTACAAGAAAAGGCTCTGGGAAGAAACAGTATTACATGCAGGTTTCTCAACCAGAGCTGAGGTACCTGTGCACTCCTCCTTAAGATACCTTCCCAAGATTTAACGCTGACGCTCCACAGCTGTACTAAGAGGAAAAAAAGAGGAAAAAAATAAAGAGAAAAAAAACAAACAAAAAACTATGGGTTTTTTGAAATCTGAAAATGTGGTATAAACAATTTTAATCTGTGACTCAGTTGCTTTTCTGTGTAGCATAGGAATGAAAAAGAGGATGTGAAACTTTTTGCACAAAAGCATGCACTCTAATTTAGTTTTCAAGTAGTGCCCCACTGTCTACTTTGCAGTCTAGCACATACTCTAAAACAATCCAAGCCAAACGTATAATTGATGTAATA
>VXBO01000667.1:15966-28094 GCA_013400135.1 Rhinoptilus africanus
AAAAAAAAAAAGATAAACCTTTCCAGGCTACTTTGGATTCTGCTTTAAAACAAACAATACTCCATCTTCCTGTGAAATTGCAGCTGAACACCAAGAGACCATCATACTGAATATTAAGTGACAGAGACTCATTTAGAGTTTGTGATTTTTTTAGTAACCATCTCATGGAATCTTGTAGAAGCTTCACTTTTCATAATTTCATCTGACCGATAGTCATTGCTAAAATAAAGTCATAGAATTTAGGGTTTCAAAATGTTGTCTTTCTTTTCTCAGTAGAACTCTTCCTAAAAACTTCTTTTTACAAGGCAGTGTAGTGGGGAAGTGCTTTCAGTACTTGGAGTGGTGAACATGGGATGTTATTCTGAGATTCGTGTCTTTAAGCATTGAGAAATTGCATTTGCCTCCACGATTATAGCCTTGGAGGGTATTTTACATACGGGGCTGCGAATAAGAGTTACCATGCATCATCTGTGATGAGTAACCTGGAGACTGGGAGGCTAAACTTCTGAGTTTGGGCTTAAATCACTCAAACTGGTGCCAGTGATGCTGTGCTCCTACCAGGGGCCTCCACAGCACCTCTCCTTGCTTGTTTGCAATGAAAGCTGTGGGAAGTGCTGAAGTGGAGCTGGCACACAACCAGTGCAAAGGTTGGGGCACATAACCAGCACCCACGAGCACTTCAGCCCAGAGCAGCACGGTCGGCAGAGACCGAGCTTGCCCAGTGACCTCCGTGGAGGAAGCCACAGGAGGCAGCAATGCAGCCAGCACTAGCCAGGGGCACCTTGAAGAGATTTGTCTCAGAGACAAATAATACAGAGGGCACAAGGCATCTCAATATAGTGACAGCACAGCTATTAATTGCTGTGTTAGGAGAGGAGCAGCTGAGACGCATGTGAGCAAGGCTGGGCCCCGGAGATGCTAACGGCAATGGCAACAGTTGCCATGGAGACCACAAAGAAAGGCCGAGCAAAGGAATTACCACTATGTGTGAATCTAAGGGTGTCTGACGTGGAATAATTCGCCACCACAGTCCCAGTGCTGTTTCTGAGCCTGGGGAGCACAGCAGCGTTGAGCACACACCGTTTGGTTTGCTTTGCTGGTGGGCAACCACGTTGTTACAGGCACGTTTAACAAACAAACAAACATAACAAGAGGAAAAAGAAAAGAAAGAAAGAAGCAGGAGCAATAAAGGGAGTAAAAACCTTAACAAACTGAATCTTTCCCCCTGCCCATGCTGGAAGAAGGATTTCTGATGATCCTATGGCTTAGCATTTAGTTCCCCATGAGTCACAGAAAACAAGTCTCAACACGAGGGAAGGAGAGAAGGAAAATCAACAATGCTTGAACACGGGAAAACTAAAACCATTAGGAGCACCAGGAAGATTGCAGTTCTCATTAAGGCATGTATTGCTCCTCCCTGCACATCTGCTTCTGTGAGCCACTGTTTCACAGTTTCAAGGTCACACGTGGCATAAAGCAGCACAGCGTCACTGGGACAGTCCTGGGTTTTAACTTGGGCCGAAATCCATCATTAATATAAAACACAAGGAAAATTCTTACAAGACAAAAAAAAAGAAAAAAGCACCACAGAAGCCTGTTGTACACAGCAAGGAAAGCAATGTTTTGTAACCCATAAGAATAAGAAGTTTATATGAATTCCAAAGTACATTGTTGTCATTCTTACTAAGGAAAAAAAAAAGGTATTTTTAATTTTCAGGCTATAACTTTTCTGTACAGCATTATTGCCTGATTAGCATGCCTGCAACAAAGTTATATAAGTGGTTTTAGTAGAGATGTTCTCATTGATGTGATCATTTGGAGGACACCTGGACTTACGCAAAGCAGTTGACAATGTCCCACATGACATCCTGGTCTCTAAATTGGAGACACATGGATTTGACAGATGGGTCACTTGGTGGATAAGAAATTGGCTGGATGTCCACACTCAAAGAATTGCCGTCAACAGCTCAATGTCCAAATGGAGACCGGCAACAAGTAGCATTCCTCAGGGGTCACTACTGGGACAGGTGCCATTTAACATCTTTGTCATCAACATGGACAGTGGGATTGAACGCACCCTCAGCAAGTTGGCCGATGACACCAAGCTCTTCGTCGTGGTTGGCATGCTGGAGGGAAGGGATGCTATCCAGAGGGACCAGGAAAGGCTTGAGAGGTGGGCCTGTGTGAACCTCATGAAGTTCAACAAGGACAAGGGCAAGGTCCTACACTTGGGTTGGGGCAATCTCAAGCACAAATACAGGCTGGGTAGAGAAGAGATTGAGAGCAGCCCTGAGGAGAAGGATTTGGAGGCGCTGCTGGATGAGAAGCTCAGCATGAACCGGCAATGGCCACTTGTAGCCCAGAAAACCAACCACGTCCTGGGCTGCATCAAAAGAGTTATGGGCAGCAGGTCGAGGGAGGTGATTCTGCTCCTCCGCTCCACTCTCGTGAGATCCCACCTGGAGTACTGCATCCAGCTCTAGGGCCCCCAGCATGGGACATGAAGATGATGAGAGGGCTGGAGCACCTCTCCTGTGAGGACAGGCTGAGAGAGTTGGGGTTGTTCAGCCTGGAGAAGGCTCCGGGGAGACCTTGTAGCCCCCTTCCAGTAGCTAAAGGGGGCCTACAGGAAAGATGGGGAGGGACTCTTTATGAGGGAGTGTAGTGATAGGAAAAGGGATAATGTTTTTAAACTGAAAGATGGTAGATTTAGGCTAGCTATTAGGAAGAAATTTTTCCCTGTGAGAGTGGTGAGGCACTGGAACAGGTTGCCCAGAGAAGCTGTGGAGGCCCCATCCCTGGAAGTGTTCGAGGCCAGGCTGGATGGGGCTTTGAGCAACCTCGTCTAGTAGAAAGTGTCCCTGCTAGATGATCTTTAAGGTCCCTTCCAACTCTAACCATTCTATGATTCTATGATTTGTTGACTTTACTCGGAGTAGAACAAAGGTGAAAAAAGAGAAGCACAACCATTGCTACTGCTACTTTCACAGGGAAAATGGAAATACTGAGATTCTTCTGATGCAGGACAAACATTAATTCTATTTAATTTGTGTTGTATTATCCACAGCACAGCTTGAAATTGTGTGCCCATGTAGCTTTTCACAGTAACACAGCAGTGCCTCAAGGCCATGAAATACCCTGATAGCTAAACACATCACACAATAGATATTTTCTATGTAAGAAATACACACACACATACATAAATAATTTATATATAACTTAAGCCAGAAACTTAAAACACCAGGACGTGATTTCCCTATATTCCTTGGAGAGCCAGCCCCCTGGTGCTGCTGAGTGGCAGAGGGGTGGGTGACTGACAGATGAGGAGCTGCAAGAGGGAGAGGACATCAGCTTGTGACCTCGCCACCAGCCAGGCTGGTCTGTCTGCTCCAGCTCCCTCCTAGAGACCCCTTCTGTACACCCTGAGAAGACACTTGTGCACTCCCTGAGAAAACACGGGTGGAATAGGGAACCCTGCTACAGGGCAACTGAAGGTGGGTTAAATGAGCTAATGTGTTTTGTGTGTTTCCACAGCATCCTGTGAGGATGGAACATTTCACTGGCCTATTGTTTGCATGAAAATGCACACAATACTCCACTGATGTGCAAAGTAGTCACCAGAGTACTCCTACTTGTATTTCCATGTAATTGCTCCACAGTAATACATGTTGAAATATTTCTTGAATATTTACGTATTCACAGCGCATGGTAGCTCAGCAAGAATAATTTTTGAGATTATATACTGCTATGGTAAAAGACCTGTGCTTGAAACTTTTAAAGTAGGAACTTTTAGGCAGTCCTTTTTTCTATTAAGTCACTGGTTGATTGTGAAAGATACTAAATTGAATTCTTTGGTTGAACTTACAGGAGCGTACATTCTGGCCTGAGAAATGAATGCTGGGCAATTGGAAATGCTTCACAGCCCTCTGCTTTGCTGAGATCATCCCTTCCCTGGGCAGATACCGAAAATTAAATTAACATTTTTGAGGAGTTTTGGAGACATTGTAAAGATAAGTTACAATATAGTAAGTGTACAGTATAATTAACGTAAATACAATAGGATTTTTTTCACCTAGAGGCTAAAATTATACAGCAGCAATGAAAGAAAAAATAGATTGGTTTTCAGAGGAAATAACTTGGTAGCCATTCATAATTCGTTCACTCCCTAAAGTGTCCCTTAATAGGATTTAGGTGGTTCAAGGAAATATTCTGTAATATTTTTTTTGATGGGCTATTTTCCTGGAATTGAAGTTTTAATTATCCTCTTGTGGCTTTCAAGTTTAGGAGGAAACAAAAAAAAAAAAAAACCGCCAACCAAACCAGGTCACTAATCTACGAGCTGTGTGGTTACTATGGGTTGACACAGGCTTGCTCACGGGGGGTGAAACTCATGGGCCGAGATAAAGGCCATTTAATAAGAGCGAGCTGTTTTTTCAAAAGTGATGCAAACACAATCCACAACCATTCACAACCTCCCACAAGCAGACTGATGCCCAGCCAGTCTCCAAGCAATGACTGCTTCAGCAAGAGCAGCTCTCCAGGCTTTGCCGCTGACCACGATGTTGCATGGCCAGTTCAGGTCATCTGTCCCAGCTGTGTCTCCTGGCAGGCTCTTCCCCATGAGACTGCTCACTGGAGAGGCGGTGTGAGAACAGAGAAAGCCCTGATGCTCTGCAAGCACTGCCCAGTAATAGCCAAAACACTGGCGAGCGCCCAGCACTGCTATAGTCACAAATGCAGAGCAGAGAACCCTTTGGGCTGCTGGGAACAAGGTTAACACTATCGCAGACAGACCTAGTGGAGTGCTTCAGTTTGTCTTCTCATAGCTTCCTCTCAGCTCGATAGAAATGCACATTACAGATGGTGCTTAAAGAGTACTTTTCACCGTTAATGATCAAATCACTGCATATGCCTATTTCTACCTCCCTTTCCTTCAGAAAGTGTGCTTGGGAGCTAAACCAAGCAGAGAAGGTTTCTGGAAGAAATCCATTCCAAACCCCAAATTGTCTTTTTCTAGCTTAGATCCAGATCAGCAAGATGCTTAAGCCTGGTTGCTTAAAAAATCGTGTTTTCTCAACCACTGCTTTAAAGACTATTGGAGCCTATGATAGTGTTTTCTTTCTGTTCTAAGGACTGATAACAAAGGCTCAATTTGGAAATCAAAACGTATCTACTTAGATCTAAGGTACTGAAGGTTAGAAATACATCTGGATTAGCATTTAATTCCTACTATTAAAATGTGAATTCTCACTATCAAAATCTGAATTTTGAATATGAAATAGCATAGTGAAGCTTAAAATGACAAATGGATGCATAGCTACTGAAGGCAGTTGATGCCTGAAATTATTTTGAAAACAGGCATCAAAGCAAAGCATGTGTGTGATGGGGAAGATATTGTTGCACAGCATCAGAAGGGCCTTAGACAGCTACTTCTAACGGGACTAATGAAACTCACTGCCAGCAAATGAAGTTATAGTCTGTCATCCAACACTTTCAACATTTTCCAAGCTTGCACTAAGACACTAAGATGCCTCCTAAATTCTGTTTCAGGCTTTTCCTGGTGTTTTCTGGTTCTCAGCTGGAAATAAGTGTTTATTACAATTTTCCGAATGCTCCCACGCTAAAATTTGCCTCCTTAATTTTGCAACGTTGTGATATTCCCCCAGCTTCACTCAATGCAGCAGAAAGTTTTCAGTCAGCTTCAGGTGTTTTTCTGAACTTCAGTCAGTGATTCGAGAATTCAATTAACAGTACAGATGGTTTTTTATCTTTTGTACTCATCAAAACTTCGTTCACAGGTCATCCATCATTTCTTTTTTTAATCTTCCGCAATCTTGTTTCAGTGTCAGTAAGTACCTGTCAACAGTAAGACAGAAACAGCTCAATGTTCCTTGCTGAATTGTTGGAGGTTATTTACATAAGAAATTTTCAAAAACAAGTGGTTTAGTAGGTTAGAAAGACATCTGGACAAAAGCTACTCAAGTGCTTCCGAAAATTTTAATCTACTATTTGAAATTCTACAAGTTTTTGATTTTCTTTTTAACTATTTAGGCTTTAATTTCAAAATACCTGCAACACAAGTCAATCACTTTACAATTATGCTTAATTTAGATTGATGAATCTACACTGTGTATAAATATATGCTAAGCAAATTTTCCAACTTCCATTCCATTTTCAAGACAACTCATCCTGATATGTGAAAAAAGCATAGTTACAGTTATGTTATGTCACTCTTTGCCCTGGCTCCATATGTCTCTGTGGAGAAACTGTTGAAACATATTTTCCACCCAAGTCCAAATAATCCAGCAGTTTCTTAGTACTGTTCTCATCTCTTTCCCAAAGAAACCTGATACTCTCTGGAAGAAAAGGCTTGAGAGAGACATGGCTCATGCTCCTCTGACAGACACACACGGTGATGATAGCGCTCAAATAAAACCAAACAAATGTTGTATATTTTGATCCTCTCTTGAGAAAAATATCAAGTACCTAATACACTTTTCCTCTGACTATTTAAAAAAAAAAATCAAAGAAATTCAAGGCAAAGGAGAGAAAGATGAGAACTGAGAAATTCAGAGCAGCTGCGACAACATTGTCAATTTGACACGATTGACTGATGAATCGCATAGCAATAGTGACATATTTGGGTTACATTTTCATAGTTACTCTTTGCTGTGCAAAGTAGTATCAGCTAGTGGTGACATTCCATTCACCACACTGGGCAATTTGTACAAGCTCACAAATACCAACTATTACAATTTGTGAGAGCCTGATACTGAAAAAGTATGAAGACCTAGGCAGCCTTTAAAATTCAAGTGAGGGAGATTCAGACACTTAATCTGCAACACAGTTCGGAGGAGTCAGGCTGCCAGGTCTCCTCATTTTTAAAATCTTCACCTTTCTACCCCTGTTGTGACGTGCGGAATGAAACTCCACAACCGACAAGGTTGTAAAGTAGGTATGTTTATTCAGGGCCGGGCANTAAGGTTAATCACTTATGACTTACAGGTTACACATCTACCATCTTAACTCCTTATCTCAGTTGCCCAGGAATAGTCCTTTCAGATGTACTGGAGTTTTCCCATCTTTGTACTGTGCCCATCACAGAAATATCTAGGGCCACCACTGCTCCAAACTAGCAAACATCTGGAGATACTGATATTGCTATTTATCTTAAGTAAGGCAAGATATAAGATTAATTTCCAAGGTTAGCAAATCTGACATGAAATATTATTTACACTTATAATTTCAGAAGAAAGGAAGGAATGAAATTTTAATATTCTAAAAAAAATAATAATCTTCAGTTAGATCTGCCTGTGACAGTTCTGTCCACAAAGTGTGGGAGTATCTGTCAGAAAATCAGCTTCCAAGATTCAAGTGATATGTCCTCATCAAGAGCTTCACCAAGAAAGTGGTAAACCGCTATGTTTATTTCTCCATTGCACCCATTACTCTTTTGGCACTTTTTTTTGTGGCACTGGTTGCTCGGGAAGTTAGAGACACCCCAAGGAGTTCATTTAGCAACACAGATGTTATACTTGTACTGGGCATCTGCAAGTGCTCGGACTGCCTGAAGCAATGTGAAAGAACATGATAAAAAAAAGTCTGCTGATAGAAATATTTGCAAAGGCAACATGCAACTTCACTAATTCAGTCTTAAAATAGATTCCTACAGCCGAAAGCAATTATCAACAGGAGTTAATAAACTTTGGAAGTAAAACCTTGTATGAAAAATTTAATGCAGTTTTGTTTCATGACAGATACCAGCCACAAAGCTGTCCAAACATTCTTTACAGTGAAACGTTTATTTTGAGATCTCTTATTTGGTGATATCATACACTAGACTCCATACATGTTCATAAGAAGACAATTTCAGGCTGCTAGGAGCTATTTTGCTCTTGAAGCTACTGAGTTTCTTCCTCAGATTTGGGAAGAAGAGTTAGAGTGAGAGGGCACAAAAATGTTCAAACAGAGTTGTAAACAAGACAGATCTTTGTAAATAGCTCACATTTGAGTATATAGGAACTGTCACACAGTGTGACACACTAGGTATGAAAAAACTGTGACACACATAGTTTCACACTACGTGTTGCCCTGTAACACCAGTTGTGTCAAGAGGACTGACTGTCAGGCCATTCTCTCACCAAGGTCACTCAAGTGAAGTGGCACGAAAAGAGCACGAACTTCTGTTTTTTTCACAGAGCCATAGAACGGTTGAGGTTGGAAGGGACCTCTGGAGGTCATCTGATCCAACCTCCCTGCTCAAGCAGGAACACCTACAGCCGGTTGGCCAGCACTATGTCCAGATGGCTTTTCAATCTCTCCAGGGATTGAAACTCCACACCTTCTCTGGGCAACATGTTGCAGCGCTAACTTTTTCAACTGTTATTAGCCAGACTGACAGTATTAGAATAATTGTATCAGTATATCTTTTGGGAAGAAAATGGCACTACGAAGGCAAAATGGGTCACTACAAACATCTGAGGTTGGCTTTGCCACCAAGCTGTCATGGTGTGGAGCCATAGTAAGTTTAACCAGCACTCTGTTTTTCACAGAGTTCTTATGTGCGGATGGAGAAGGAAGAAAAACAGATACCAAGCAACATCCACTTAAGTAGAATATCTGACCAGCTACATTTCACGGCCCTTCAAAGTAACTTGCTTATCTGCCTTAGTTCAGTTAGAGTCTGCAAGGAATTAATCACAAAGGTTTCACATTTTTAGCAGGTATGCTTTACCGATTCACTTTCAAAAGAGAGATAATTCACAGTCTGGGCTCCTGTTGTTTGTAAGTTGAATTTTCTTTGCACTGAGGACAAAAAGATGAAGACAATGCTGTTAACTATTGAGTAATACAGAAAACCATGCTGCAAAAATGTGATGAAGTCATCTATATGCAGAGGAACAGCCAATATATAAAATGCTGCTTCTACCTTTGCGTGAGTAGAGGGAATCTCTCACAGGAGAGCTTCCTTTCTCTATAGGCCCTGAAATGAGACCAGCTTTGGAAAAAACTCTCAAGATAGTTGACATCCAGTGAGGAAAAACTTCTTAGACAGATGGGTACCTAGTCAAGTTTTGAAGCAGATGAGAATACTCTGATATCTCCAAGGACCTGGGCTAGTCTGGCCATAAAGTCTTCTGTTTAAAATTTGTGAACTTCAAATAATCCATTTCTTTTTTGACTCTGAAACAGGAACTAGTCTTTGGGAAAACCTGGCTTGCTTCTGAGTCAACTAGAAAATAGTTGCAGACTCAAAATAGAACCTAAAATCCGTAGGATGGACTTCTAGCACATTCCCTGTAATGCAAGAATGCTTTCTTTGCAGGCTATGCCATTCCCACGGCTGCTAAAACACAAAGGAGTTTATTTACAAAGCACCACTACCTCCTTTTCCTCGTTCCTCCCAAAAAGGTAGAAGATGTCACAGAAGATGCACATACAGTCTCTTTCAGCCTGGCAAGCATACACATATACATACACGCATTATATGCCTCTACTTACACACACATATAGGATTCTTAGATAAGAACTGCAGCCACCTGAACATATGGCAAAGCTGCAGGCAACTTTGCGTTCAGAAGAAATGGAGGTCAGTAGAAAGTAGAGCAATGCTCTGGGGAGTTTTACAGCCTAGACAGCCTGTCAGTGCTAAAGACAGCCTGCACCCACAGGAGAATCACAGGTATCTACCACCAGTCACGACCATCAAGTTAGAGCTGGCTAACCAAGGAGTCAGAGCGTGTGCAGGGGCGCAGTGCAGCCCCATACTTAAGCGTGTGTCAGGTGTAGGAACTCTTGAAGGCAGTAAGGCCACTCATTAATGTCAAGTCAGGGGTGTTTAAGCACCTGGCTTACCCAAAGCCTGGCATGAATGTAACTCTGTCTCTTCAAACCAGATGGGCAGAGTGCCGGCAGTTACTGGATCAAATGTACAAAGGAAGCCAAGTGCCTTAAACTCACCCTCCACCCTACTGTCAGATAAGGAAGCACCAGAGGACCCAACCACCCGCGCTGCCCCTTCTCACTCCATCAGTGAATAGGGACAGATGGCAGAGTACAGCCAGCTGAAGCAATAAGTTATCAGATCAAAGGTTTTGGTGTTAAAATACTTGGGAGAATTAAGAAATGCTTGGGAAACACTGCTCACGTTTTTCCCGCCGAGCTAAAATTTTGATTTTAGCATCTTAAAATAAAAATGCTTATCCTTTTCAGGAGTTCATGTCAGCTGCTCCAGCAGTGGGAGTGGAAAGCTACGTTAGAGCCCAGATACGTCCTAGGGAATCCATATAAACCTGTTAGCAGCCAAGCTTTTTTTAGAAATTCAGTTCAGCAGAGCGGACGTGACAGGAGTCACAAAAGCACAAGCTCAGTCCTGCCCCCAGTGTGCTATGCCTGAGAGTAGGGACCCAGGGAGAAAAACACCTTTGTCATTGCCTTTTGTATTTTCTTGGAAGGTGCGTATCCAATAAACAGAAAACAGATGCTGCTGAATATGTGATTACTTCTCTCACCCCTCAGCATCCACAAATGTTTTATCATTAATGGAGGACCAAAAAAAAAAAAAAATCATTCTATCCCTGTTGCTTTTGAAACAGCAAGAGATGGGTCTGTTCAATGTCCTGTGACATAGGACTTTTATATGTAGTTCTTTTCTTGAAAGGGGAAAAAAAATTGTCTGACAGTTCACTGAAGAAAAGGGTAGATAGGAGGGAATTCAAGCTTGAGGTTAATTGTAACATTATGATTTTACAGGCCTGGAATTTCATACGAGTGAAATGACTAAATGAATAGAATGAAAACTACTGCTGGGAAAACCTCTATAAGAAAATAGTGCTAATAGGTTTCTTGTTTCTTCCTTCATTTTCATCTTATTTGCTTATTTCAGTTTCTTTCTTCTCTGAACTGTCCTGAGCCTCTCTCTGACATTGTCATGGATCAAATACCCAGTCTTCCAAAGACAGCACCCAACGCTGCACTCTCCAAGCCCAGAAAAAAGTTGAGATTTCCTGGTTTGGTTGAGAACATACAGAGCCAGACTGTCACCAGACTGCAGTGTGCAGAAGAAACGTTCCCAAGAGACCAGCCCTCACTGCCTTTGGAGAGGCTGATCTCCCTCAGAAAATAAACTATTCAGGAAATCCTTTCTTTCCAAAAGCTGCTTCTGAACACCATTCTCTATAGTACTAAGTGGAGCAGCACAGGAACACAGACAAATACAATTCCGCATTTTCAAAGACAATAAAAAGTTTCTTTGAACTGTTCTTACCAACACAGTTAAATGGGCAGAATTCACTTCCCAGACTCTTAGAAAGCATTGGGTCTAGATGACTAGTCTTCTGCCAACACCCCTCACGATTTATCCATTGATCCTGAGGGATGTACTTTTGGTAATCTGAGGGATAGTTTATCCATTCTGCTGCACTTCTAGGAGTGTGGCACCATACTGCAGAACAAGACTGTATGAATAGAAAACTTCACACTTTTCAAGTAAACAGGTGCTAAACTGATGAGCGCCATGGAAATCTACAACATGAAACCAAAATACAGTCTCTTCCTTTCTCTCTTGTAAAGTTGTTGATAGGGACTCTGCTGATGACCACCTTAAATTTCTCATATGACTAGGGTAAGATCACAGAATGGATGTGGTTGGACTGGACCCTGGGACGTCTCTGGTCAAGCCTCCTGCCCAAAGCAGGGCCAGCCCTTGGCTCAGAGCAGTGCCGTCGCCAGCGATGGGGAACACCTTCTCGTCCCCAGCTCCCCCCAACCTGCTGCAGGTGACAGAGATGGCGACGGAGACAGACTGGAGCTGCCCCACCTGCTGTGAAGCTCAAGATGATGTCGCTTCTGTGCTGCCCTCTCTCCACCAGATCTGCACAGGATGCATCACGCGGTGGGCAAAAAGTTCCTCAAGTTGCCCATTCTGTAGAGGACAGATGGAGAAGGTCAGGTTTTCCGTGCAGGGAGACAGCGACTACCTAGGATGTGTCGTGTCCTCCGAAGAGTCACAACGGGACAGCAGCCAGGCTTCCACCCACCTGGACAACAGCAGCCCCCATCGCCCCGCAGCATCCCCTGCATCCTCTTCACAGGGGACGCCACTGCGGGAAGAGCAGGGGGCTGCGAGG
>VXBO01000668.1:634-12003 GCA_013400135.1 Rhinoptilus africanus
CTTTGTCCCACGGCACTTTGGCCAGCAGATCCCTGAAGTGATCAAAGTCTTCATGCATAAAGTTCAGGGTCATAAGCTCAGAACACATCTTCCTAGTTGGCTGGAGGATTTTAAATTCTATCACTTCGTGGTCATTGCAGCCAAGGTTATCCCTGAACCTCACATTGGTCACCAGCCCTTCCCTGTTGGTGAGAACAAGGTCCACTATAGCACCTTTTCTTCTAGGAGATAAAATCTTCTAGGAGATAAAATATTATGGATATAAAAAGGATATATTTCAAGGTGATTTACTTTCTTTTATATAACCTGTTGATATGCTTGGAAACAAAGCTTGCCTACTGATCACATGTACTTTTCTTCAGTTAACAAAGACATTTCAAAGATAATCAATAGACAGCATTCTGTCATGGTTTGTGCAAGACTGGCCTCTGAAATGAATGACAGATGCTCTCCCCCACCTCTCTCTCGAAGGAGAGGGGGATGAGAGAGAGACAGAGTTTATAAAGAACTAAACAGCGTTAATGAAGTATTGATAATAAAATAATAAAAAAGAAAAAAACCCCTTAAATATACAGTATATGCAAAACCAGTATCAAGCTCCCAGCATGACGATCATGTCACAGGCAGGCTCTGGGAAAGTCCCAGACTGGACTCAGCAACAGATGGGAACTGGATTCCAGATCTGGATTCAGGCACGCATGGATTGGGATCAAAAGCTGACAGGGAGAATCCTCTTTGTATGCCAGCCATTGAAGAAATGAGAGCTGATCCTTTGATCCCTCAGCTTTTACACTGAGCATGATGCTGATGTAATGGAATAGCCTATTGGTCAGCTTTGGGTCAAGTGTCTTATTCGCTCCTCCTTGCAGGTGCAACTTCTCTACTCAATTCCGCTTCCTACCCTCCAATCAGGCAAATAGAAAATTTATCTGATCTTGGTTGTTATAGCAAGAAGCGTAAGCAAGAGCCTCCCTGCATATCATTCCTGGGTATAAACTATAAACATAGGCCTTATCAGTCTGAGAGTGAACAGGTCTCAACAATATCCCGTTAACTTCAGAGAGTTCTGTTAGAAGAGGCTTAGCTGCAAAGTAAAATTACTGAACAGAAAGTTGGTTCAGTTTTACCAGAAACCAGGACACATTCTAATGCCCAGATGCAGTTCACACATCACCTTTCAGATATCAGAATGCTTCTAGACTTCCTTAAGAATAGCAAGACTATTCTTAATTTCTCCAAATGCTTTTTTTCTGTATTTCTTTCAGCTCTTTATTGTAGATGTCTTAAGTGGTAGGGAATAAAAGTTGTAATTCAATTGAAACTCATTTCAAGTTGGTAAAGTGGCCTCATAATGTTTGCATTGGTTAGGAAGCCAGCCTGCCATAAAAGAACAGTCTAAAGTGAGTGAGCAACTGAGGTTTCAGTAAGAAGAAACCACTTGGATAATAAGTAATAGTTCATAGTTAGTCTGAGGCAAGGCTGTTTTCCTTTCTTCTTGTTAAATTTATTTGACTATCAGCTTTAGTTAAAAACATTAATTTCAAATTGTTCAAATTCTGTTGAAAAGACATACAGCCATTAACAACAATTGAAGGAAACTGACATATCTGTATCATCACATATGAATCATCTAGGATACTACCTAGGCAATATGGCTACATATTAGGACCACATTTTGAGCCCAAATTCCTTATTTAAGCAGCTGTTGTTCTGTGTACATAAAAAAGAAGGGTCATTAAAGATTAAGCTACAACACTGGCCAAAATAGCATTCATCACTTTGATGATTCTTAAAAATGGACGAAAATGAACAGTTGAGACCCAGGAAAATGTTACCAAAATATCAGATAAAAGGCTGCAGTTTATCTAATAAAAATCAGTGCATCTTAAAATTATCCCAAAGAATGAAGAGTCATGAATAAAAAAATACAGAAAAATGGCACAAAAAAATAAAACCAAGACTCAAAAATATGTGAGTGCACTTATATGCAGTGCAATCTGTTTGTGCCTGCATTACTTACATGAATCCTGTCATGAAACTCTTCAGACTACCGAGTTGTTTTTAAGCCCTTGTTGGGAACTCAGTCTTTGAAATAAAATACACACATGTACTACCAAGTCATGGCAAGAATCAGTTGTCTTGAATTATTTTAAATTGTTCTCAAATGTGTAAATAATCAGATCTCATGAAGCAGAAAAAATACTGATGCTAAAAGGAAACCTATAGTATTTTATTAATTTCTCAAGTGTTCACTCAAATTCTTCTTAAAAGTTTATAATATACATTGTACTCATACACATGTAATACACATGTACTCATTTTATTATCATCATTATGACCTAGAAAACAGATTATATTAAAAATTGTGGCCTTGTCAGAAAAGTCATTTAAATTTTAACTGTTGGAAGCAGGAAGCAGAGGCAAAAAAATCTTCAAAGCATCTTTTTGAAATGAACACCAAAAAAAAAAAAAAAGTATCAGTAGGGGAAGAAAAGATGAGGAAATGACAAGCAACTAATGTCCACCAGCATTTTCTTACATGTTAATTAAAACCATGAAAAACACTTCAGATATAATTATGGAAAAGGCAGGTACTTCAATGCTGCAAAGATTATTGCTTAAATAATCTACACCTGATATTAATTGCTTAAGGACTGGAATGTATGAGGCAATAAATGGTTTTACAGGGTTATTATCCTACATGAAAAGTGAAGTTTACATTCAGGATGGAAATTAATGATTTCCTTTTATTTAAATATGATATATGTCAAATTTGTTGATCAGTAAACCCTACATAAATGTCTGCAAACAAAGCATTTAAATCAGTGCATATAGTTTACATAGCAGTTTGTTATCTCATTTGGCTTTTTAATACTCAAGAGGATAGAAACACCACAGTGATTATATTTAATTTACATTATTCACTTAGTGAACACTCACCATTGCAAGGCACTGAACAACCTCATCTCTGCTGAATCTAAGGACTCTGTGACAAGTTCAACCCATTATACCATAGGATTCTAAGCAGTGATTGACACTACAATGCACATGAGAAAAGAGTGAGTTTTGCATTCTGAAAGAATCACATATGTCAAAAAAAAAGTGGTGTATGTTGTAAGCAAAAAGCTTCAGAATAGATTTTTTCCTCTAATTGGTAGGCTCCAAAGCTGTAACACCTGGATATTCCTAAGCAACAAGAAGGTTGAATACATCTATCAGAGTAGTGAAGAATGCTTCCCAGCCTTTTCCAAACCATAACTTCAGACACCTCAGGTGCATGTATACCAACACATATAGTCTGGGCAACAAACAGGAAGAACTGGAGCTTCATACCCAGCCTGGGAGTTATGAATATAGCAGGAATCACAAAAACTTTGTGGGAAGACTGCTATGACTGGAATGCCTCCAAAAGCCTTCAGTAAAATAGGAAGTGAAGAAGAGGAGGCAGATTTGCACTTTAAGTAAAAGAGGAATTTCAGCATATGAAGATGAGCTATCGAGAACAAAAATGTTCTATCAAAATGCCTTTGAATCAAGGTTAGAGGAATCTCCACCAAGGAGGATCTTATGCTACGTAGCAGGATGATAATGTTGATGAAACATTCATTCAGCTGCTCAAAGAAGTCTCAAGCCAACAGAATCTGGTCCTCATGGGTGACTTCAATTAATTGGATATTTTTTTGGAAAATAACATAATGGTGCATAAGTCATCCCTCAGGTTCCTGGGATGCATTGAGGATTGCTTCCTGATACAGATGCTGAACATGCTGACTAAGAGCAGCACATTGTTAGATTTACTGCTCACAAACCAAGAAGGCTTACTTAACAACATAACTATCAATAGTAGCTTTGGATACAGTGATCACAACACTATGAAGTTCAACATCCTGTTAAGCACACTGAAGATTAATAGTAAGACAAAGACCTTGGATTTTAGCAGACTCAGCTTCATTACACTCAGAATCTGGCTGTGAAGAATTCCATAAGCATCAGTGGAGGACAAATGAGTTTGCAAGTGTTCAGATTTACTCAAGAGCATCATCCTGGAAGCTACAAATAAGGAAGAAGGCAAAGCAAGGCATGACCCTGGCTCAAAAATGGGATTTTGAGTGTGCTTAAAAGTAGAAACTAAGCATACCAGCTATGGAAAGGTTGTCAAATAGTCATTGAGGATTACAAGAACCTTGCTAGTGCACACACAGATGCAGTTAGGAAGGCTCAGCTAGAAATGAAATTGGACAGAGATGTCAAAAAAATGTTCTTTGGATAAAGAGAGCAGAAAGCAGAAGCACTAGGAAGACATAGGACATTACTAAACAGACACCGCCACTACTAAACAGGGCGAGAAATCTACTCACTGATAATACTGACAAGAGGGAGGTTCTCAGTATCTTCCTTACCTCTGTCTTTACCAGTGTTGCTGGACCTCAGATCACAGAATCAAGTAGCTATGACAATGCATGCATCAGCCAGCTGGTGGTGGAAGAAGGGCTTGGCTGTGGCCTTTTGCAAGAGTTCAACCCACATAAATCCCAGAATCACAGAATGGAAAGGGTTGGAAGGGACCTTTAGAGATCGCCTAGTTCAACCCCCTGTTAAAGCAGGTTCACCTAGTGCAGGTTGCAGAGGATCATTTCCAGACGGGTTTTGAATATCTTCAGAGAAGGAGACTCCACAGCCTCTCTGAGAAGCCTGGTCTGGTGCTCTGTCACCCTCAAAGTAAAGAAGTTTTTCTTTATGTCCAGACAGAACTTCTTGTGATCCATTTTGTGCACATTGCCCCTTGTCCTGTTGGTGGGCACCACTGAAAAGAGTCTGGCCTCATCCTCTTGTAACCCACCTTTTAGGTATTTATAAGAACTGATGAAGTTCCCCTCTCATTCTTCTCTGCTCCAGGCTAAACAGACCCAGGTTTCTCAGCCTTTCCTCGTAAGAGAGATGCTCAATTCCCTTGATCATCTTTGCAGCCTTCCACTGGATGCTTTCCAGTATTTCATTGTCTTTCTTGAACTGGTGACCCCAGAACTTGGACAAAGTACTCCAGATGTGACCTCACCAGGGCAGAGTAGAAGGGAAGGATAACTTCTACGGCCCGGGAGAGTATCCACCACAAGGTGTCAAAAGAAGTGACTGACACTGATATAAGGACACTGTCTATAATATTTGAAAAGTTGTGGAGATCAGGGGATATCCCTGATTACTGGAAGAGGCAAATGTCACATCCCTCTACAAGACAGGCCCAAAAAAGAACCCAGGAAACTACAGGCCAATTAGCCTTATTTCAATCTCTGAGAAAGTAATGGAATAACTCCTCCTATAAATTATTACAAACTACATGAAGCAGTGACTGGGGAAAGCCAGTATGAGTTTACCAAAGGCAAATCATGCCATACTAACTCGATCACCTTCTATAACAATATAACATCTACTGTCAACATGAGAAGAGCAGTGGATGTTGTTTGCCTGGAGTTCAGAGTTTGAAAGCGTTTGACACCGCTTCCCACAGCCTTCTCTTGTATGAGGTGGAAAGATACAGATTAGATGGGCGGTCTGTGAGACGAACAGGAAATTGTCTCACAGGCTGCACTCAGAGGGTGGTGATCAACAGTTTTTAATCAGGCTGGCAGCCTTTCACAACTTAGGTCCCCCACGGATTGACAGCAGGCCCCATGCCTGTTCAGTATTTTCACAAATTACCTAGAAGATGGGATTGAAAGCACCCCAAACAAGTTTCTGGGGACACTAAACTGGGTGGTTAGGTGGACACACCAGAAGGGAAAGCTATTTTACAGAGGAACATGAACAATCTGGAAGAGTGGTGTAGAAAGAACATTAGGAAGTTTAACATAGAGAAGTGATCATCCCACTCTACTCAGTGCNAAGGATAACTTCTACGGCCCGGGAGAGTATCCACCACAAGGTGTCAAAAGAAGTGACTGACACTGATATAAGGACACTGTCTATAATATTTGAAAAGTTGTGGAGATCAGGGGATATCCCTGATTACTGGAAGAGGCAAATGTCACATCCCTCTACAAGACAGGCCCAAAAAAGAACCCAGGAAACTACAGGCCAATTAGCCTTATTTCAATCTCTGAGAAAGTAATGGAATAACTCCTCCTATAAATTATTACAAACTACATGAAGCAGTGACTGGGGAAAGCCAGTATGAGTTTACCAAAGGCAAATCATGCCATACTAACTCGATCACCTTCTATAACAATATAACATCTACTGTCAACATGAGAAGAGCAGTGGATGTTGTTTGCCTGGAGTTCAGAGTTTGAAAGCGTTTGACACCGCTTCCCACAGCCTTCTCTTGTATGAGGTGGAAAGATACAGATTAGATGGGCGGTCTGTGAGACGAACAGGAAATTGTCTCACAGGCTGCACTCAGAGGGTGGTGATCAACAGTTTTTAATCAGGCTGGCAGCCTTTCACAACTTAGGTCCCCCACGGATTGACAGCAGGCCCCATGCCTGTTCAGTATTTTCACAAATTACCTAGAAGATGGGATTGAAAGCACCCCAAACAAGTTTCTGGGGACACTAAACTGGGTGGTTAGGTGGACACACCAGAAGGGAAAGCTATTTTACAGAGGAACATGAACAATCTGGAAGAGTGGTGTAGAAAGAACATTAGGAAGTTTAACATAGAGAAGTGATCATCCCACTCTACTCAGTGCTTGCCATTCTGCACCTGGAGTACAGCGCCCAGTTCTGGTCCCCATAATTCAAGAAAGACACAGAGAGACTGAAGAGGGTCCAGTGGAGGGCCACATAGGTTACAAAAAGGCTATAAAGATTGCCTTGTGAGGAAAGACAGGGTTAGGTCTTTTGTCCTTGCAGAATAGAAGTTGCAGAAATTTCACAGCATTACAGTACTTGAAGAGCATCTACAAAGAGGATGGAGGCTCTATNAATCATGCCATACTAACTCGATCACCTTCTATAACAATATAACATCTACTGTCAACATGAGAAGAGCAGTGGATGTTGTTTGCCTGGAGTTCAGAGTTTGAAAGCGTTTGACACCGCTTCCCACAGCCTTCTCTTGTATGAGGTGGAAAGATACAGATTAGATGGGCGGTCTGTGAGACGAACAGGAAATTGTCTCACAGGCTGCACTCAGAGGGTGGTGATCAACAGTTTTTAATCAGGCTGGCAGCCTTTCACAACTTAGGTCCCCCACGGATTGACAGCAGGCCCCATGCCTGTTCAGTATTTTCACAAATTACCTAGAAGATGGGATTGAAAGCACCCCAAACAAGTTTCTGGGGACACTAAACTGGGTGGTTAGGTGGACACACCAGAAGGGAAAGCTATTTTACAGAGGAACATGAACAATCTGGAAGAGTGGTGTAGAAAGAACATTAGGAAGTTTAACATAGAGAAGTGATCATCCCACTCTACTCAGTGCTTGCCATTCTGCACCTGGAGTACAGCGCCCAGTTCTGGTCCCCATAATTCAAGAAAGACACAGAGAGACTGAAGAGGGTCCAGTGGAGGGCCACATAGGTTACAAAAAGGCTATAAAGATTGCCTTGTGAGGAAAGACAGGGTTAGGTCTTTTGTCCTTGCAGAATAGAAGTTGCAGAAATTTCACAGCATTACAGTACTTGAAGAGCATCTACAAAGAGGATGGAGGCTCTATTTTCACAAGGAGACACACAGAAAAGACAAAGGGCAAAGGTTAAAAGTTGCACCAGGAGAGATTTCATCTTTATATACGAAAGAAATTTCAGTATTAAGTTAAAAAGATCTCTGCACAAGATCAAGATATCTCTCCGACCAGCCTATTTTTGACATGGGACACTACATTCTTAATATGGTTATACTGCCATAAACACAACTTAAGGTGCTGGTCTCAGAGAGTTGGATTTCACTGCAGTCAGGCCACTGTCTCATTCATAAATTGTAAAGGAAAACAGATTGTTCCTGTTTGCTGGTCAGAGGTATTGTAATTTATGATAGTACAAGTAGTCTCCTTTATAAACCCAGAATACAGGGATATGAACACAAGGAAAAAAAAAAGGAAGTCTTTTTTAATCAGAATAAGGGTGGCAAAATAGACATACTGTTTTAAGATAAATACACTGTTTTTGATTAAACAGACAGTCCTGCTGCACCAACAGACAACAGCTATGTTTTCCACAGTTTTTTTAAAGCCTTATGTAGCAGCAGAATAGTAAAGTTATTAGTGAAGGAAACACTGTAATTCAGAAAAGATTCTGTTCCTATTAATTTAATAATGAAGATGTTACTTAGACACTGTGATAATTTCACATATACACCAATGAAGTTGGTGTGATTCAGAAACAGCTCCCATGTAAATCCTCACAGAAGGCTCTTACATCCAAGAAACACTTGATCATGTGTAAGAGACTGGAACCTAAAAATAATTGTCTCAAATCTTGTTTAATTTTCTGCAAACCAGCGGTAGGTTTGTGGGGTTTCCTGTTAGGTTTCCTGCCTGCAGGCCGATGGGAAGCTTGTGCAGACTTTCTGCAGACAAACAGGATGTCTGGAAGTTCGCCTGCTACTGCCTGCATGGTGTATGTGCCAACCAAGGATCTACCCTAAATTTGCTATGGCATGACTACGCTAAACAAAGCACTGCTCAAGCAACAAGGGAATAAAACACTCACCCAGCGACTGCATCAAACAATGATTGGCTGAGCCAAAATGACCTGCATAATGATTGATCGAACTACAAGTTGACAGAGACTATAAACTAGTGCCATGCCATACCACAACTGGGAACCTCATGACTGTCACTTGAGAACTATGGATCAACGGGATGCTGTTGAACTCCAAAGGATCACTGGGATGCTATTGGGCCTGTGGTGGTAGGCTCGGGCCTGTGTTACTGTGCTCCCTAATGCTGCTTCTTTCTTTTCTGCCTTTCCTCTACTTCCTCCTTAACTCTGTCACTCGTTTCAGTGACTAATGCTGGGGAAGAACAATAAACAATAAACAATAAACAAGGCATCTGACCTTGTTTGTGTCTTAATCTCATGATCAGAATTATTACAAACCCCTCCTGGGCCCAACGTAGTTGGACCAGGAAATTACATCAAGTTCAACAGAGAACTTGCTAATGGAAGTTCTAATGTTGTATGCAGAGATCTGGGAACCTCCAACAGCAGTCAGTAGCTCAGCAGGGATTTATAAAGTCAGTTATTTGGAATTTGTGCACACAGATGGAACAGTGAAATGTCTACGTTCCATCTTGTCTCCAAAGAAGCCATTTTCCTTTTTATTTCTTATTCTGATTTACTCAGGTGTGAGTTAGTCACACAACTGCATTGATGAGTTTCTTCTGTACTATAAAATTTCTGCACATACCATGATAGTAAATGGAGTCCTACTCAACCTAGGAGTATTGCAGAAAGCTTGAAAAACCTCCAAGGTTCCTCTTCAGGAATTTGGTATATGCCCAGTGAAAAACTGTTGTATCTATTTTATCTGCCCAATTATAAAACCTCATAGTCAAAACAATGAAAAAATCTATATTTCTTTATATTGTCTCCAACAACATGTTACAATCCTAGTTCTAAACAACAGGAAGAATAAACCTCTCTCATCTCAGAAGGACCATCTTCAATTTTATAGCAATTGTGGTGAGCAGGCAAATCAGCACACACAAGTAGCTCACCACATTCTTGCCACTCAAATCTAACAGATTATTAAAGCAATGAGAAAATAAATATTTTTCATTTCCAAAAAAGCCCTCAACAGTGCAATATTTGTACACACAGCAAAATATCTGTACACACAGCTTAAGTCCTGCCTAAATATACTTCTGTTTAACAGAACAAATGATCAAATTGGCATTTGAGTGTTTTATATACTGATGTCTTTCTCATTACTTAGATGGGATATAAGTAGTCATGAAATTGCTATGCTAATTAAATACAGGTTGATTAATGGTCTCTCTATATATAGCATTTACTTTGGTGTTGAAAGAAACTCTTTAGTACTTTTTAATCTAGAAAAAACTATTTTAGCATTTCAAGCTGTGTAAAACCTACAAGTGTCCGATAAATAGACATTAATGCTGGATGTTTTGCATAATTCGGGACTCAAAGAAATCCCTCTGTAATGGGGTTTCAAAATAACAGCAACAACAGCGACAACAAAAACCACAACCAATCCACAGAATCAAATGTTTTATTTGGAAGAAAAATTCACATTGGAATGAGGGAACTTGGATATTTTTTCCTCCCAGGAGATTTTACCAGTCAAGTTAGGAGGAAAGTAAAGGCAAAAATGTCAGATTCTGCCTCCTGATATCTGAAGGCATAGATTTATAAAGATAGGTACATTAACTGAAATGTCACTTGTCATCTGCATTCCTTCCCAGTCTTGCTAGCAGATGTTCGAAAGAACCAGTGCTGTAAGAGATTTTCACAGGCGACCTCAGCCTTGGGCGTTTCTGTAGTCACTTGAGGATGTATGCACATACATGAACTGATGGGAACATAACTTTTTTCTGAGACTACACATGACATGGACTGATTCCACTAAGAAATTAATCCTACCAAAACTAAATTTTAGGCTACTTCCAGAAGCCTAGTAATCAGAGCACTGCACAAACAATATTATTCTTCATGTCCAATTGAGGTTCATGAGTTTCACAGGAGGATTTCAACTCTATACCTGCAAAGAGGAAATCATTTAGTGAAGATTCAATGTAGTGAAGATTATTTGTGCTAACCAAGAAGTGACACCTGTATAAAATATATTTCAAGTTATTATGATCTAATCATTCACTGCAAGTATAAAAAATAAAGACTAAAACAGAATGCTTGTAATGCCTCTATAGACTTGTTTCAATTGTTTATTTTGGTTGTAATTTCATATATAATTAAAATGAAACAGAATTTAAAATTACTTATGAGGCTGAAGCAGACATCCAATGAGCCTTTCTCAACATCAATAATTACATTTTATGTCTTCATATTTTTTAATGTTTCATTAATTAAAATTTAATGGAAAAAGTGGACTTCAAGGTAAGCTTTCCAGTCCCATAGCCAAGACAGGAACAATTAAATACCTACAATATAAAACAGATCCAAGCCTGAACTATTCAACTATATGGTGCATATGACAATGAATCAGCTAGAGACTGTAATGATTAAAACTGAAGATGTTGCAGATGTTGCAGATGAAACCAGCTGCCTTATTCTTCAAAAAACATCAGTAGGGTGCAACAGATATGCTTATAAGACAATATCGCAACATTCGCCAAGATAATAATATTAACATTGTGAAAAACTGTTTGGCTTTACAGCAGCAGGAAGCCAAAACCTTTTTTTCTTCTTCTATAAACCAAGATTACATCCTTCTATTATTATTATTATTATA
>VXBO01000669.1:0-92318 GCA_013400135.1 Rhinoptilus africanus
CTGGCAGACTTTGCCACAAGTACTGAGTGACTATACCCTGGCACCTCACTAGCTAGCACTGTACCATCCCCACCCCCTGGGGCCTCACCAGCTAGCCCAGTACCATCCCCATCCCCCTTCAAATCTAGTTTAAAGACCTATCGATGAGCCCTGATAACGCTTGCCCTAGAACCCTTTTCCCCTTGCCAGACAAGGTATGTCCTCATTCTCTGAAGAAGTCCTTGAATAATTATGATCCCCCCCCTTTATATCTTAGTTTTTAATAGGTTTCGTTACCTGGCAGTTTTTACAAAGCACGTTTCTGGAGTTCTGGGAGCTGTGATATTTTTGCAGCTTCTGACTTTGGATATCAATGAGAGTGGTGTATATGTTTCCTATCAACAACTTCTATTAACCAGAGTTCCTTCAGTAGTAAGTGCCAGAGAGTCTGCTAAGAGCATCTTAAAAGATACCTTTTCAGCAAGAAGAGATATCTGACAGTGTTATCTACTGGGAATCCTTGAGCAAAAATATTCTTGATTGCACAGCCCTGAATGCCTCTCCTGGCAGTTTCTCCTCTTTTACTTTGCTTGTTGTAATGTGCTTTCTTTTCCTCCGTCTTGAAGAATATCCAGCCTCTTCCCAGGCCATCCAGTTTCAATTCATAGACTGTATCTAGATACTTATCGATTCATCATGCCCGTGGCTTAGAGACTTGCTATTTATATGTAATCAATAATGTAGAGGGAAGGTTGTAGCAGGGGAGATCACTCTAAAAGAGGGGATTTCACAGGACTAGACATGTGCCTTGTTAGCAGTTTTTTTCTAAAGGCCTGAGTTAAGTTCCTCCCCTGACTCTGCACTTCAAAGAGCTTGCCTTGGGCTCTACAGAAGCAAGCTGAAACTTAAAATTAAGATCTTTCTTTCAGATGGTGAACTATGTGCTGGGACGTCCTATGGAGTTTCTCTTAACACATGTGGGGGAGTCTGCAGCACTGCGGGGAAGTCCTGGAAGGCAGGGGTGGAAAAGGAAGAATTTCCTAGTTCATAGTTACATAGGTTTCAGAAAGACGAGTGTGCATGTTTGTGCCTGAAGTTTGTGGGAGGAATATTTCAAGGTTTATTTGATAATTTAGTTTAATTGACAATTAAGTAAAAATGCCTTACAGAGCAGCAAAGTGCAATATGATGTATTATAAAAATACATTACAGAATTAAAGAAACTTTAAATTAGCATAGAGATACCATTCTATCCAGTCATGAAAATAGAGAAGGCAAAGCAAAACAAAGCCAAAACAAACCCCATGATGTGATGAATGTACACACACATATGAATGTAAAAAAAATTTTCAGAATCTTGTGGTATATTTTTAATTAAATATCCTTTCTAGATGTGCACAGGTATTTGTAGCTGCCTTTCTGTATAAAAGATGGATACAGAGTGACTCAGTATTGTGAATATTATGTTTGGGAAAATTCTGCACACTTCAGTCTTGAAGTTGGTGGAATTTCAGCCTTGACCCCGCTGAATGGTTTCTATCAGGTCATCACTAAAAGCCCAAAGTGTTTCTCTTATAGCATATATTCTAGATTTCATCAGCTTAATAGTTCTTCAATACAGATATTAAACAAGCAATGTTCATATTCATCCTTAGAAAAAAACCTTTGTGCTGCTTACTTTGAAAGTCATTGCTTTCTCTTTACTCTTATTCTTTTGGTGGCATTTATGAAAGACTTTCCAAATAAATTTGGGGGACTGTTGCTTTTCTAACCTTGAAGAATCTTAGCATGGAGTGAGTAAGGGGCACTAAGCATAATTTTTTAAAAAGAAAAGTTGAATAAAGTATAAATACCTTGATAATGGAATTCATGGTGACATTCAAGTGCTTAAATATGTATCGACCTTCTTATTACTGAGATACATTATCTAAATAAGTTCCTGCTCCTTAATATAGAAATAAATACCCTAATTGTGGAACCAAGATCACAGATAGATAAAAAAGTAGATGTGTGTTGAGATGGAAACAGAGCACAGGGACCCAGCTGCATCCTTCTTTGGGGAAACCATGGTTTTCCTTCCCTAGGCTTCAGCTGCTGTCTCCATACAGGCACCTAAAGTCCACTGTGGTGCTTGAGCTGTTTTCTAATAAGCATGAGAAGCCCGAAAGCAGGCTGTTCAAAAGGACTATTGAATTTAACTCTCCACCTTGTTACAGTAATCCTATTTCATAGAGACTCCCATACACAGCACTTCTGTTAAGATGTTACTTCAGGTGAGGGTTATGCGCCAGAGGGTCATTCAAATACCTGAGGGTAGAAAAAACCAGTTTTTTTCTTTTTTCCTGATGCGTCCCTGAGAACGTGTTAATTTGTCATCTAGTACAATGTGCCCTGAGACCATTTGGGTCGGCTGGAAAGAAAAGAAAATTAATAATGAGAGTCATCTAAGGAAGCAAGGGAAACATACTGCCCATAAACTGTGTAAACCACAGGCTTCTGAAGCCGTGAGACTGAGGAAAAAATGTGGGGTTTTTTATATTCTGTCAGATGCTGAAGGCTGCTCTGAGACATGTGCTACTGCTTCTTGCTGAGTCGAGATATTTGGCAGGAGGCCCACGGAGAGAGGAGGAGAGAATAAAAAGTCTTTGTGCCAAATGTTCTTTTGAGTGCCTGAGAGCTGGATTGGTCTTTTTTCTCTGTGAAATCATATAATTAGTAATCTCAAACCTCAGCCTGTTAATTTACAAAATGTCTGCACACTTTAATATATCGTTTGCTTAACATGTTTGATAACAACCTCAGAGATACTGGAGCTTTTGACTTCTTGTAGTATTTATAAACTGCGCCTAGCCCTGGGTGTTTCTCTGCCAGCTCCACACAGGCTGGTCTCGTGGATGGTGTAGCCAGACAAGAAACGCGGGAAGCGTCTTGCCTGCAAAAAGCAAAGTGGCTCCATTTCTGGCCTGTAGGGAAACACACAGCCTTTGCTGCCGTCAGCCTCCTTCCCTGCCTGCTCCGCTGCTCAGCAAAGAGGGTGGCTATGGTGGAGCACGTCCACCCTGGTGACCTTGTGGTGGTAGGCAGGGAGAGACCTGGTGGGCTGGCTCCAGCTGGGGCGCTGAGCTTGTCACAAGGACTGGGCCAATGTGCAGAAGCCTCCTCTTCCCCTCCTCTTCTCCTCCTCTTCCAGTGGGCAAACATAGAAAGAGCTGCAAGATCACAAATGATGGTTGCCTGTGATCTTGTCTCTGAACCCTCTGTGGTTTCGTGAGCTTAGCAGTCATCTGATTTCCAAATTGAAAGCAGGACCTAGGGAGGTGACACTGTAGGCTGAGAGGGGGGTGGCACAAAGAAGAGGAAATTACCCTTCAGGCTACCTCAAAATTAGTAGTGTTTTGAGTTCCTGTCTCTTTGGCTAAAAGTTTGGCATGAAAGCCTCGTTTGTAGCCATTGCTGTAAAAAGGCTCTGACTTTTGTGTGAGAGAGGAGATAAGCTCATTTGAGTAAGACTGGCTCACTCCTGCCAAAGGACTGATTGAATAAAATTAGCTTCAGTAAGGTCAGGAGGATAAAGTCAGATGGCTGCAAGCTCTCCAGGTCCAAGAGATCCTACATGAGGTGCTCCATCTGTGGTTTTATGTTTGGAAAGATTGTGTGCCCAGCTGGGGCCATGCCAGCTTGCTGTGTTATTCCAGTAAGTCTTTTTCTCTCTAAGTGGAGATAACTTAATCTTTCAGTCTATTTCAGTGCATAGGTAGTGCCATGGAAATATCTGAGGCCTGATCTCACTGGGCCATCAGCAAGCTCTTCTCAGGGGAATGCTTACATTGTAGTTTTCCTTGATTTTTTTCCAAAAGGGAAAAAATCTTTCCACACAGATGGCTATAACTGGTGGCTTGCAGACAAGCTGATGGATGAGATTTTTCCTTGGCACTGTGCAGAAAAGTATGCTTGGCAATGTGACTATGGCAAACCATTCATTAGCTTGGTTTTTAAAGGCTACCAGAGATGCTGTCTGCATAGTGTTGTCATATGAACTCTGCTCACCATCCTTCACCCAAGTGGACTAACTGGGTTAATTGCATGGTAGAGGCAGCCTGGTGAGCGGAGCTGGGCTAACACCTGCAGAATAAACACTTATCAAGAATTACTTTTGTTATTTTAAAATGGTTCTCTCAGGAGAGAAAACACCACCTTGAATCCAAGAAACCTGGGAGGGGCTGCAATTAGCAGGGTCTTTTGTGTATGTATTGCCTACAGGTGGCACTGCAAAAATAATCTGTCCAAGCAATCAGCTCTGTTTTTTAAGGATTTGTCTAAGAACCTATCCCAAGATGCAAGAAACATCAGAGTAAAAGAGAAATGAAAAGCAATGGTGTACTTTTAAGCTAAACTGATTCTCCACTGGTGTAAGTAGAGCATAGTCTGTGCTCTGTCTATCTGTACTTTTTCAGTGCCCAAGGTGACCAAGTGACTTTTAACAGCTATAGCTGAGGTGCAAGGCATGGAAATGTCAATGCAGTAAATAAGACCTCAAAGTCCTGTCAATAAGGTGTGCTTGTAGGGGTTTAGGAAATATTTGCATGGGAAGGAGTTGTCCACATCATAGCATTAGCCAAATCAAGCAAAGAAAAAGGTCTGCATGTCCTCTGGCGTGGAATGGACTGCTCTCATCGAACAGGGCAACTCTTCTGCTTAACTCACTGCAGTGTTTTGGCATGTGCCCCTCGACAGCTATTGATCTGCTGATCTTGCGAGTAACCTGCCTAATATGAGAGAATTATCTTGACAGTCTGTGTATATTTCTTAGAAGCAAAGGCTGAGGCTTGAATGTGATTTTGACAAATGCTGCCTCTGTCTTCCTTGCTAATTTTTTCTTTCCGAAAGGTTTTTAATGCGCACATCTGTTAGAGGTTGGTGAATATGGTAGTTGAGTAGATACTCGACTAGTAGGCTGCTGCAGCTCCTTATCCCCAGGTTCTGCCAATGGCAAGGCTGAGCATGTATCCTCTATGGACACATATAGATGAACAGATAGACACTCAGACTCAGATATGCACAGTACACATGAACCCAGCCCCACAGTTCAGTGCAGATGGAACAAAATGCTTTTCCTGGCACCCTAGTTAATGCATATGGCACTCACACAACAGACAGCCCCATCGTCTTCCTGTTCCCTGGCTGGTCACGATTGAAGTCTGCTAGTGGAGGGAGTTACGTATACAAACACACAAAATGGGTCACTCCAGTAGCTGGTCTTAGATACTCAACCTGACTGGTAATTGGTTTGAGCTGCCTCCATATAGCCAGTTGCTTTCACTTGGATTCACGAGCCCATGAATTTTGTGATCCTGTGCCAGTTGCAGGTAATCAGATCTTTTAATCTATCACCAAGTGGTCTGGCTTAAATTTCCCTTGAATTCACACATACCCACTCAGAGAAGAGAGTACACCCAGAAAAAAGATAGAAATGGGATTTAATGAGAGTGTAGGGAGCTTGCAGTGTTTGAGCACAAGGCTCAGCCAGGCAAGTGTACTGGTCAGTTGCTGTTTGTACTTCACTGGCCCCTCTGATCCTGTCCCCTTTATTGACTCATGCTTGTTCCTCCCCAGTCCATCCTGATCCCCTCCCATTCCCTTCCCCCAGTCCTTCCACTAAGCATCCCATGATGAGTCACACATTTTTCCACAAAACGTCTGATGGCAAATTTCACACAGTCTCAAAACTCTGTTCCCCCTTCATCCAATAACAGGTCCTAGATGCTTGTATGTCATAACTCCCTTTAGTCTGCAAGGCTTTCTGGGCAGGCAGTTTCTTGTGTTGACTCGTCTTGGTGGGTTTCCTACAAGGCGCAGGGGCTGATGATGCCCTGTGGATGATGCTGGGAGCACCAGGTCAGAGTGCTCCCTCGGTGCTCATTAGCATCCTGGGGTCCTCTGGACCCCCAGGGTCTTCGTGTTTAGCCAAGGGCCATGCTAAGGTGAGGGTTATTTGGCAGATCCTCAGTTCTTAGTATCTGGATAAAGGGATCATCTTAGTCTTAGAGCACAGCTTTGCCCTGCAGAAAATTCTCTCTTTAAAAGTAAAATTTGGTATTTCTTTTTAGTTGTGCACTACTTTTGAACTACGTGAATGTTTTAAATGTGTGTGACATCAGTGGAATAAATAGCTAAATAAGTTTTTAAGTAGCCATGTGAAATGTAATGATAGTGTAGAATAAGATAGCACAAAATTACAATTTTTTCCTGCTGATTCTATAGTGCAACCCCGTGTGTCATCTGGAAAATAAAGCAGCATGAGTGCCTTTCCTGAGATGCACCACAACTGTGGCATGGCTCACTGTTACCACTGAGGACACAGGAATTACTGCTGTGTCTGTAATTGATTTTTCAGTTCACTGGCCAAACAGGAAAAAAACCCCAAACCAAGCAAGTAGGGTTTTTTCCAAATAAAAGAAAATATTTTGCTTTGTTTTGAGAATTTTTACAGTTGTAAAAATCCCTTAAGTTTGTCATAGCTGTAAAACATATTGTTTAAAAAAAAAAAATGTGGAAACAATTTTTTTTTTGCCCCCCTCTGAGGATGCCTACTTTTAGCTTCAACGTCTAACCAAATTTGACTAGATTTCAAAAATAGTTACACTGCCTGGATACTTTACTTTTAGTAAATGAACTGTTCAACAAAGAAACACATGACAACTCTGATAATGGTTTAAAACATGATTTAAAAATCTTAATTCATCACACTTTTCAGTCCCATACTACACTATATGTCATTATTTGCTCACTATAATAGGTGCTACATATGCAATCACCAGAATAAATATCTCAGTTGCAAATCCAGATGTCACTTTTATTGGCAATACAAAATTTTAACTCTATCATCATTGAAATTCTGATCCAAACCCACCGATTAAACCAAAACCATTGATTTGAAACGGTATTGAATCCGATCTTTAAAGATCATGTTCAGTAGGGTTCTGGTCAACGTGTATCTATCTACCAGTGCTTCTTTGAGGGTCCGTGGCTTGCTTGTATGCCAGAGGTAATGAGATCAAGACGGGTATGGAAGACACCTCTACTTTTCCTGATTTCTGTGCTATGAGTTCTCCCTCTGACCCATGGAGCTGCAATGAAAGTGTGCTTTGTTTTGTGTTCACACAAGCAAACTGAAGCTTGTGTCCACAAAAGTTCGCCTACTTTTTTCCCCAGTTTCACTTAATGAGAGGAGATTTTACCTCTAGCAAAAAGCTTCTCATTGCTCATGTTATTAGATCACCCAACTGCAGCAATATCACCATCAATGTCGTCAGAGCATGAATAAACCAAATTCAGGTTTTTTCTTATCAGCTGTTAGGTGGATATAACAGAAAATATTGAAAAATATTGAAATTAATTCAATGAAGGAACTGGAAAGTGTATTTCTTTTCATAAGTCTTTGTCTGATGTTTAAAAACAGAAAGCTTAGTTGTAAATCCTGTCTTAGCTGTGGTTCCATAAGATTTTGATTGCTTAGATGTGGCAGCTACTAACACTTATTAAACTATTGAAAAAATGCAAAAATATTGTGTGTAGTATGGGGTTTTGTGTGTGAGAGATTTTGCAAATTTATTTGTATCCTTCTTATCTACAGTGACACACTGGGACTGATATGACATATTGAAATTGCTGAAGTGTAGCAGAAAGATAACCTACATTTGTTTTCCGTGTCAATCAGTATGAACAAAGCAAACAGACTATGTGAATAAGAAAATCCACTTTTTTTCCTGGTCACTTAAGAGCAGGACAGTGATTTAGAGCCTAATCTGGAAATAGTACATTATAACCACCAATTTCATTTATTTTTTCTGATATTGATACCCCCCACCCCCGGCCCCACTTGTTTGAATATTATGGTACAGAATAGTGAGTCATGGCTCAGGGAAATGGGTGAAGCAGGTTGATAATCTGCTGAAATATTGTTTGTTTTTTGTAGTTCCATTATAGTTCTTAATACAATTACTCATGTGGATATTGTTTATATGAATAAAGACTTTGTGTCTACTTTGAAAGTATTCCTGTAGGTATTTCATATAGGACATCTTCCTGGTTATACCCAAAGTGATGAAAAGGACAAAGTTAGTATAATATTCAGTGAGATTTGGATTTAAACCCATGGCTAAGAGCAATTTCCATTTCTCTCCCTCTTGCTAATCTGTTGCTTCTTGTTTCAACTAAAGCTTTGTGTGAAGAGCTTTAAAAAGCACACAGACACAGGCAAACAAAGCTTTGCACACTTTATGTAGTCTCTCTGACCTCAGAGGAATTAACTGGAATGGAATAAAATAAGATACATTTATTCCATATAAAAGTGCAGAGCTGCAGTGCTTGTAAGCTGATACAGGAACTGGTTTCTGCAGCAGGGGGTAATCACGTCCCCATGGCTGCCTGCCTCTGCTGCTTCTCTATGGCTGAAACGGCTTTTCACTAGTCTCTGAACCCAGTCATAGGAGCTCAAGTGGTAGAGAACTAACCCAACCAAAAAGGGCGATATTTTTCTGCCAGTCTAAATTCCTGGCTTACCATCGTCACCATCAAATGACAGTCTTTGTGCAAGCAAGGGATGAAAGAGCGCAGGAAATGGGAAAAAGGATCTTCTTTTCCTTTCAGTAGCTGTTAGTCATTGGATGGGTTTAGCTGTGTCACCCAGTTGTGCCAGTGTCCGTCCAGAGAGCATATACTAGAGTCTTTTTGATGGGTTTTTTTTTTCACTGTTTGTACATGGCTACTGCAATGATGGGGAACCTGAGGACAGAAACAGTCGATGACTATTTCATCTATGACGACATGATTTCTTCCTCTTTGTTACTGGCCAGTGTATGTGTTAATGTATGACCTGCGCAACTTTTGGGAAGGAAAAGATTCAAATGGTGTCAGAATTGAACTTGAATGTTTAGGTGGCGAAGCTAGGAAATGGCAATCATAACGAACAACGAAATTCAGAAGACTTTCCTCAATGTAATGCTAGGTTTGTGTGTTACACTGCATCTATGTTCCTATTTGTGAGTTGCAAAATAATAATCTTGAACAACAACTTGCCTTCTGGCCTAGAACAAACTTCCCAAAGAAGTAGAGGAGTAAGGGCCGTGACTGAGTGCCAGATGCACTGTGCACTGTGCAAATAAGTATAAAATTGCATTCACCTAAAGGAAAGAAATGTAAAGTTGCCATGAAGGAACAAGAACGGGTAGAATTTATATATATTTACAGGTCTTTGCTGTGTATGTTTGAACATACTCTTTAAGTGTATTCAGTTTTATGTAAAATGAGGAATAATAATGATTTAGCTTTGTTTTTTCCAGGAACATGCTTATGAACACTTTAGGTTTTGGTGTACCAATATCATACTGATTTATGAGATATCTATTGATGATTTCACTACATGAAAAATGCTGTAGAAGTGGCAGGTTCGTTACAGGATATACCATTAATGGGTGAGATATGGTTATGTCTGTTTTTCAAGTTACACTCTCAGTGTTACATCTCCTGCAGCATAATATATACGTATGTTATGTTATGCATAATCATCATGAAAACTTCACAGTCTGTACACATAGATATCTCTGAGCCTCTTTCTTCAGTTCTTCTTCACATTGATTTCAGGAAGGATTACTTGCATTAGCAGAGAATGCAGGACTGAGTGTTTACAGTGGTTTTGAATAATGAATTTCTGTAGGATTCCAGAAATGACATTCAGTTCGTCAAACATTTTCTGCAAAGCAAGCAGCATACTTTGAAGTCTGTGCTAGGAGAAAAAGAAACAAAACTAAAATGTGAATCTCCTAAAGTACTGTCCTCCTTTCATGGAATGGTTCAGTGGCTTAATGAGGTTAATTTGTATTAGGTTGTGGGAAATCCTTTATCTACTGTATAGAGGCTTTCATTTCATATGAATGTGACAGATACTGTACTTACTGCACTGGAACTTAATTATTTGATAGCATAAGGAGCTGAAATTCCTACATTTCCTCTCAAGGAATATTCATGGCATACTCTAGATGGTGAAATAGAAACTAGAGGATGGTTGGCCTAGATTTTCAATGTTTGAAATATCTTTGTATACTTTTCTAAGTTGTTTTGGTTTTATATCTAGAAAATTTCAAGGCAGCTTTATTAAAGTTTCCCCAAATACTATCAATAGTATGTGATTATTTTTTGTTCTCTCCCATTTTCACATGTATTTTCACCCTTTGAAATTCTGTTCTGTGTGGTACGTGAATGTAAGTGACTGTTTCATTTAATTACACCCTTTGTCCATAAAAGTCTTTAAATGCCTGATTTTCTTTCCCCAATTACTACAAAACAAGTCTTTCAAAAGTTTTGTTTCAGTATGAACATTTCCTTTACAGAATTTTACAACAGCTCTTTTAACTGGCTTCCATTCCAGATGGCTACTGGTGCACACTGTACTTTATTTTCTCTTAGCAAGTGTATTATGGCATTTCTGTAGACCTGGTAGAACTGTATAAAGCTATTTAATAAGTGAATAAGAAGAGAAAATTTCAGGACCAGTGATACACACCAGAATACAAATAAGGACTGAAAAATAATATAGTGAAGATTAAGTGGGACAAGAGTTCACATCCTACCATTAAATTTACTTTCTTTTGTATATTCAGTGTCTGGGGTTTTTACGTACCTTTCATAAAATACAAATTAGTGAATTTGTGTTAGCATGTGTGGGTATAAAATGTGTAATCAAAATAAAAATTGATATGAACTTACAAAAGTAGCATGTGTTTATTCTACTATTCTACATTCAAAATATATCCTAGACTAATTTTCCTGCCATATTCACAAATAAAAAACCTTATAACCATTTTATTGAGAAAAATTAATATATTTATTTAAATTGTTTTATTGGCATATATAAGAGTGAAATTTTTTGAAGAATAATTAAAAGTAATGTGTACAGCAGGGTGTGCTGGTAGCTATAAAAATATTTGCTTGTCATCAAAGGTATGAAAATATGAGAGATTGCAAAGTCCACACAGATAGTATGAATTGCTTTCCCCATCCTCTATTGAATTAAAAGTCATAAATAGTTAAAAAACAAATAAAAGAGTTTTTATGTAAAAAGAATTTTTTTTCTCCTAGATTTCTGATTTATATGTAATGTGTCAGTGTATGATGGATCATGGGTTGATTGTTCGCATTGTGTTGTATCATTTCAGCTGTAGTACAATATGATGTGATATACTATAATGTAATCTGACATAGTACGATGCAGTGAGTGACAGCAAAGATCACAGACTGTTCCTTGGACTTTGTTCTACTGCAAATCGTGTAATTGCCTGCATGAAACGTTTAGTAGTTTATGTTTTGTTGATGAAGACCCAGCATCTAATTGCTGCCCGTGGCTTTTGCCTCTCGGCACATTCTCGGGGTCCATAGCCTGCATCAAGTTTGTTTTCCTTCCTCAGGCCTTTTGGGAGCTGATAGTGTGCAACAACAACTGAGTGAATCCAGAGATCAATGTTGGGCTCCTGAAAGCCTGTTAGTAGGGCCTTCTTCTCATGGAAGCCCTTGTTTATTGTTTGCCATTAGGGATATAAAAGGTAGCTGAAGCATTCAGTACATAAGCTTAGCATAAAGCATACGAAAAGTTAAGCAGCATTAGAAATAGAGGACTTAGGGGTACTGTTATATCGCATATGCTTTGCATAAAGAATATTCCTCCCTGGACAAGCTGAAAGTTCAGATTTCTTTCTGTCTTCCTTCTGATGCAAATGAAGTATCCCCAGAAATATCTGGTCTTGTATCAGTAACCACTGAAAGTTCAGTTACAATGACTTTTTCTGAACTCCAGATTCTTTGTTAACTGGCTGCTGAACTCAAAAGGGTAGTTTGGTAGCTCCCCTTTTACCAAATTGGTCCTCTCATAGGACTCCAGTAGCACGATTCTGGTGATCAATTAGAGCAGTGTGAGTGGAGGTGATGGGTACTGGATGTGGGATAATGAAAACTGTCCTGTTGCCTCCCATGTTTGACCTCCCATGTAGGTTCCCCACATTCCCAGACTTTGCGATGCCAGGCAGAAAGATTTAAAATGTGATTCCTTATAGATTTTATTTCTGGGTTTTGTTTGAGGAGTGTCCCTCTATCCTGCCAGTTCTTCTCTGTTCATCTGTAGGAAGGTTTTGGGATATCATATCAAAAACTGCATCTGCCCTGGATGTAAAAGCTGGAGACATAGATTCTCAAAACGTATGGATGGATGGATATTTTAACATTGATACACTTCCATTTGAAAGTTTCTACCTTAGAGAAAAGGAAAAAAAATCTTGTTAGAGATACACAGCTGTTTGTGGGAGTCCAGAAATTAATATAGTTTCTAGGTTAGTTTTATAACGTTTCTGCTTCCTGCTTCACTGGAACAGTCCCATACATGGCCTTCTCCAATTGTTCTTCTTTAGCCAGTGTTTTCTGCCTGAGATAGTTACACTGCATTTGGAAAAGAAATCAACTTTACATTCTAGTGTTAGTACCATTGTAATTCTAGTTTCATGCATGGCAGATTGCCTTACAGAGCCGAGTTTGATGCATTTCTTATTTAAAAAAACCCCAACCAAACAGTATGTTGCTAACTTGCAATGTTATCAAATTGCTCATCTTCTTATTTTCACAGCTCACCATGTTAAAACTGGGACCTGTGAAGTGGTTGCACTCCACAGATGTTGCAATAAGAATAAGATAGAAGAAAGATCACAGACGGTGAAGTGCTCCTGCTTCCCTGGGCAGGTAGCAGGTACCACCCGGGCAGCCCCTTCTTGCGTTGATGGTGCGACTACTCTATTGTTTCCTTTCATTGCATGTTCCTAGGGGGTTTTGTTGGCTTTATGTCATCAGTGAGAACCACTCCATTACAGTTAACTATTTAAAATAAGACTAGGAAGGCTTCTGCATTTTGAAGAGGGCGGTCAAGGTGAAGGGGAGGAAGATGGGAAAAATGAATTATTTGCTATTACTCTGTGGAAATGGTAAGCAAAATTATTCGATGCCAGTGAAAGAGACCTCTTGAGAAGCTTAATTTGATCTAAGTAAAAGAGTGCCCTTGGAGTTGTATGAAATTCACTTAATTAAAAGTGTTTTTGCAAAATCTACATGAGCATATAATTTTCACATGCTAGTGTCTTACATTTTATTTATATATTTATTTTTATCATACCGGAACAAACAAGCAAACAAACAGAATATAGTTCTGTCTGTGTTTTAGTCTTTTTAGACCAACACTATTTTTCCTATTCACAGTGCAATATTAATGTTTTACTTAACAAATCTGAGATAGGCTCATATGTTCTGTTTGGGAAAATACTAGCTGATTTTTCACATCTCTTTCTCTGAAAGAGGAACGGGATGGATTCACCCATTACATGATCTCTTTACTGTCAATATGTTGTTGGCTGTCAGAGAAGCTGTAAATATGTTATCATTGGGGAATAAATTTAATCAGGCTATACTAGACTATATAGCAGGTCAGGCAAAATACACTAACTGAAAAGAAGATGCTCTACTTAAAACTTTGAAATGTGGCTGAGCAAGAAAAAATAAGGGTTGGAAAGACATCCTGTGAAATTAGTTCCTGAACTGCAGTAAATTAGAGGAAAAAAACCACAGTAAAGAGATTGACTTTGAAGAACATAGCACCTTGTGCAAATTGAGACTTAATACAATACAGCAGAGAGGATACAGGCTAGGAGATTGCTGGAGTGTGTGGAAGATAACTTCCTGACACAGCTGGTGAGTGAACTAACTAGGTAAGGCACCCTGCTAGACCTGTTGTTCATGAGCAGAGAAGGACCTGTGGGTGATGTGATGGTTGGAGGCTCTCTGGGCATAGCGATCATGAAATGATAGACTTTTTGATTCTTGGAGAAGTAAGAAGTCAGGTCAGCAGAACTGCTACCTTGGGTTCCAGAGGGCAGACTTTGGCCTGTTTAGGAGACTGGTTGACAGAGTTCCTTGGGAGGCAGTCCTGAAGGGCTATTAGGATATTAGGAATAGTTTCTTCACTGAATGAGTTGTCAAGCATTAGAACAGGCTGCCCAGGGAGGTGGTTGAGTCCCCATCCCTGGAAGTATTTAAAAGATACGTAGATGTGGTGCTTAGGAACATAGTTTAGTGGTAACTTTACAGTGCTAGGTTAATGGTTGGACTTGATCTTAAAGGTCTTTTCCAGCCTAAATGATTCTATGATTCTATGGTTCTAATTTCTCACGAAGATTCTGAGCTGGCTGAAAATCACAGGTTAGATGTCAGTCAATATATTTCTAACATTTCCCTGCAAAAATATGTTGCAACATAATGACGTATTAAAGTGTCCATTTCAACAACATGCAAATGTGTTTGTGTTCCTCTCTTGTAGCTTCAATAGTGGAGCAGAAATGGTGGTGCCACATGCAACCATGTCTTGAAGGGGAGGAATGTAAAGTTCTTCCAGATCGTAAGGGATGGAGCTGTTCCTCTGGGAATAAAGTAAAAACAACAAGGGTAGGTATAATACCAACCTTACATGTTACCAACAGGTAAAAAAAAAGTCCACAGGAAATTGGGTCCACATAGAAGACACCACTTGAGAAGACTAAAGAAGTGTGGGAAGAGAGCCATACTGGGATTGGATTTGTTGGTCCTGCACACTTTTCTCAGCACACTTGCAATTGCTCGAACATGGTAAGCAGTGTGCCAGACCTTCTCAGGTAAGCAGTGGAGTTAGCAGAGCTGAACTTTTTTTCAGTGCTGGTAGTGATCAAATGTATTATAATCTGGTATGTATTTCTCTCTGAAACCGGTTGCAGAAGGTCTATACATCCTAATAAGCTCTTCATTCACAGGATAGCAAACAAGTGCATTTTTACCAGTAACATGGAATAACCATGTTTCTACATAGATACTGCCAAGTATGGTAAGCATTTGATGTGTCATGACAGTATAATCTTCTGGTTCTTTCTGTCTTGTGTGACTGGGATTTGCTAAAAGGTTTTGACAGTTTCAGTGAGTTTCTTTTCTCCATTTGACACTTTTTATGTTATTGATTCAAAATTACATTAACAGAAATACATCTAACATTCATCATACATAATGCCTGCAAACAAAGTAAACCTGCTGTCATCTCAGCTTTTCAGTGGCTAACAGAAACAGAAGAATAACAAATTCTTGAGATAAACATTAAGCACACAAACTTCCTAAGACTACACCATTATATCTCTATAGGGTCAACACAGTTCTTCATCAACTTAAACCAGATTAAAACACACTCTGAACACACACACATGCACGTGTGTAAGCATAAACACCTTCACCCCTACACCCTACCACACACACTGATGACTGGTTTTGCTTGTAAGTATTTAGTAATTGCTTGCAGCATCAGGACATAATTTGCGAGTGTGGTATTTACTTTATGCAGGTGTTGGAGTGTCTGTGTCATTTGACTGAAATCTTACTTGCATAGGCACTAAATTTGGTTTTAGTGAAATGTAGTATGCACTGAGTGAATTACATTCCTTCTGTTCCACAGAGAGCTCTACACATCTCAGTTTCTCTATGTATATGTCTTTAAAACATTTTGACATTTTTTGAAGGACGGGGACTTTCTAAATGTTTGATACATAACTCCACTTCTGAATCCTTTCAAATGTTTCTTCTGAAGCTAACTTTGTTTGAATGCTGCCCTCACTTAACGTTGTACATGCCAATGCAAATCTTATTATATGCATGTAACATGTGTGCCCATGTATATTATAACCAAAAGGAACTAGATAGAATTTAATAACAGTAATGGAAATAGAAAAATTATGTGTGTGTGTGTTTTGAAATTTGTCCTGGCTACTTCTACATGTCTCTAACAGTGTTGAAAAACACATGCCATTTTATATTTCATGTGAGTGTTTAGCAAGCAATAAGTAAAAATTGGGTCTGGATTATGTTTCTGTAGGAAAAAAGAGGTCACAAAAGAGGGAGATATCAATGAGAATCGCCTTGAGGAGATTTCTTCCTAACATTTTGTCAGAAGATAGGTTTTTCTACATTGGTCAAGGTCATGAAGTTCTGTCAAGTGCTTATGATCCTGTTGCAGACTCATAGGTCTGGCTCTTTGCGGGAGTTGGACTTCTCTTGTCCTCCATGAATGGTGTCAATCCTCAGGACTTATTTCATAGCTTTTCAGAAGTGAAGCTATGAAAAAGCCAGCCCAGTTCTCTATTTGACATCTTATACACTGATTCAGTACAATGGCCACCAAAAGCTGCTTGCAGACCTACCACCACTAAAAGGAAAATACTAATGCCCTGAAATCCCCCACTATTTGTTCTGCCTTCCAGTTTGTCTAGATACTAGATGTTTTCCGCCTTCTTCCTTCATTTCCCACACAGCTGCAAAGCTGTTTTGGCACAATAGCAAGCTTGAAATCAAATTTCTGACAGAGTTGGTTTCAGTTCCGGTAACAGGTGAATAAAGGTCTCCCGTCTTTCCAGACGCAAGAGGCTGATATTTGAAGAGACGTCATTCTGATGCCCAGAAGAATATACATTGCTGTTGGAAATGTGAATGATTCTTTGTGTTAAAAGAATAGCTTATTTTCAGAAAGCAAGTACTTTTCCCTAATACATAGTGAGCATAATATTTTTGTAGCTCCTCTTTGTGCTCCCCAAAGCGTATATAAAAAAATGAAAATTTCTAAAGTGCTCTGTAGCTCCAGCCCCCCCTTTTTTTTGAGAGAAATGAAAAGACCTGTACAGAGTCAGTATTAAGAAGTCATGAATAATAAGTTTCTGATTGTCAAAGAAAATAACCCATATGTGATTATCATGTATAATGTAAAAGCATAAAAAAACAAACTCTAACTGAACAGCTTGGGTGATTTAAGTGTATTGCAGAAAAGCCTTGTGAAGGCTTTCCTGAAAGGCCTAGGAGGGTTTATATTCACCTCCAAACATTTTCTGCAAGTTTGCGTCCTTCATGTGCAGAAAAAGCAACCCAATTAACCACTGAAGTACTATCTTCTCTTCTACAGGATACCAAGTTCATAAGCAGTACCTATGTTTTCACATCTCGAGCTATCAATTGTTAAGCACTATGTTAGAGACAAAACTAGTGGAGGAAGGAGGTATTTTGCTTGTCCACCTCTGTTAGCATATTTAATCACAGTATTGTCAAAAAAGATGATGCTAACTTCTTAATACTTATGGTATCAGTCACTAAGCAAAAAGGCCAAGTGAATAGTGGGAGAAAATAAACTGATTTTTAAAAACATGTTCTATTTGACATTTTGCATTCTGTTCAGATATGGGGATCTAATATGGCAATACATGAATAATGAATTAGTAATAACATGAATGTTACGGTACTCAGAATTCATATGTTAAGAAAAGTCAGGTGAATATTATTTATCTTCAGAATGCAAAACCAGGTTTAAACTGTTTTTCTGAGTTTGTCTGCATATTAGCCAATGTTAGAATTTAACCATGGAAGAGGAATGAATACGAGGCAGAGGATGTGTGTATGAAAGGGCTGAGTACTGAGCTAACTTTGTTCATTTAGAATTGACTATTTTGGATCTATGTAGCCTGCAGGAGGGGAAGGGGAGAAAAGGCAATGAAAATTTAGCTAAAACAGTATTTTTTTTTTACTTCAGATAAGGAAATGCATGTTTGCATTCCTGAACATTATGTCACAACAAAAGAGGATGTTCAGAAATGCATTAGGAGAATTATGAGATGATTATGAGCATAGCTGAGATTTACCAGGCACATTGTGGAATTCTCCTCCAGACTGAGAAACTGTTGTGAGAGGAAGCAATTGATTTTTTTCCCATGTGGCTAGCCTCAACATTTTGATAAATAAACACAAAAAGTTTTGTCATGTTATCCTTTTTAAATGATGATTAAAGTGTTAAAAAAGGGGGAAATGAAAAAAAATGTCTTTGAAGTATTTTTTTCTCTAACAGGCTTTTTCTAATATAATTATTTTCATTCATAAAGCTCTCTTGGTTGTGTTTCCTTTCCTCTTTGCAAAATAAGGAAAATGTCTGTTTAAAACACAGGAATTTTACTATCAGTTGAAAATAACAAAATTTAGCAGTATTACATGTAAAATTGACAATGACATTAAAAAAGTGCTACGAGTTTGTATTAAACAAATGAACCCTTTACAAAGACTGGGAAGCAACATTATGAAGAGAAACAATTTCATATTTCTCTCAGTTATGGGGTGTATTTCACACCAGAGGTCTCTGGACAGGGATTTTTCCAGGGCAGATCCAGATGCCAGGTTTCATTTGTATGTTTAAGAACAGCATGTTGCCCATTATCCTTATAATAAAGGCTGACTTTAAATAAGAGTACTGGCAGCTGCATGCAACCTGTATGAAAGCGTATGCTGCAATGCCTTCTGGCGTCCCAGGCATCCATCCTGGGACTGGCTTGGAGCATGTCATGTCCCCGGGCCAGCCAGTAAACCTGTGTATCCTTCCTGCAGAAACTGGAGCACAGGTAAAGTGGTGTATTCTGGGGCTCGTCTTGGCATCCTGGACCTGCAACATGACTGAAGAAGTGTGCACTTGAGCTCAGGAGTGAGGAAGTGTCCCTGGGCTGATATTTTATGAAGATAGAGAGAAATAAGCATTGATATTTTTGTCGTGAAATAGAATAGCATAGCATAACAGAAACTAGACTAGACTAGATTAGACTAACTAGACAAGACTAGACTATTTCAGTTGGAAGGGACATACAATGATCATCTAATCCAACTGCCTGACCAAATCAGGGCTGACCAAGTTAAAGCATATTACTAAGGGCATTGTCCAAATGCCTCTTAATCACTGACAGGCTTGGGGCATCGACAACCGTTCTAGGAAGCCTGTTCCAGCGTTTGACTACCGTCTCGGTAAAGAAATTTTTCCTAATGTCCAGTCTAAACCTCTCCTGATGCAGCTTTGAACCACTGCACAGTAATGAAATAGTACCTTGTCCTTAAGCTTTTGGTTTGATTTGGTAGAACTGCTTGTGGAACAAGGCATAGTTTACCGCCAAGTACTAAGTTCTGGTTAACAGATGTGGAGTGGAATTTACTGGACTTTGCTTGGGTTAGGACTCTCTCGAGTGAGATGACTAGCCTAAGCTCAGGCTGTTCTTTTTAGTACTGGAGAGAATTGTTCAATTCCAGAGGACAATTCGTTTTGTCCTGAGATAAGTCAGATGAATTACCTTCTGCAGGTTCTTATGGCTCCCTAATAACTCTAAAGGAAAGCTCTGATGACTAGCTTGGCGCCTAACATTTAGATACTTAATGCTGAATAGGAAGATGCTGGTGTGGAGACTTTACTCTCTTTGATATGGTCTTCAGTAGGAAGATGATGAAATAAAGCCCCTTCATTCTTTCTCAGTTTGGGAAAGTTTGGACTTTGACCACTATCAAATGCAATATAACATTAGAGAAGTTTCAATAATGTTCATGTTCTGGAGATACACAGCTATGAGCTAAATCAGTGAATCATATTATGATGAGCAACATGTCCAGTATCTAAAAATTAGCTACTAGTGCATGTCCTTTTAGAATTGACTTGGTGATATAATACTACTAATACTACTGATGGTACTAATATAAATTAAACAAAAAGATCAGATATAACGCATAGCAGGTATTGATTATTAACCTCTGAAAATCTCTACGAGCTTAAAGTGAACAATGTTTTCCTATAAACAAGTGAAAGTTGTATTTTCATAGAGGTCATAAAAGGCCATATTTTGGAAAAGAGCATCCGATATTTGGAATAGCTGAGCACCCACACTTTTATGGGCGGCAGAAGGAACTGCAATTGTCACTCTGAAAACTGGCTATTATTTTTAATATGTGGGGAAAAGCACACTGCAGAACAGAAAGAAATCAATATCTAATATATTACGATGTAACTATATGCAAAACCAATATTAGAAATAGAGTACTGTAAAAAATAAAATAAATATTGCAAGGACAGAGAGAAATAAAAGAGAAATATTACAGGGCCAAAAATAAATCCATATTGAGTATATTTATCTACATTCCAAATCCAAATCTACCTTCCAAATCAATACCAGAGATAGACGACTAGTGTGAAAAGAACAGAAATATTGCCAGGATGGAGAGAAATCCATACCGAGAGTGTTTATCTACATTCCAAAACAATATTGGAGAGAGCCTGAAGTCAGATATTTGTAATATTCCATTTAATCTAATTTTACATTATGGCATCCAGACCTTAAAATAAACTAAAAATTGAATAACATTCTTGGAAGAGGAGAAGGTGTACCATCCAAATGCACCAACTGGCTGCACTTGAAGCCAAATGGTGTTCGGTGTGTGCATTCCAATACTCTGAATCAAAGCAGTTCTGTTGCTACCTATAAACACTGCTTACATTTTTACCCTATCGCCTCTTTCTCACTTGCAGATGCTGGATTGTTTCTAAATTAATTACAGCTGATGAAAGGAGAGGCAGTAGTTTTAGTTGTGCTTCAATTTATAAAATCTGCTGTTCATAACCCTTTCAGCAGAAGGAATGAAAGGACCTCTGGTAGGTACCTTTAGATAGTAATGCTTTGCAGTGGGATACTGAGATTCCTGGTATCAGGAGGCAGCTTTAGTGGTGACTCAACTACTACCAGTGCTGTCATAACCACTGCTTGAGTAAGACAACATAATACAAGAGAGCTAAAATGCGTCCCTGGATGTGAGAAGAAAATAGCATTTTTCTTGTAACTGAACCTGACATCAGAGTTAGCAATGCAGCTATGCTAGCTGTTGATCTGTGCTTCTCTGCATGAGGAACAGAGACATAGGCTCTTTAAGCAGCAGCAGAGGGGAAAAAAAAATGGAGCAAGTGCTACTGTTTTTTCTGACAAAGTTGAAAAAAAATATTGCCATTGTGGTAGCCTGTTCCCTCACATCTTTATTCTTCTTCCTCCTCCAGACTTTTCAAAACAGCAGTAGTAGTGACCCATAATTAGAAAAAGTAGAAATTCATCATATAAGCATTGTGTATAGGCTATTCTAGGATGTTTCTGATAGGCCAGACACATGGTAGTTGTGGTCAGTCAGTGCTAATAAGGTGATATATTTCTTACATCACATTTTTTCAGTGTAAAACTGCTGCTAACTTCCATCACATGAAACAATTTGCCTTTTGCTTTGACCACTGTGACATGTGAAATACTTACAGGATAAATCAATGACTTGCCATGTGCCAGTAGTAAATAATGACAGGAAGTGCTTTTCCTAATATTATTTAAGGGGCTGTATGAATAAATTAAGATAAAACCTCAGTGTAAAACTGCTCTATCCCCCTGCTTTACTTCAGGCCCTCTGTCTATACACTCCTCACCTTCTACTTAAATTTCAGATGACGATTTATAGGAATAATGCACAAGCATGCAGTGACTAGCAATACCTTGTGGTTCATAAAAAGAATGTGATTATAATATAAGTAAGTGTGCAGACTGTAGCAAAATATTACCCATGGAAAAGAGTGATTGCACTTGCGACAGCCTCTTTGTTGCTATGGTATCTCTTTCCATGCCTTTGGCTAACCTGTCACTAGGAGAAATTTGCAGCTGTCTCAGCATGTTTCTCATTGCTAACTCAGAGACCCCCTGTATCTAATCTGTCATTAAAATAGCAATAAGTGGTGCGCACACATTTTCCTAAAAATACATACAAGTTTCAGGGGGCAAATGAGCTGGTAAATGAAATAGGGTGACGTTTTCTGTGGTCAAGCTAACTTTTTGAATTAGTCAGTAATTATTGTTTTGGTTGAGCATCACAATTCATTCTATAGAAGCTCTGTATTTTTTGTTGGACATTTTGATGAAAATAGTTAGCATTCCAGCCAACACATATTACAAGGAATTATCAGTATTCAAGACTATGCAGTTCACTGATTTTCTTAAACATAGCTGCTATATACCAAATTTACTTCATTAATGTCAAGTCGGTATACCTAGCTTGGGGAAGAGTGGCTGGAAAGCTGCCCAGCAGAAAAGGACCTGGGGGTGTTGGTGGACAGCCGGCTGGATATGAGCCAGCAGTGTGCCCGGGTGGCCAAGAAGGCCAACAGCATCCTGGCCTGGATCAGGAATAGTGTGGTGAGCCGGACTANTGAAAAGTTTCCTGTTGCAAGTCTACTTTTGACATGAGTTTAGGCCTACTGCTTGATGATGTTCATTTGTAGGTCACAGAAATCTGGGCAAGTCATAGTCCTTTCCCCAAAGACAAATGTACAGAAAAATACCCACAAAACACAAGTTATGGTGGAAAGGATTAAAGGAGGAAGTGTTGTGATGTGAAATATTATAAGCAAAGTCATAGACCAAGAGGTCAGTAAAACTTGTTGGACAGGTAAAGATAATCCAAACATTGAAATCCCAAGAAATTTTCAGTCTCAAATTTTGTTTAGTTCTGCTCTGACTTTGAGTCCTATGAATACTGATATTAAGAACTGAAAGTGAGAAACATCAAAAGAGAGAATGGGTTAAAAGTGGTATTCATAGGTATATCTCTTTTGGAAAGAGGGAGCTGTTAATGCATTGCTTGAAAGAAGATAATTTCTAAAACCATAATAACATTTTTTTTATTAGTAGCAGCTTTTGCCTAGAAGGTTTGCAATTTTTCCTTATTTTTTTTTCAGTCCATTGCTACATCTCCTTGTGAGTACACTGCCTTGTCTGTAGCTATTCAGAAGAGTTATTCTAATTTCTTTTTGTGAGTAGACACACTGTACAAATCATGAGAAATTAAATCTTTTGCAATCCCTTCATCACATTCACAGATTGTTAGTAATATATGCTGTGGTTTATACATTTTTACGAGGGAATAGTTTTTCCTAAGGTAAGACTGCAGCTAGCATCCATTGTAAAGCATCATTTAGCTGCAGAACCTGAAAACTGACAGAATTACTCTGAAATCAAAGGAAAATGTTTCTGCAATATTTAAAGAAAATGAATATGGATTTCAGTTGCCTGTCATTAATTAACTAATCAGTGATTTTTGCAAGCGTTACTTTCTTCCACATGGAAATCTTCCACTCCATCAGTCCAGCCAAGAGGTTTTCTGCCTTTGTCCCAAAAGATTCAACTTGTGATTTATTTTTCTTTCTTTTCTTCTCCCCCTCCCCCAATATGTCCTTTGCTGGCATGTTTGAGATACTGACCTCATGTCTGAAGAATAATTTTCTGCCTCTGTGATGGAAAATAAGAATGACTTCTGAAGGCTGTATGTAAATTACTGGTTTTCTCCACTTCTCCATGAAGTGGAAAAGCTCTGACACTGAAACAAAAAATGTTTCCACTCTGATTTCCAGCTCCATTCTGCCAGTGTCTTTGCCCTTTCACAGCTGTGTTAGAAGGGCTCTTTGAATATCTACCAGTCCTTTTTAGTTTTCCTGGAAAATCCTTGTCAGCTTCTACTACCTCACAAGTTACCATATAGGAAGATAACACTTAAATGCCAGTATTGTGTGAGTCACGCTGGCATGCTCTAAAACTAGTGCTTCCTCCTTGGTTTGCCCTCCTTTGCAGTCTGTAAGGGTTTCCTTGGATCATTTCTGCAAGTCAGAAAGGATACATTTCAGCTCAGAGGGACTGAAGCGTTCTGAGAGCATTACCTACTGCCTAAATAGCTGCAGGCAGAACTCTTGCCCCTTGCTATGGGTATTTGACACAGGCTTCACGAACTGTGCATCACTGCTTAGTTGCAGAACGGATATGAGGGAGGGGAAAAGTGACCCCCAAATGTCCAAAAGGACAGTTTCAATTCTCAAAAATCCCATCATTTTCTTGAGGTATTTCCTTGCTTATTAGGACTGTTTCTAGAAAACCCCAGAGTTACTGTCTTGTTGCAGCTCTGCTTTTCTGCCTTCTGATAGGAAAGGAAATGGATAATAATATCAGGCGGAGAAAGTCAGACATACAGAGCATTATGCACAGTCACCATTGGAATGAACAATTCTCAAACCAGTTGAAATCAGATTACTCAGATATTATTCCCTTGCACAGGAACATGAACATGGCTGTAAATCTTACTTATTTCTCCACAAGAATAAAGAAGATAGTTCTGTCCTGTCTGAGAGCTGTTCAAAATGAAGAAAAAACATATTTCAGGCAAGAATAAATGGAAGATTAATATCTAGGACTAAATTAAAAAAAGAAGAGGACCAACATAAAATTAATTTCCATAAGAATTCAAAATTGTTCATGTTTTTCATAGCTTGTCGTTTACTCCTTCTTCCACCTTGGTGAACATGAGGTTCATCTTAGGAAAGACACTGCTGCTGTGTATGGATAGAAGACTCCAATAGACTTCATGTGTTCTATAAAATGGATTTTGAGCTTTCTTCTGATGCATTATTAACATACGTAGATGATTCCTTCTCAAGTCTAACTGTCCTGACTTATTATTCATTCCCTTCCATAACTTCAGTGAGAAATTTCACAGAGCTCTGAATTAGACATTCTGGGTGAAGCTACAAAATACCCATTTCACCATGATTTATTTGTTTGATGCGACCCATAGAATTGTGTCGGCAAGACCTCTAAAACCAGAAGTGAACACAAATGTGTCTCCGGTTTATGAAGATGGATATGATCACAAGGAAACAATGAGTTGTGTCTAATCAACATCTATCTACAAACTTGGTAGTAATGGAAGATTTGAGAATTTTAATGGGGCTGCATATTGTAAGAGGTCCAAAACAGCTTTGCCTCTTCAAGTTCAAGAAGGACAGAAAATATCTTACTGATGCCAGCCAGAAGAACGACAGCTTGTTCCTTCATCTTGAATTCAAGCTTTGTGGCTCAGGAACATGTCCCTGCCAAAAGAAGACCAAATGACCTTACTTCTGCTTGTGCCGTTACCAATTCAGACAAATGCCCTGAGTAGTTGTTCTTCTGGAATTCTGCAATCCCTCTGTTCTGCCTCTGTGTCATCTTTTCAGAGTGACTTTGGAAAATGAGAGCATGGCAAATTTATCATCTTCGAAGCGTCATTCTAATTCCAGTTGTTAATAATTATTGTTCAACATTTTCAAAGTACAAAAAAGGAAGAGGAGACTTCGTCCTAAAATGCAACTTGGCAAATTCGAAGCTGATTACTTGCAAAGCCGAATTATTTTTTGAGGGTCATTCAAGAAATTACCAGAGTCCGTTTTCTCTCTCTTGACCTTAAAGCACATCATTGCCACTTACACTTCTGAAATTTGAAAGCAACAACCTCTTCAGAGCTGTCGTTCTTTCCTTCATTACTTGAGATTTTAGAATACCATTCTCTAATTGTGATTAACTTCATTCATACTTACTTTATCTTGGGTCACATACTAGTCAGAAGATAATGAGAAGATGCAGGTATAAAGACAACTTTCTTTAAGAAAGACAAGTTAAATTGAATACCAAAGCAGGTTCTTAGTTAAATTTCTAGACTTCATTTTTTCCTTTAACAGGATACATCTTTTCTGTGCACTGTGAAGCTCAAAAACAGTATCAAGATGACCCCCCAGTACAGAGGAGTTACAGGAAGTTGTAACTTTCACCTGAAAATCTCCATAATACTCAAGCCAGAAGACATTTCAAATCAGTTCAGGCATGATGCTAGTAACATGCATCATGAGTTCAGGGCAAATGCCAGGAAAACGCATCAAAGCCATCATTTTATGGAATTAATACCAGTGTGTTATGCTATCTTCTTTGAATAGTGCCACAGGAACTTGTGACCAATTACATGTAAAAAACACAAGAGAATGACAGTGAAATTTTGTCCTCTACATGCAGCGTTCAGCATGGATAGTGGATATGCTCTCTGTTTTGTGTTTAATTTATTTACTTATTAAATTGACAGTACTAGTTGCTCTTTTCACTTCTTTTTCTCTGAGGACCAAGATGACTACAACTATCATTTGGGAATCATCAACAATAATCTTGACTACTTCTGAGTGAACCAGACTTTGTGTATTTTTCCCTGGGCAATGAGAAATCCTTCTAATTGTTCATCTATGACGGCTTTTAGATGAAAAACCTCGAGTCTTCCTTTTCCCAGGTTCTATTAAAACTTGAGATAGAGTGACAAGGATTTTTCTGAAATCCTCCAAATCTTCCACCTTTCTGCTGTTTCTTATCCTTATTAGAGTGATGGCGTGATGGGTACTCATACTGGAGAAAGTTAAAATTAGATTCCCTAAAATAATTTTATATTCTCTGAGTGGGTACCCACTACTCTGTCAGCACCCACTACTTTGGCTAAAATTTCTCCAAGCATGGCAAAGTCTTTTCTTCGTGTGGAGATTTTAAATGGATGGAAAGAGACAGGAAAATTATCGAAGGGTTTCAAGTTGATGACTGATTCATTGTTTTTAAACATATTTTTTCCTGCCTGGATATTGCTCTGCTGTTTTCTAACTTGTTTTTTAGTTGTCTTATATTCCCTCAGCTGTGGCAGTATTCCTGGAACCAAATGTGAGTGCACTACCTCAAAATGCCAGCAGTGGAAGCTGGTAAGCAAGTGGGGAAAAATCACCAGAGGAATCTCTGAAGCTTGGGACAAAGGCAGAAAACACATCAATACTGCACTAACAGAGCAGCAGGTACCCTCATAGAGAAGATAAAATTACAGGTAAGGAAATAATTTCCATTTCTATTTTGATCTCGTCCATATGGCTTGTTACTTCCCATTCAAAATCCCAGAAAAATTAACAAATCATAAGCACCTGAAGAAGAAAAAGATACTAAATGTGATGAATTTAGACAACTCGATTTTTTAGTGGGGTCACTTGAAGTTCAATCTTACTCAATTTCTGGAAAAACATATTAAAAGATGAAAATCTGTTATACCTATTTGGCAATTTAAAACCTCAACTTAGTTTTATAACAGGGCTGGGTTTTTTTCGGGGTGTGGGGGGGGTGTTTTTTCACTTTTAGACCACTTTTAGGAAACCACTTGTTACAGGTTTTCCTTTCCAGTCAAGAGCAACAGTAGGCTTTTCTTTAGGTAATTGAGATCAGATAAAGCCAAAGACAGAAGGACCGTGTTCCCATCTCTCCTTCTCCATTTACTTTCTCACAGTTGGAAGGGTAGCATGACTCTTTATTATGCTTCAGTTTCCTTATCTGTAAAAAGGAAGGGGATTGTTTTTATCTCCCACTTGAGATGACTAGATGGAATAAGTGGTGTAAAAGGGAAGAAAATTACATTTATTTAATTAATTGTCTTGCAGTCTTTTATGCCGCCATGCTGCAGTCCCACTATGGAGTTGTGATCACCACAAAAACCTCAAGAGGATATATCCTTGTCTGAATTGTTACAATTATTTTCTGTTACAGAAAGTAAAATAAGGTTTTAAAGCCTTTTTTTAATATAGAACTGTTGTCTCTAATCGAAAAAATTTGTGAAGTAAAACACTTCTACCATAAACTTAATTTCTCTGCTGAGTTTCAGAAACATTGGGAAAGTTTGTGTATGTGCATTGTAGTGACATTACCTTTTGGAAGAGAATAACAATGAAGTACATTAGAAAGATTAATGAATTAGATTTAGACTTGACATAACTCATACATGTTCATCAGATATGCACTATGATAATTGTCCCAATGATTGTATCAATTAAGTTTACTTTGTAAACTATCAAGTTCAAGGAAATATGAATACAGAGCCATATGAATTTGTTTCATAGTATTGAAATGTCTGGAGATTTTACTAAAGCAACAAGTTATCAAAGTTATGAGTTTAATCTTGTAATGTATGTTTCTAATGATCTGCAATATTTAATTTAAAAAGCCTGAAGAAAAGGGAAAATAATGATCTTTTTGTAAGCATTATTTAAAGAAATTTAGGTGATCTTTTGAGGTGTTGTGCAACCCTTTTTGGAAGCAATTGTTATCAGCAGGTCCAAAAATATCTAGATAAGGAACTAGCTCTCTGAATTGAATATTGTTTTTTGAATTGTGTCATCGGTTATTTTATGGTGTTTTCTGTAACCCATTAACCATAGGAATGATTATCAATAGAGTTCTCAGAATGCTGACAGTTTTCCTGCTTTAGACTTTCAGGGGACTTTTGGGGTTTGGGGTTTTTTTGTTGGGTTTTTTATTGTGGTTTGGTTTTCTTGGTTTGTATGTTTTTGTTTTTGTTTTTGTTTTTGTTTTAATTTAAACATATATGAGAAGGACACAATCAATTCTTTCATTTGGAAGGAATCATATTCTGACTACACGGCTCTTTTCTATACCACAGGTCTATTCATGGACTTATTTTCAAAGAACTTTTCAATTATTGTTTTATCATAGCTAAAAATTGATGAAATACTTGCAAAAATGAGTGGCTTTTGGTGACAAATCAATGAGTTTGAATTTGAATATTTTTAAACCTATTCTTTGGGGTTACTGTTATATCTTGGGGGTGTTTTTGAGGCCATGCTCTTTTGCTAAGAGAAGTTTCTCTGATTCTGAAACATGTTTTTTCACGTCGTTTTGTACTTTTCCTTTTAAGTTAAAGAAAATTCCATCTATCCCAGTTTTGTTTTCTGTAACTTATTTCGTAACAGTGTAGTACTTGACATGTGTTTGTTTCTTAGGCAAACGTGTAAAACTCCTCAAGTCCGAATGGAGAAGTAGAGAAAGGAGGTTTCTGCTGTGCCTGATGACAATTTTTGATTTTTCCACACACACAAAATATTCTGGCTCCACGTTGGAGCACTAGTTGTGATGAATCCTAGTCTTGGTCGGATTCTAAGGAAGGGCCAGAACGTTCGTTGAGGAATAAAGAGTCAAACCACTCCAGAAAATGTGTTCCAGCCCTGGTTTATTACTCACAGAGCAGCAGGTGTGTACAAATACAGGTTTACACAGTATTAACAGGAATTGTTGTACATTACTCCGCATTGTAGTTGCTTAGTTTGCTGCAGAAGCCCAGGAATCGTGGCTTATTTTGGCAGAGCTTCAGGAGGGTGGTTGGAGAGACTTTGCATTGCGCTGCTAAGCAGCCTCAGTGTATCAGTCAGATGCTTCAGGAAGCCGTTAAATGTCTTTCTTCACTCACTCGCCTTTCAAAGGTAGACCCAGGTGATGAACGTAAGTTCCTATCATGGGAAAGCAACAGATGCTCTGGAGAAAACAACAGCACTTAGAAAGGAAGTACATCTTGGTAAATTCAGTTAAGTGTCACTTTGTAGTTGAAAGCTCAGCATCCCATACTGGACTACTTGAAATTCAGAAAAAGTTGGGAGGGGGTATTCCCACTGTATTCCTAAAATATGCTACCTGTTGTCTGTTTAATCTTAAAATTATGTTTAAGATTAAGAACTCTGCCATTTTCAGGAATATATGCTATGCTTTAAAGTATTTTAACAAAGCCTGTTTTTCTTGTCCTAACTTTAGGATTATTTGGAGCAAGTGGAAAGCTTAATTTACATGTGAAAGGTTTCCATAGCCTTTTAGTATTAATTAAAATTTTTAACCCTGATTGTCTAGGTCTTCATTTTAACACCAAAAATCTCCTGCTGAAATCATTTAAGAGCAGTGGGAAAACATGAAATACAGAATTATATACTTCAATTGGCATTTTGTGAAGTGGGTTTTCAACATGTTTGTTTCTTTCTAATTGAAGGTCCAAAGCACAAGAATTATCCCAAATGCAATTCTGATTAGTCACAGTGAAATGGAAGTATGAAAGAATAAAAAGCTTTAGAGTCTGGAGGTTATCAAAGACATTGGAAACTTTTGAGCTATTTAAGTGTACTGGGAAATCTTCTGTTTAATTAATAAAACGAGTTAGAGATGTTTGCCGAAGGACAGACCTGAGGATCTAGAATTCTAAATTGCTCCATTACAGGCTTGGGAACATGTTTAAACTAACATTTTTCATACTGCAGTGCCTAAAATAAAGTTAAAGGAACAATTTATAGCTCTTGAGTCTTGGTATCAAAAGTTAGTAGGGCCAAAGTTTTATGAGTAGGAATGAAACGTGAAGACTTGGAAAAATGTCTATCTATATGTCACCTTCTCTAAAGGTAAATGAATCCATATAGTTATCATTAAATATCTGTTTTCCAAACTCCTCACAAATCGCTCAAATTTTGTCTTTTGTCATTAGCCCAAGTCAAATGGCGGTTTGTGATATTGAAACAAGAGCCTGTTTCTTAACTCACGGTTCGCTGCTGGAGTTACTTTATCAAGCATACCCTTGAAATCACCTTAACATTTCTTGAACTTTTGAAATGGTTGGTTTTGGCCCCTAGTTATCTAGCTTAAACACCCAAATCCACACCTCTTTTCTGTTAGCGCATTTAGGTACCCTATTGCAAAAAGTTCCTCAACAGCTCTTTTTGTTTAGCTCCCCCATTCCTTTAGAAAATAAATTACAGGATTCTAAAGCTGTGCGGAAATGGTGAGCCTATCCTTTGTTAACATTTGTAACATACTTTTGAGTATCACTGGTACAAGGTAGTAGTATTAGATCAGAAGCACCTTCTGAGTTTACAAGTTGAACTGTTTCAGTGAATAAACACGCACAAGTGGCAATGCAAACTGTCATTTGCTTTCATAAGCCACGTATGAATGATAGTGCATGGCAAACGCACTCTATGGATTTTGAAGTTCCAGGAAATAGCGTGCTTCCATCTGTTCAAAAGATTCATTTCCAACCTCGACCTCATTCGCAGAGGGCGTAAGTGGAAAAAATTCATTGGCAGGTGTTTGTTTCTGGTTGTATGGGCCCTTCTGTTTCTGCATTGTAATATTCATATTAGGCTTTCACTACCAAAACAAAGTTATTTATGTCATGGAAAAATACAACCAATATAGCTCTCTCCAAGTCCATTCCTTATTAGGAATAGTTTGCTAAAGAATCACTTTGTTGACCCTGTTTTACTAATTTTTTTTTTTTTGTGGTCTGTTTATGTACATTATAAGGAGAATATAAAAATAAGGACACAAAATGGATGGAAATGTACTGCATACAGTTAAGGGCTGTCCTGGTACAAGAGCTCTGTCTTATCTCTGTCTCGGTGGACAATCCATATCTAGGCTTTTCTTCAAACCATTTCTTAGGCCTCTTTCTTCAAGCATTTATTTAAGGGATTCTTGTGGCATTCCCTGCATTTTGTTTATTTCATGTTGTACATTAAATATATTTATGAGATCCTTTTTATTTTTTCAAGAAGTCTTCACACCATTGTTGGTTCCCAAAGGCCTTTCATTTTTTACCAAAGAATGCTAGGGGTGCCAAGATGGCTTTTCTTTGTCTCATGAAATTCTACTTAGTTCAGGGTAAGCTATTCATTGCTTAAAAAAAAAAAAAACAAAAACCCAAACACCAACCTTTCTCTGTCTTACGTATCTCAAGGGGGGGGGGAAAAAAAGATAGCTTGATGATTCCTGAGCATCCTGAGTGTCAGACGACACTCAGGCTATGACCACACACACAATTCTTTGCAGTTTATGTAACATTTCTAATTAAAAAGAGGGAGCCCGGTATTAAGTTCTTTCTGTTTCTTGTGATTATTTCTATTCTTTGGTGAAAATCTGGAACAGAGGGTCCATCATACTGCTGAGTCATCTGTGGAGGGAAGAAACAGTGGCTTAAAAATTTGCCCCTTTCTGCATTTGCGTTGATGCATAGTCCTAATGACATTATAAAAGGCTTCCCTCCTGCACTCCTCCCCGACTAAATTCTGTTGTTTACTGTGCATGATGGAATAGAGGTAGAATTGGAGTTGCAAGGGCACCCGTAAAAAGGCAAGTTGGTAACTTTCAAGTGCTTGACTTTGCAAGCTTGTCTGGTTTTAATACGGATTTTCGTATGGTTTGCGATAAACATAGGCAAAAATTGAAAGACTTGCCAGTCAAAAAATAGTAATGTACAAAGTTGTGTTATGAAATGTTCCAGCACACTGACTTTAATATGTCCTATATCGTTATCTATTTTCTTCTAACATAATTAAATAATAATGTCACATGCCTCATTTGCATATATAAACTATTCTGTAGTTAGCAAATAATTGGTGATAACATTTTTTTCTCTGAAGAAATAGTTTTGTACTATATGTAATTTTGATCCTGTGATGCTTAGGTTCATGAAAGTAAGGAGAAGTGCTTTAATATTCAGAGAGTGTTCACTCAGCCATTCTTTACATGCTATAGTCTTGATTTTTCCTCCCTTCCTCTTCTAAAGCAGAAGGAAGTCTTGAGTAAAAGCATCAGGCTGGGTTTTTGTTGGGAATCTATTCTTATGGGATAGATGGTATTATCAGCTGTATTCATCAGCTGTAGGGATTTCACAAGTAAGGACATTTTTCACCCATTGTCAGCAGCACTGGAATGGAGGCTGTCCAGAAAATCTCTTGAGCTGGTAGATTTTCTAATGTGCTGCTTTTGAAATCTTTTCATCTCTGGTCCTTTCTGAGTTACCCTGGCAAAAATGCTGTACCTAAAGAATGAATCTGGTTGGCACATTTAGTGAATGGAAGAAATGTGGAAAACTTCAGTTGCATTTAATTATATATTGTTGTTTTAAAATAAAACGAGTGAGTTCAAATACAATTACAGCCAATTTGCAGCAGCCACTCACTAATTTAAATTAAAAAGTCTGCAACTGTAGAGTAATTATACTTTAATGGCACATTTAGTACAAGACAGTGAAGAAAGTCCAATTCATTGTATTTATGATATAACAAGCATGTGAAAAAATATATTAGCATAAAAGGAGCAATTATGTTCCAAGAATGAACAAATTAATTCAAATCAACACCTAGGATGCTAAAGGTTTTACATCCTTTTTGAATTTGTGTTGTTAAACAGCAGCAAAGTTAATTTTTCATACATATTAATTATTAACTGAAAAATTGATTAGCCTTGAGTTGCACCCATTCAGTGTGTTCCTGTTCTCTTACGATTTTAAAGATCCGACACTGCTATCGGTCTCCCTTTTCCTATAAAATCCTTTGGTGTAATACGTTGCTTCCCATCCACTCAAACCGTATAGCTTTTACTATATCCAAAATTAGGCATTACTGGAAATAGCATCACTAGATATTAGCTAAATTTTCATTGCTTCATTTGGAAATTGCTTTTAGCATGTGAGAGGCCTATTCTCTCTCTAACGTGTATGGATATATAACTTCCATTAACATTAATGGCTGATGTGTGCTTGCACATAACAAGTATTACCTTCTTACACACAGGCAAATGTGGACCACTGTGCATGTTACTCAGAGTAGCAGTGTGTGACCTGTAAGTTAAGAGGAAAGAAAAGAAAAAAAGAAGAAAAAGGGCAAGTGGAAAAATAAAAAATCTGGCAAGCAATTAAAAACTCCAATCACGTAATTGTAAAAACTAGGAATATGCATCTTGGCTTCCTGTGCAGGCTGTATAAACAAAATGACCTTTGTATATGATTAGATACTTGTTATAGAGCAGAGATTTGAATGCGTGTCTGACTTTTTTTCTTTATATCAACTATTCATTCTATGTAACAGTGTAGGTTGCTTTTTTAGGGATTCGTTTCACTACACAGTTGTACAGCTAGATGGGGGGAGCAGATAGGCCTGCAGATTATGATTTTACTGAGTTCCTTTATGACTGAAAAGAACACATTTGCACTTCCAAACAGCTATGTAACTGTGCGGTCATGTATTTGTGAAAATCCTTTTTGGTAGCTGCAGTTTATTACCTTAGTCCATGCATTGGCAGAACTGGATGTAATAGAAATAATAAATCGTAGAATGGTTGAGGTTGGAAGGGACCTCTGGAGATCATCTTGTCCAGCCTCCCTGCTCAAACAGAGCAACCTAGAGCAAGTTGCCTAGGATCAGACAGTTTTTGAATATCTTCAAGGATGGAAACTCCACAACCTCCCTGGGCAACCTGTGCCAGTGCTCAGTCACCCTCACAGTAAAAAAGGGGTGTCCTGAGAGGGAACCTCCTGTGTTTCTGTTTATGCCCATAACTTCTTGTCACCGGGTACCACTTGAAAAGAGCCTGACCCTGTCTTCCTTGCACCGGCCCTTCAGACATTTGTACACGTTGATGAGATCCCTCCCGAGCCTGCAGGATGAAGAATCCCAGCTCTCTCAGCCTTTCTTCATATAAAGATGATCCAGTCCCTTATTTGCCTTAGTGACTCTTTACTGGACTCTCTCCAGTAGCTCTATGCCTGTCTTGTACTGGGGACCCCAAAACTGGACACACAACTGCAGATGTGGCCTTGTCAGTGCTGAGCAGAGGTGAAGGATCACCTCCCTTGACCTGCTGGCAGTACTTTGTTGCAGCTCAGGATACCATTAGCTGCCTTTCTGTCAAAGGCACATTGCTAGGTCATGGTCAACTTGGTTTCTCAAAAGTCAGCCAGTACCCTCTCCTTTTAATAGCAAAGGTCTGCTCTGTGGGTACATTGGCAGAATAGAGAATTTGGCTGAGTTCCAGTGACTGCCTGTCCAGTTGTGCCTCTGAGGAAACTGTCCTCTGGTTCTGCTTGGTTTTGGTCTATTCTGTTGTTTGGAAAAGTAAGCAGCTTTGACCCTGCATCGACATGGCCCCTTTGGGAGTCTCACATCCTTTGATCTGTCTTCAATGTGCTTTGCATCATCTGATTTACCACAGTTATATATACATATACATATATACACATATATATATATGTGTGTGTATATATATATGTATATATAGTGCAGCTAGTAAAAATCCACCTGAAGATAGGATCAAAAGATGTGTATTTTACATTATGTAGCTCAGTGGCACCTGAGTCCATGAGTAGAATTCCAGCTTGTTACAATAAAGCAAAAACTAAATAACCATAAGATGCTGTGTCAGCCTTTTGAGCTTTGGTACAGGGCACAGAAATATGTTGCCTGACTTTTAAATTAATTCTTCATTATTTTTTCAGGCAATCTTCCACTACAGAAGGGGCCACATGAGGCTGTTTCCAACAGCAAGAACAAAACAAAACAAGAGCAGTGTAATAAATAAACCCATGTATCATAAAAATCACAAAGCACTATTCTATTATTGCCTTCTTAAGTGCAGTTCCTAGAAACAACTTGGTGGAGAAGGCAATCCAAAGTAATGAAGTCCTTGAACAGTCCTTTTAATATTCTGCTCTACGATTGTGCTCTGCAGAGCCGAAGAGAGCTGTATGCAGACAGTTTTGCTGAGGGCAAAAGAATGTTTCATCATTAAGGAGCATGACCCTTCTCTCTGTGATCAAAATGAAAAGCTTGTGCCCCCTGATGTCATAAAATGTTATTGTGGCCATTCCAATGGGTTGTTCCTCAAGAGTTGGGATTTTGTCCCCTGACACAATTTTATATTAAAATGTTACATGATCATTAATTGTATCCACTGACACAGCAGAAATATTCCTCAGTTATGTTTCTTTGATATGATGGATTATTTTTTTTTCTTTTAATGTTTAAAATCCAAATCAGACACAGGGAAAGTCCAATTACTGTGAAATGCTTTGTCTCCCACTCTTTCTCTGTGGTCCTTCTGTTCCACTCTTGTTTCATGTTAGGCTGGGTGAAACCACTCTAAATGAACTCCTTGGTAGTTATTTTATACCTTGTGAATAACAGGATATACCTATCTCTTGTTTCTGTATGCATGATTTTTGTCGTGTTTCTCCATGAAGTGATTATTGCTTGTGAAGATGCATTTAGCCCTTAACAGGACATTGCATTTTAAGGTAGCATGCAAAGAACAGAAGAATAAATCTCCAGTATCAATCACTGTTATACTCAATGGCTAACATTTTAAAAACATAGTTGTTACCATGCTTGCGCTAACATTAAAACAGATGAACAAAATACAGAAATTTTCCTTGAAACCAATGCTTTGGACATTTGTGGGTTGGTAATTTGTGACCTTCACATTGTTTTATTATGTTTTTAAGCATGGTCACATTTCAGTTTCTCTTTGTCAGATCCAATTCCAGCAAAGCACTTAAACACACAATTTAAATTGGGGAGCAATCCCATCTAATATCACTGGGAATTATTCACTTATTTAAAAGCAATTGGAAGAGCTTTGCTGGACAGAGATCTTATACTTCAGTCTCAGTTTCCAGTACTTCAGAAGTAGATTTTCTATGTACAGTTTTAATTTTCTGATTTTCTTTTTCTTTACAGGTAACCCGATAGCTAAAGACAAATCAAGCCAGTCTCAAGGCTCATATCATTAAATACAACACAGAGGAATTTTATTTATCCAGGCAATCCTTGAAGTGAAATTTTATACTGCTGGGGTGTATCCTTCAGAATCAGTTGTTTCAATGTGGACCTGGCTTGTAATCAGCAACAGCCTTGATATCAAAACTACTGGAAAGTTATTTTGAACTTCTGTGTCGCAAAGATTTCAACTGTTTGAACTGTGTACACTTGTAAAATTGCACTTGCTGAGGAATTTGCAGCTGTAATCACAAGAGCTGATATTCAAAAGGTGCAGAAAAGCATCAATCTTTCGGATTCTCCATTCCAGACTGATGGCTTTTCATCTTGATGAAGTCAACCTCCAAAATGTATTGGTTCCTTCTTTCTAAAATGATCCCTGGTCCACCGTTCAGATTGCTGGTGGGACTGCACACTGCTTTAATTAAATTTCTGTTGCAGAAATTGTCCTCTGGCATGGCGCAGTTTTAGACATTTTTATTTGTATTCTAATCTTGGAGCTCTCAAAGGTACATATTTCAACATCTTGAAGTTGCTTTTGTTATAGGAATGGAAATATATATCCATTGTTAATAATTATTGTTGACAACTAATAGTTATCTGAATACATCAGTCATATTAGAATGTATAGTCAGGTTGACATGTTTCCCTAAGGCTAACCAACTACTACAGCTCTTTGGCAGTTAAAAAAGTAGTGGTCATAACTCAATTACCACTTCCATTATAAGGCATTTTATACCTTTAAGATATACATTTCCATTTGCTTTGAAGGACATGGGTGTTCTTGGTATGTACTTTACTTTCCCAACCTTTAATTGATTGAAATTCATGGTAAACAGTCAATTACAGTATTTCATCCCTTTTTATAAAGGTAGGCAGGGATGTAAATGAGTTTTCCAATTCTGAAATTGGATGGTAATCATTCAGAATTTTTGTCTTTTTATTAAAAAATAAAATCTCTTGCTTGAACCTAAGTACTGTTGGATGCTTATGTAGATGTCTGCTCAGTCTGTTTGCTATAAAGGAAAAAAGTCCTAGTGCCCTCCCAGATTTACAGTTTGTGGATATTTTGCTTGCTTACAGTCATCCAATTCAGATCTGATCCTTGCCAAAATCACATTTACTTTTTAATTTTTTGTTTCAGTAGCAATTTTTGAACTTTGTGATGTGCTGTTACATGAAAGAAAATCCTCAATATTTAAAGGCCTTAAGCATCTATGAGCTTTTTTCTAAGTTATTACAGAATGTATAATTTTATACTCCATTTAATGTATATTGTACCATCTGTAATATGGATACAACAGAAATTTGGCAATTCCTTTTAGTGACACTGCATAAGCATGCTGACTGGAGAGGGTGAGGGAGCTCTGACTGTATGCTTTGGTGCATTGAAATGAAAACCGCACACAGTTAATAGGAGTCAAAACTATATATGGGCAAGCTTATTTAAGTAAGTCCTGTGTGGTTACCAGACTCCCAGAAAAAGAGGGAAATGATTTTATCATTACAAGCCATTGACATGGCTAGGTAGTTATATATTAAGTTCCATGATGGATGAACACCCTGGAGTGCTCTGCCTGTCACAGTAGCCCCTGCTGTTCCAAAACCATTTCATTACTTCTGCTGTATTATTGCACAGGAGAGCTTAAATAAAATAAATGACTGTTGGGCATAAAAATGAGAAGTATATTCTATCATTCTGCTGAGAAATAATAAAAAATGTTGGCAGGGAAAGATATTCTTTTCTGATTAAAATTTAATTAGGATAAACTGTTTGTAGCAGCCGCTAGGTATCTCAGTATTTTAGGATGGATTAATATTGTATGGATTTGTGCTAACCAGTGCAGGACAGAAGGTAGCATCTTAAAGAAATTGTCCGGGACACTGCAAAGTGTAAATGTGCTGTTTTGTTAAATCTAAATTTGGCCTCTTTGGTCAAAAATCTACATCATGCTTCTCAATAATTGTTTTCTTTGTTTCTTTGTTCTTAAACCAACACTGAAGATACTGTATTATATACAAGTGTAACACATGCATATCAATAAGTGAAAATAAATGGATTTTCAAATATACTGAATAGATTATCTGCAGTAGATTAATGTTGTGAATATTCATAACAAGTGAATAAAATTGTAATATAAAATAGAGTCCCCTGTATGGATGTGCGCTTTGGAGATCTATTCTGTTTACCCATGGAACAAAATATTTTTTTTCAGTGAGTAAGAATCTCAAGGGTTATATTAATTTTGTATTTCTTTAGTAGAGCTGGGAATATCTCCTTTGGAAAAGGTCCTTTTCCAAAGGAAACTGATACCTAGCACAACTGTTCTAGCATTGTCATGGGAAATTCTGGTGGGCATACTGTTGTTTTCAGACCAGACTGAATAAAATTTATTTTTCTTCACAAAATGGGAATCTTGAAAAATTCTCATTTTGACCTTTTCAGTAACAACAGAACATGGTAGAAAAATCTGAAAATGTTTCAGGTCAATTTGTTGAACTGTTTAAAAGAAAATAAATAAAGCCAGTTCAACAGTGAACTCCGCTTGTGCATCTTGAAGCGAGCTGGGTACCATAGTTCAGCTATCCATAGTGTCTGGTTTTGTGCTACCTTTGAAAAAGGAGTACGGGTGACTAGATCAGCTATGGGCATTCATGTTGTAGGCACATGAAGATGAATCCTGCTTCAGTTACTCCTTTATTCCTTGTATACTACTTCACAGATTATTTGATACACCCGGTTTCATCTGACTGCAAAGATGATCAGGCATTATGATCAGAGGAAATCTGTTACCCTTTGAATTCAGTAATCATCAAGAACTCTGACCTGCAGGAGAATATGGGTTCCTATTCTGCAGTTGCACGCGGCAGTGCATCACCAGGGAAAGAAAATACACTGCTTTGTTCAGACGTTTCAAAATGAAATGTATTGGACCAGTTCAACAAAGCAAAAAGGAAATCCTGCTATGAGTCTTAGTAAAAAAAATAATTCCAAATCAGCTATAATTAATCTCGAGTTTAAAAACATTCAAGACTATATCTTGGTTGTATCTGGCTTACTGGTCATAAATAAGTGCTAACCTTTGAAACAGCACTGCTGCAGGTGCCACTGTTACTACCTTTAAATCCACCTCTTATTCTACATTCTTTAAATCTTCCTATCTATCCAGTATCTTTTACACCCTAGCTCCTCCAGCTCTGCTCAAGAATGGAACATTATTGGTGTAGGGTTTCCATACTTCACCAAGCCGTTGCAGCCCTATTTTGTGTATAACCTATACGCATTAAAACCGGAGACAGAGTTAAAAGCACGTTATGTTGTTAGGTTTCATAAAAATATATGCAGGGTCTTTTTGCTCATTATGATTTTACAGCTGGCTTTTACAGTTTCCAGGTAATGCATGAATGTCCCTAACAACAAAACAGAAAGATGTGATTGGCATCCTTTTGTGTTGATTTACTGCCTCCTCCACCGTGAGTTGAATTTTGCACATCTGTTGTTAACGAATTTATTGGCAAGGAAAAGGAGCACAGTTTTGGTTTGTAATAGAAGTGTTGCCTTAACCTCTAGTTTCTTTTTGCCAATACTTCGGTAGCTCTGTATCAAACTTGCTACATCTGAACAATCTCTGATGGTATTACATGATTTCTCATGGTTTCAGGGGTATTAAACTGAATAATGAGAATTAACTAATCACTTTGTTAGTCTTTATAACACGGTTTGTATCCTGAGAAACTTTTCTGTTTATTCTTTTACAGAATGAGAAAACATTTCCAAATTCCATCTTTGATCTTGTTTCTGTAAGAGGTTATGTAACTTTCTGATACCACTTTACCATCAGTCATTGCAAATATTTTAGCAAAAGTGGCTTCCATGGCTGTTTGTTTTGCATCGACTATATTCATCTGTACTGCTTATGCGGTGATTACAAGAGTTGAAGTATTAAAAGGCTGAATTTCCCACAACTTTCTTTTGACAGGTGATGACAAGTGTTACCAACATCTCTTAATTCACAACTAACTTAAAACCATCTGTCAGGAGGACCACTGGCAGTGACAGCTGGAAACTATTGTATAAGGGAATGAATAAGGTTCTTCTTTCTCAGACTGCTGTTAGTGGGATGCCAGGTAGGCTAAACCGTTGTAGTATAGTTTCATGAACAGAGATGTGGGTTTTAGGGATGTGGATCCTGCATGGGAGCACCGGGGTACAGTTGGCATTCCGAAGCTGGGATTGTGGAGGTGACAGCAGGTCCTTGGATCTGTTCCATAGAGTGGTGGAAAGGACTGTCTTGTGTGTCTCTGGGATTTGCTCCAAAGCCAGACTGCAGAAATGACAAGGTGCCTTGGTGATTTCAGTGGAGTTTGGATAAGGCCTTCAGCTGCAGTGTAGAGTGTTCACCATTTTGCTCAGAAGATTCTGAATGAGCAAATTCATTAAAGTTCACATGCCTGTCCCTATTCAGGTCAATGGTTAAGGAACAATTTTCAATCCCTCCTTGCTACTACATAGGGAATTCTGTGGCAATAGGAAGTGAAATCCAGTTATTCTGTGATACTAGATTTTCTTGTTTAAATATCACTGATCACATCAATATTAGCCATGACTGAAATACTTGAAATGTATCTGGTTTTCAGTTCTGAAAACCAGTTTATTGACCAACTAAGTTCAAGAAATAGTTTGCCTAGTAGAAATATTATTGCCCATTTGTAAGCGTAACTGTAAAAGCTCTATAGTAGCTCTTTAAATTATGTTTATATTCATAATTGTAAAATTCTGGCTAGATCATGGTTTCCCTATAACACTGAAGTAACCTAAAGACCTTGTAGTTTGAGATTTACAGCTTTGCTTTCACTGCTTCAACTGCACAACCTGGAAAACAACATGTAAAATTACTTACATTAGTGACATTGCTAAGACATTTTTCTTGGATATGATGAATAGGTGGAGTTGCAAGTTTACTCCATATCGGCATATTGGTTGAATCTCTTGATATCTTTTCTCCTTACTGTCATAACATGGTAAAAACTAAACTTGAATTCTCCAGCCTTATGCCTTAGTATTTAGATCTGATATCCAGAACTCGCAAAATGTACACAAATTGAGTTGCTATGTCTCCATATAAGGGAGGGTTTTTAGTCTGTTTCTCTCTTTATGATCAATTCTGGATGCCTTGCCAATATATGGGTGTAGAGAATATAATCCTTACTATTACTTATTTAGAGTTTGAGTCTCCTTTTTATTGTTGTTCTTTTTACTTTTCTTTGGTCATTTTCTCTTTTTCCTGGGATCCAGTCAGTTTTTACAATACCAGTAGTAATGAGAGAAGGTTTTTAATAAATAGTGGCCTGGAACTGAAAACAAGCTCTTCGTAGTTCTTGGAGAGAAAAGAAAGAGAGCAATAATGTGTCTCTATTATCTTGTCTTAAAATGGTTTCCTGCTTAAACTATTTTGTCTGAATAGAAGCATTTTTTCCTAACTATAAATGATCTGTGTTTCAATATGCTCTCTGATCATAAAGCTGATGAAATGGTCCTCTCTGTATGGCAGATTACCTCAGCAGAATTTACAAATGGAAGATGATGATTTTGCTAATGTCCATGGGCAGGTAGACAGAATTTGGTCCCAGATGCTCTGCCTAATGTTCATGGCAAAAGCGACTCAAACCCAATGCCTCCATATGCCATAATTGCTGGAATTATTTCTCAGGCATATTCCCTTGTCATCCCTCATATGTAGAACTCATTAGATTCCTAGTGGGAGAACATATGGAGAGGAGAGATGATGGAAAACATTGTAAAACAGATTGTGTATTTAAATTTATATTATAAAAGACCTCTGTGCACAGGCAAACTTAGTGGAGAAAGTTCAAACTCTCTTCTTCACACTTCGTAAGAAAATCGACATTTATTGAGCTGTTGTCAGTGCATTCAAAGACGCTTATAGATGATGGGTTAAAGCCTGGCTTTAGGGATACTAGTGGGAATTTTGCTGCTAATTTGAGGTCAACTCTGTGTATCCTGCATTATTTTTGCAAATATTTAGTTAAACTATAGCTATGTAAGCTCTTTTTGCTAATAGGAATGACAAGAAGTCAGCCTTCCACCCATACAAATCTGTTCGGAGGATCAGGCCTTTGGCTGTGGGTTTGTGATTTCAGTGTCAACACAATGACTTTTATGAATACCTTGTTTGTGTTTCACAAAAAAAAGCAATAAAGTTTCTTTCATCCAGCTCAGTTGACTGATGGATGGGGATCATATACAGTACAGAGCTCTTTTAATGGCTACTGAGTATTAATAATTAATTCTTTATCCTTTCTTATAGTTAAATAAAGCAAAAATAAACTAATCACACAGGAATTCAAAATATTATGCACTGACATTTGTGATGCTTTTTTTAATTACACACATGACTCTTTCCTGTTTCCTGGTAAATCTTTTCTCCTCTTGTTTTTCACTTGACAATTACCATGAAGCTGGTTTCAACAGGGAGCATTTGAGGTACTATAGAGTCCCAGTGGTTGAGATGGGCACTAGTAGAAGTTACCCAAGGGGACAGGTGGGAGGTGGATAGACCTATGTCAGGGAACACCATGACTTTACTGAAGTGGCTGTTGAAATCTGTCCTATCACCTAGAGAAACATTTCTGCAGATATTATTGTTGCAGAACATCATTGTTCTGCAGAACATCATTGTCAGAAACAGTTCTGACAAGGTATCTCTTATTGCATGGAGCTGAATCAAATATCAGACCTAAACAAATATTGGAAAGATACAGAGAATGTGTGAACATCTCTTACAGTGTGGCTCTACATGCCTTAAAAATGTCAGGTATGACCACAGGCTATTTCCATCTATGTCATTGCCTTTCTAAAAGGAGACACAAAATGGCTGTTTAGATAGATTTGTGGTACAGTTGCGTGTGTGTTTGCTGGCAAATATCCCTGTCTAAAGCGAAGATTGGTGTCATGTCTTGAAAGAGTGCCTCTGGAAGTTCAGATCCATCCAACCCACCTCCATTTCCACTGAAGTTGGGCTATGTTCCTATACTGTTCTTCTAAGCCAGAGTTGCCCAGTATGCCCCAGAGAGATGCACCACTTGCCCTGCACCTTTCAGAGCAGAATAGTTGCTCAGACCAGCCTCAGCAGGAAGCAAAACATGCATTACCATTCATGGTTTTGGCTTTTTCTGACAAATCTGATTGTTCTATATGTTTCTTCTGACAGTTACAGGATAAGCGTTTATTATTAGGTGAAAGTTTAAAGTGTATTATTTTACACCAGTCTGAATAATGCACTTAAAAGGTGTATTTTGCAGATTCTTATTTGTTCATCCTATTATAATTTATTCATTTGTGCTATATATGTATTAGCCTCCCCATCAGCTACTGGTGGTACCTTTTAAAAAAAGTCATCAGTTAGTGACTTTTTAGTAACTGCGGGAAAATGCTCTTTAGGTTGTAAATCTTTCTTTAGCATGTTGTGGTTTTTCCATTCCATCAGTACCAGCATTAGAAAGCAGATGACCAAGTAGTAAAAGAGCCTTGAAGATGTACTGATTTAATTGCTCTTAGGCAAGCAGCTAGACCTTGCTCAGTGATGGAAGTCATGGCTCTTATGTGTAAGATTGTGTTCTGTCGTTCAGAATATCCAGCCCTTGGCTTTGATTCAAATTTGATCATACAGAAATTTGTGCAGTAGTAATATCAGTATGAAAGATTAATAACTACTTGAAAGATGGATCCTTAAGTATTGATATATGCAATGAAATATCCAGGACATCTCAAATGCAGGGCTTTACCTATTGTTCCTAGTGGATAAGGAAAGTAGCAAGTATTTTCCCCATTTTTATGTCTTTGGAAGGAAATATAGATATACCAGAAGACTGGGAGCTTAACTGCTGACTGGACTTCAGTTAATGGTGTGTTTATTGCCCAGGTCCACATAGGTTGGATCTTACATCACATTTTGTTAAAAGCATGTAACATAAGGACATTAAACCAATCAATTTCTGCAATTAGCAGTTCTGAAAGGAAACACAAAAGGAAATAGAAGGTAGTTTGTGGCTGGGTTAGCTCCACTGTCTTGAGTGAGGTTATTCTCCAGGTAAATCTGGCCCTAAGCATTCTAGCTAAATAATTTAGAAAATTAGACTACGGTTAATTTGAACACCTGGATAAAGGCATATGAAACTTCCAGGGCTTGTGTAAGAAAAAAAATAAAGGTGACAAAAAATTGGATCTCCTTTACAATTTCACCAGATATCATGTTGCTGTATAACTCTGGGAATTATATGGTTCTGGTCCCACCTCCAACAGAGAAATATGTGAAATTCAGTCCTGTTCTTTGTCCTCACATAAAACACATACCAAAGGCAATTTATGAAAGGCATTTGACTTTTACTCTCAAAGCTCCGGTGCAAGGTTGCTACTCCATGCCTGTGCTCCTTAAATCCTAAAAATGGAGCTTTCGGAGAAATTTGCCGATGACCCAAGCTTCTTAAGGTCTTCTGCTCAGGTTCAAATTTCATACTGACTACCTGCTCTGTCTGTTCCAAAAACTTTATCATGGGTTCAAACTCCTGCCTGTCCCCACTTTGTTGTAGGTCAATATAGTCAAAAACATGCTTTGTAAATATTGTCTTTAAATTTGACATATTTGATCATCTGCAGCAATTCCAAAATGACATTTCTTACTTTGTGTCAAACTTGGAAATTATTAAAATATCCTGACTAGTCATAAACCCAGTCAACTCATTCACAATAAAGAACTGTGATGCCTTCAGGCACTTTTTACCAGTCAGAGTATTGCCAAGGTGACCTTTCATGCTGTTTCAATTGCATAGCCTTGCCATTATTTAACTATTAGAATGATGGAAAGCTTGCACTTTGCTATATGAGTGGCAACATTTCTAGACAGAGGGACCTGAAAGAATGGAACATATGAGGGGCTATAATTAATGTGCCACATTAAGGAGTTAAGGATAAGCAGCCAAAGAAAGACTAAATCTGGTGGAGCAAAGCAGCTGCAGTCTAGTCTTGAAAACTAAAAATCCATTTGCAATGCTTTCTAGAATCCTAATATCTCCTCCTTGTGACAAGTCGTTAACAGTAGCTCATTTTTCCTACACCATGTCTTGACCATCCATCATTATTGAAATGTACAGAAAAATGCAGCCTCCGGAATGCTATTAAAATTCCTCTCGAATTTAAATATTAGTGAGGCTAATGCCTTATTATATTTTTACCTTCTATTTTAAAAAGAGAGAATTAATTTCCATGTGTTTAAAAAGTTTTACATATATATTTATACAAATAGAAAGAGTAAGAAAATACGGAACATCTGAAAGCTCATTTTTTGTGTGTGTAGAAATAATGAGTGTAAGAATGTTTAGGCTATATTGAAGCCCACGAGGGACTACTCTACTAGACCAGGATTAGTGATGCACCACATGGTTTAATATTATCTTGCCTACCCAGGACATACCCACTGTGTAAAGAGGAAAGATAAGCTAAAGCAAACAGGACCTGTTGTACACCCCTCTATAAATTCTACGTATGTGTTTCTTTTTACATCTTCATTGTAGGGCAAGGGATTTTGTATGATGTAAAGGCAACATGAAGAAATCACAGGAGGAAGTGAAAAACCCATCTTTTGGGGGACAGAGGGATAAACAAAGGGAACTCGTTATCTTTGTTAGTTAAAATGCAAATTTTTTTAGCAAATTGAAAAGAAAAACAAGAGTTGTTAGTGTACTTTCTCAACAATAATTGGGAAATAATAATAATTTGCCTTCTAGGAAATAATTTTGCTGCAATTTTAAGTCTATTCATTGCCATGTTTAAAGGTAATTGTTTCATGACTGTATGATTAAATGTATTCTGTCTACACGAAGCCTGACTGGTGTTGACAGAAAGCAAAATCATTAGAAAGATGGGGCTGATGAAAAACCTTTTGTCTTCACAGTGCTCTTGGAGGAGGAGGATGAGCATCACAGACGATGGAAGCTGTGTAAAAAGCAGAACAGAAAAAGGTTTCTTTTCCCATCACTGGTTAGGTGATTTATATACTTGACTCTCATTAACATTAATGGGAGTTATCTGCCTCATTTTTTATGAGCCTGAAGTGAAGTTAATGGCAGTCTTCCCATTGTCTCTAGTGGGCTGTGGATCAACCACTAAAAGCACAAATGAGTTTGGTTGAAATATTGGTGCTTGTGCGCTTAGGATTTCAACGTGCTTCATTCACAGTTACCACAAAAAATGCTGTGTGAATGCCTAAGAGTGTGAGCTAAGGAGTTTAATATTGCAGAGTGTGCTGATCTGTGTGCACTTTGGGGCATCCACACAGCAGACTGCAGAGACGCCTGAGCCAGTTCGCAATGAGCTCGTGTGAGCAGGAATCTGCCCAGCAGCACAAGCTGATTTACTTTTCAGAGATCTGAACGGGAGTAGGTGTAATGGGGTCTGTGGTCCAGACACCATGTGATGGAGGAGTTGCAGTGCCTTGTGATGCTCTACTGCCATCAATAATGTGGTAATATACCACTGCTTTTTTGAAATCTGACCGAGATCTCTCTCTGTGCTGTGCTCTCCTCTGTTTTTGTTTTGGTTTTTGTTTTGTTCTGTTTTGGTTTGGTTTTCTTAACAATAAACCTTTCATTGACTAAGCATGCTTTGCAGTTGTAACAAAACTAGACTGTACTGCTTTTTCTTCTGTGAGGAAGGGAAGGAGTCCTTGTATTACCAGCAGAACTGGAAGGACTTCTAGTGACATCCATGTTCCTTACTATGAGCCAACCACTACAGGGAGAGATGACTAACCTTGCCATAAGTGAAGAAGATTTCTGGCCACGCACAGAGTAGCTGGTACAAGATAGCTTGCCTGTGGTTTGGGAACTCCTCTTATGGTGACTGATGTTCATGCTAAAGCATTCTGAGAAGTGACATGTTTCTCCTTATCACAATGTCACATTGGCGCATGCATGAAAAACTGGCCTTCAGAAGAGCTAGTATTTTGAAGCTAAGCTTCTAGTAATATTAGGGGTAGCTAGATCCTGAGGACTTTAAGACACAGAGGCTTTCTCCTGCCAGACATGGCCACTGCTGGTCTTGATTCCAGTCCCAGTCTGTGGCAAGGCTGGGTGTGTACTTTTAAGATGCAAATACACACACAATACAACCCAGATCAACAAAAGCAAGATCAACAAAAGCAAGGCTTTATCATCACCTACTTAAACACATGCAAAGCATGCACATAGCCACATGCAACACATCTCAGTCCTTTCCTCCTCTCTAGCTGATCAGAATTTAAATGTGGTGGTGGGGCCTGTGCAAACCCCCGGTCTCTCAGTTCCCAGGCGCTCCCACATCTGCAGGTCCATTGAGTCTTTACAAGCTATTGAACAGGCACGCAACTCTCCCATCTGACTCTGTGGTGGAGTGTGAGTCCTTCACCATGACAGTGTGAAGGCCTCTCAGTTTAATCTTTCTGGCCTAAAAAAATGGCTTAATCCACATGGCCCAAATATGCCTATATAATCTGCTGCAGCTAAAAGGCGCTACAAAATGTAGTTTCCACCTCTGGCTGAGATTTTGCAATGGTCTTTGTATCTGTGCGACATCATGAAATAGTGTTGCAGATGGATTGGGTTTTCTCTGGCTCTGGGCTCCTTGAAAAATTTCCAAATATGAGCCAAGAGAAACAGGGAAGGTGCTGTATATCAGTAATCCATCAGGCAGGGAACAAGCAAGTACCCAAACACGGGGCTTACTAGCCACATTCACATATTTTAGGGCATGCACAGCTCAAGCTGTAGGAGTAACAGGGCAAATACGTCTTGCTTGTTCAGCTCTAGTACAGCTCCACACTGTGCATAAGAGAAAAGGTATGTGTAGGAAAGAAAACAGAGATCACTGCCATTCAGTTTGCCCGTAAGAAGTTTTAAAATGTTATTTACAAGCTGTGCTTTAGTTTTAATTAACTTTTTTTTCCTTTTTTTTTTTCAATTTAGATTAAGCATTGAGTGATAATTTAAAATAGCCCTTTATACCTTGTTAGCAATCAGCAGTTTGGACTGCACTGCTCTGAAATTCTTTTTATTGCATATATTTGTAAGTTTAATAAAGTTCTGCATTTTTATTAAGGACTTGTTTTTTGCTTAATTGTAAGGAAATGGGAAACCACAGTGATGCCAAAGGGTTTTATTAAAGTATCAAAAATCAGCGAGCAATCTACACAAGCCAATTAAATAACACTCTGAGTCCCTGAAGTAGAAAGCATAGAGGCTTGCACTCAAATGGATACTTTCCTTGACAAAGAAATCAACCCTTATAAAGTCAAACCCATAAAATTTATCAGATGCAATATACTAAGTGCAGATTAGCAGTCTCTCACCACAGAAATTAAAATAAATTAAACACGAAGTGCTTTAAAAACTTTATAACATAGCAATACAGCAGGTTTTCAGGTATTTGCATTAAAATATATGTATTTGCAATCAGTGTCCACCATACATTTAAACCTTTATGGAGTGACAGAGTTAATTGCCTGCATTCACCCTGGGACTGTACTGCTTCTAGGGCTCTTTCTAGGTGCTGCAGTACCTGGAGCCCACTCCACAAGAAAAATTACTATCCTTGGTGACACAGATGCTTCTTCACTGACTTCATGGATCCTGCTTTTGACTTCACAGCAGAGACACAGAACTGACGAGTGTGCTTAGCCAACAAAAATCCCTATCGCCCTCAGACAAGTCCTTTGCTACTGTTCATCATGTAGCTATTCTTTGTACAGTTCCATACATTACTAGTAAACCTGGCATGGCCCTCAAAGCATTCTTGTGCTGGAGGTGAGGACCAGTAGGGATATTTAAATGTGGGTACACAGTGTTTTTTAGAAAAATTTATGAGGATGGGATAGAATTATTTTGCTTACTGTCTGTCTGATGGATGTGGTTCCAGTAAGCCTTTGCTGGGCCAGAGAAAAGCCTACTGTAGAGCTAATAACCATTACAAATTAGACTAATTCCTTGTAGTCTGGCTCTGAATCAGACTATGGTTTTCATTTCATGCAGATTTTTTTTCCCCAGTGGATCTTGCAAATCTGTTCACTTTTTAACTCATTTCTATTGGATGAGTGTTTGTATTTCAAAGTCATCATCTTTAACTTCTTTTGCTGGCAACTTTATCACAACGGGTAAGGATAGAATGATTGTGGAGTCTTCAGTCTTCACTTTCAAGATGGCTGTTTGTTGTAGGACAGAAGCATGCAGTGCCATCTGTGGATGCTATTTTTCTAGCACTAAATGTCACTTAGCTGTTTAGGGGACTGGCAGAGCTTTTTAGATTCCAGGACTGTTAATCATCAGCTGTATAACCAAAAGCATTAAGGCCAATTTTGCTTAAAATGCTCATCAAATAAATGGGATTATTTTTTTTTTATGGTTACATTTCCACTACAAGTTTTCCTTCATGAAATCATAAAAAATGAGACTCAAAGGGATTCATTTGCCCCCAGTGTTTAATTTCCTCAGTCCATGAGATGAAGTGAATTGACGTAATCTAATATATGTTAATAGAAAATACTGGCTAAAGATATTAACAATTATCACATCTGAGCAAAAAACAAAATATGTGCTGTTATTTGACCCACTTATATTAAATATAAATTTTAGATTAGCTAAAGATTAGCCTCCAGAAAGGTGTGAAATTATTTAATTTGACAGGGTTTGAAATACATGCATCAGATTCTGATTGGAAGTTAACATACAAAGTCCAGAAATCAGTGCAGAAAATAGACTTACAACCAACATCCAACTGTATTTAGTGTTCTGTGTTTGTGTCTTCTATTATTTTTAACTCCCTATTCTGTATTTGTCTTTGCAAAACAAATTATGGTGATGTATAATATGTAGTAATGTATAATACACTTTCTTGAAAGAAGGGAAATAAGAATCACTCATTGACAGGCAAGCATAAAGACATTCCATGCCGTTGTAATAAAGTTCTGTATCATTATAACCATCTTCCGGAGATGGCAAATAATTAGACAAGAAAGAGTCTATACACAACTTTTATATGACATTCCAAGTAAGGTAGTATATTTGTCCTTTCTTGTTTCATGTATGCCAATTGGTAACAAGTGCTTTGTCAACTGCTTTGTAGCTCTTAATTGCCATGGACATAATTTAAATGGAAAGAACAACCTTGTTCTCAGGACAACTTTAGGAAGCATAAATCTCCCACGCCACAAAACTCTCCTCATCTCTATTTTACTTTTAAAATATTTACTCTTCAATGGTTTCATGTCCTCACAGAGAAAGCATGACATTTGAGCATCCCACCAGCTGCTGCATGTTCAGCATAGTGAGAATTTTCCCCAGTGTTATGAATGGCTGCTTTTAAAGGGCATCAATTTCTCGCCTGAATGGAAATCAGAATCATACACAGTAAGTTTTCCTGTTGTTCTTGTCAATACTCATAATGCTATATTTATGGAAGGGACATCATTTTGTCAGTAATTGTTCCAATTGTTCTCAGTTCTTGTATTATTGTGTATCTTTTTCATTCTCTTCTACATTTACAGAAGATTTAAAGGCAAGGGTGAAGGAACTTGGAATAAAAATATGAACCCTTCACAAGCAGTTTGGTATGAGCTAACCAAATTAAACAGGGACAGCAGGAGCAGAGTTTTAGCTACATCTGAGCTTTACTCAGGCACAGTGAGATGTTTACAGCTTTTCATTTTTGCTTCCTATTGCTGGTTAAACAGTTGCCAGGCTGCATCTCCAGTTTATATTTACTAGCTGACTTTACGTGCTGTTTCAGCATCATTACTGTGAACTTTTCCTTCCTATCCATTACACTAAACAGGATGCCATGGGAGGTGGCAATTCCTCCTTCACCATCTTTCTGCCACTGCAAAGCTCCTTGGCATAGGCATAATTCTTGCCAGTTATCAGTGATACCCTTCATGCTGCTTGAACTGTGGAAAGTAGGCTTAGCTGGCAGAAAAGTCCATCCTAGGAGACCACAGTGAATTGAAAAAAAAAAATGCAAACATGAACTTTGCATTAACACTCTTATGGCAACCTAGAAAAGGTTGTGGAGAGGTGGGGGTCGGTCTCTTCTCCCAAGTAACAGGTGATAGGACAAGAAGAAACAGCCTCAAGTTGCAGCAGAGGAGGTTTAGACTGGATGTTAGGAAAATTTTTTCCACTGAAAGGGCTATTAAGCATTGGAAGAGGCTGCCCAGGGAAGTGGTTGAGACACCATCCCTGTAGGTATTTAAAAGACAGGTAGACATAGTGCTTAGAGATATGGTTTAGTGATGTTTTTTGTCAGAGTTAGGTTGATGGTTGGACTAGATGATCTGAAAGGTCCCTTCCAATCTAGGCAATTCTAGGATTCTATGAAAAGCAAGTAATTCATGAGTCTACTCATAGACAATTGTCAAGAGAAGATCTATTGGTACAGGTCCAAGATCTGTTGCCTCATCTCTGCAGGCTGAAGAGGCTGACAGCTCTGCTGGGTGGATGGCTCCTCCCTGAAACTCACCCTCTTCTTGTGTCAGAGTTTGATGACATTTATACTGACAGATATCACAAAAATGACATTCTAAGATAATTTGAATTCAGGCTCAATAGACTCTTTGAACTCAAAAGTTCTTGTGTTAAAAGCACCTCAAACTTCAATGCCATGCATCTATCCACAGTTGTAACTGATAGCCTGCAGAAAGAGACATATGGAGATATGATATGTTTACAAACTTTTCAGAACCTGCCTGCTGCCTTGGCTGCTTTCAGATATGCAAATGAACTTTCTGATGTATGAAGATTTTTGGAATCACAGAATCACAGGACAATTCAGTCTGTGAGAAACCTCAGGAGGCCGCTGGTGTAACCTCTGACACAAAGCAGGGTTGTCTCTGAGATCAGACCAGGATACTCAGGGCTTCATCCAGAATTAATCTTTAAAATCTCCAAGAATGGAGACTGCACAACTTTTTAAAGAAACCTTTCACTGGTATTTTCATAAGTCTAATTAGAAAAAAGGGTTGCTATTGTATGTTTATGAAGGGAAGATTAGTATCGAGAAAGTTTCTGACAAAATGGACTTGACATCTGTTCCCTCTCCTATTGCTCAAAACGTCCATTTCTATTACTCTTTCCTTTTGTTTACTTTCCTCTTGTGCAGGCTTCTCTTCCATTACACACAAAATGCTGCGAAGGGCCGTGGAATGAGGCACGCATAAATTGGCAAACATCTGGCAGGTTTTTCTTTGTTGAGAACTGTAGGACATCTCCTGTGTTGTATAAATATCACAGTCCCACAGTTTCTTTTCAAGTCATGGTTGAGAATTTTATTTTTCCTTATGTTTTGCCAATCCGAATCAAATATTTGGGTAAGTAACTGGGGTGAGTAAGTAGCATTCCCAAACACTAGTTTGAGCTTCTGCCCACTGAGTGTTTTGGCAACTGTTTATTAAAAAAGTAATGTGTCCATGGTATTGCACATTGTTGCATTTGCAGTTTTGACAGCTTTGTGATACAGCAGCAGCGAACAAACATGTACTCAATTCATAACTGTTCTCGGTGGGATACATGTTTTCTTTTTTATCAAAGCAAAACCAAGTCCATAAATTCTCATCTCTTTTTTTCTGTGATTATTGAAGAACCCTCTCCCATCAGTTTAGTATTTGCCTCAATTTTCTGCATATTTCCCTTCCTTTTTTTATAATCCTGAGCTGGCTTCTCTTCTGCCTAATCACCTACCTCCTTGCTATTTCTGAACGTGATTCCATGTCATTGGCTGCCTTCTCCTTGCTAGGTTATGTGGGAAAAGCTGGTCTGCAAACCCAAAAAAGGAGCACAGAGAGTAAGACCACAGCAGGGTTAGGAGACATGGCCATATTGTGTGTGTGTGTGTGTCTGTGTGTCTGGGACCTCAGGGATTAATCTGTAGCCAGGTGCCACTAGCTGGGGAGAATGGGGGGTCTAGGGGACAGTTACTGGTCGGAATGTGTGTCTGAGCCTACATGCTAAAGGGCTCCATGTTGCACATGTGTGTATCTCTTTCTCTCTCTCTCTCTCTCTCTGTATACATGTATGCATTTAGAATCATAGAATCATAGAATGTGTTGGGTTGGAAGGGACCTTTAAAGGCCATCTAGTCCAACTCCCCCCCGCAGTGAGCAGGGACATTTTTAACTAGATCACGTTGCTCAGAGCCTCATCAAGCCTGACCTTGAATGTCTCCAGGGATGGGGCCTCCAACACCTCTCTGGGCAACCTGTTCCAGTGTCTCACCACCCTCATTGTAAAGAATGTCTTCCTAATTTGTGTATATATACACAGATATACATATATATAGAGAGAGAGATAGAGAGATTCTCACTAGTGGTCTTCCATTCTGCTCAGCCAGCGATGGGAGCAGGACGAGGCCCCTGGTGCTGTCTGCATTTGGGTGAGTGTTGTGCATGTTCTGTGTGTGGCCAGCTGCGTGTATTTGTATGTATGTGGTTCATACATGTGCTCTGCGTGTGCCTACTGGGAGTCCGTGCTCAGTCTCGCTACTGGCTGGACCCAGGCTGTGGAGCTGCAGCAGCCTCATCTTCCTTGGGCTGCTGGAGCTGGACTGATTTCTCCTAACATTCTCCCTTTTACTCTGGGCTTTAAAAGTGGGAGCCGGTAACACTGCGTTGTTTCAAGAGCTTTCTTGCTCCTTAATTGTGGTGACATGTTTCAGATTCTCATAAAACATGGAGCTTGCTGCATTGGTAACTATGAATAGGAGAATCTCTGATATGAGAAAAGAAACAGTCTAATTTAGGAGCATTTATATTCTTGGCCTCCTTTACCACCATTTCTGCCTCCCTATTAGAATCAATTACCTTACTGCTTTTCTCTTTCTATTAATCTATCCATCTATCTGTGATTCCTTAGCAAATAATTAAGACCTTGTGCTGTCATGTCAGATTGCAGCCCAAAGAGGGAACAAAACATACTAGAAAAACAAAATTTACTGCTAAAACTCTAAAACTCACTGCTAAAAGTAACTTTCCAGTTCTCATTCATGTGTTTTAGTGGGTCAACACTCTGTCCTAGTCAGATGTCAGGAAGGTAGAAAAAAGACTTGTCTACAAAGGAAATATGCTGTGAAATCTGGAGACGCTCCCTCCAGCAATGAAAAACTGAAACTGAAGAGGAAATATAAGCTTACCCTAAAGTCTCTGAAGAGAAACACCATTATTGGACTGAACAGTCACTTTTGCAGGTTACCCATGTCTAGTGGGTTTGGTCTGCAATTTTTCCAACATTTATTTGATTCTTATCTGAACAAGAATGTGAAGGTTCCTTTTGACATTCTCCTTACTCAAATAAAGGTTCAATGCTAAATCTAGGTCATGGGATACAGGATGATGTAGCGTCATACCATTCCTCCAGCTTCATCTTCCAATGTAAAAGGAGTATGATCTTCAGGCTGAAACTCTACTCACTGAGACAGTTAGAAGTAAGGGTTATTACCATGTACCTCAAGTTTTGTAAGGAACTTTATTGAGCTCAAGTGCCACAAATGAGCTCAGTTTCTTCTGTGAAAATGCATAATTTGTTTAGGTACTATGGGAGCAAGGTATTGTCAAAGAAGGGGAAATCAACTGAGAAGTGTCGTTTCAATTGATATGATTTTGGAGCTGATTTAGAATGTCTTCCTGATAACAGGCCATATTTTTATCTTTATCTTGCATATTTTAAGGATTATGCATATTATCAAGTAACTGGTCCTAAAAATGACAGATCAATTCATGCTCATAAATGTCCCAATTAATAAATCATGCACTGAACTAAATCTAGTTGGCAATGTCTAGTTGAGCTTTTTCAAAAGCAGATTAATTTACATACTACAGGCACAGGATTATTAAGAAAAGCTGAAAGAAATCAGGATTTAGGTGGGGAAGTCTAAAGATGGGACAATTGGCTTGTCAAAGTAAGTAGGCTGCTTAAGTTCTAATTCACCCAGATATTGGCTTGCTGGTAATATGGAAGAACTTAGTCTAGATTAATTTTTTTTCTTTCTGTTTTTTATTTTTAACTAACAGACAAGGAAAAGAGACACACTTGGGAACCTGAGCCATGAAGTTTGTGACAGACTATGGAGAGTAGCAGTGCTGCCATCCCTTTTTAATTTTTCCAGCCTAAAAATACTCTGTTCTTTCAACCTCTTTTTAGAGTTTGTGTTTTCTAAGCCATCCCATTGTTATTTCTGCTTTCTGCATTTTCTTTGGCTTATTTGTGTCTTTCTGAAAGTGTGCTGCTGAAAACTGGACTCCAGTGGATGCCACTCTAATGCCTTGTACGGCAGCATGGTTGCCTTCTGTTTCTTATACACCATATTCCTACTAATACATCCTAAAATATTTCATAGAATCTTAGAATGGAATTATAGAATAGCTTGGGTTGGAAGGGACCTTTAAAGGTCATCTAGTCCAACCCCCTTGCAGTTAGCAGGGACATCTTCAAGTAGACCAAATTGCTCAGATCTCTGTCCAACCTGACCTTGAATGTTTCCAGAGATGGAGCACCCCACCTCTCTGGGCAGCCTGTTCCAGTGTTTCACCTCCCTTCCTGTAAAAAATTTCTTCCTATATCTAGTCTAAACCTACCCTCTTTTAGTTTAAACCCATTTTCTTATTACAACAGGCCCAGCTAAAAAGTTTGTCCCCATCTTTCTTATAAGCCCCCTTTAAGTACTGAAAGGCCATAATATGGTGTCCCTGAAGCCTTCGCTTCTCCAGGCTGAACAACCCCAACTCTCTCAGCTTGTCCTCATAGGAGAGGTACTCCATCCCTCTGATAACTTTTGTGGCCCTCCTCTGGACCCATTCCAACAGGTCGACGTCTTTCCTGTGCTGAGGATTCCACGGTACTCCAGATGGGGTCTCATGAGTGTGGAGCAGAAGGGCAGAATCACCTCCCTTGACCCCTTCAGCTGCTGGACATGCTTCTTTTGATGCAGCTCAGGATATGATTGGCCTTCTGGGCTGCAAATGCACACATTCATCTCATGTCCAGCTTTTCATCCACCAGTACCCCCAAGTTCTTCTCATTCTCCTCAGAGCTGCTCTCAATTCCTTCATCACCTAGACTATATTGATACCGCGGGTTGCCCTGACGCAGATGCGGGACCCTGCACTTGGCCTTGTTGAACCTTCTTTGCAAGAGCAACATGCTGTTAACTTGCATCCAGTTTTCAGTCCATACATACCTCAGGTCCTTTTTTGCAGTGCAGCTGCCTAATCACTTCTTTCCCATGTTATACATGTGCACTTGAGTTTCCTGTAGTACCTCACAGATGTTGTTATTGAATTTTGCCTTCTTGTTCTCAGCCCATGTCACCAATTCATCAAGATTATTTTGAATTCTAAACCTACTCTTCAAAGTGCTTGCAGCCCCTCCCAGCTCAGTTATACACAAATGTTATAAGGAGCTTTTCCACTATTCATACTGTTAATGAAATCACTGACTCGAATTGTATGTAGTGCAGCCTTATGTCTTACACACCTAATACGATCATCCAGTGTGATATAACCTAGTGATAATTACCTTAAAAGTGGCTCTTTTACCTGCTATGTATTTGCGTTCAGGCAGAACCAAAATGCCAGGCATCATTCTCATGAAGTCTTTCAGTGTCTGGAATGATGTCATGGCAGACGATTTCCTCCTGCTTTTTGCCTGTGTAAAAACATTCCCCAGTTCCATACACAGATCAGCTTGTGCTTCTTTCTGTTTACTAAGGGAGAGACAGCCAGAAAAGGCAGAAAGGTTCATCATTGAAAAGGTTTTGTCTCAAGAAATGGATAGTGGATGCTTAATGTTACTTCATAGTTTTTAGGAGCTTATAAATAGATTATGTAATCATTTGCTTCAGTATCATTCTGCATAACAATGTTTACTGATCTTTAATTCCCCAGGTGTTTATTTTTCCTTTTCTTAAAGGTAAGATCAATATTTATCGTTCTCCATCCCTTTCAGATTTCATCTATTCTCCATGAAGTTTAGAAGATAATCACTAGCAATTCGAAGATTGCTTGGCTCTACCATAAATTTTCTCAAGCTTTGTGACTTGAATATATATAACTTTCCCAAATACCTAAATATTCTCTGATGTGTTCTTATTCTAGTCTGGCCTATCCATCTATCACATCCCTTTGTTGTGAACAGCAATCTTGGGAAGCATCTGGTCACTATTAACCTTTTTATGAAAAAAGAAGTGAAAAACCCTGTGACATTTCTGCCTTTGCTATGTCATCTGTTAATAGCTCACCTTCTCCATAAAGCTCAAGACATTTTACTTTGCTTTTTCCATGCCCTCTAATGTCTTCATATATTGTCTTTTTTTTTTTTTTTTTTTTTTGAAACTATCCTTTGCTGGCTCGTTATCGATTGCTGGATCTTACACATTTACATTTATCCACTACTGGTTTTGTGTATTTGTGCTTCTGTACTACTTTCTCAATCACCCTAAGCAATTTTTCCCTGTTTCTGCTTTTTGGACAATCCTTTTTTTATTCCAAAATACTCAGAGACCTCACTGTGAGTCCATATTAGTCTTACTGCATTTTCTTTTTGGAATTGTTTTACTTCAGTATTGTTTGGTTTTGCAGTGGTTGCAGTCACAAAAATAATTTTCCATGTTATTCCCTTGCCAGGGCTTTTTTTACCAAATACTGAGTTTATTTAGGTCTGCTTTTGTTTTAGGCTCATTGTCAATGATTTCCTACTCTTGCTTACTAAGAAATCGTGAATTCTAAATAAATGAAACCTGCTGTTACAGGAATTATGGTTTTCAAAAAGCAGGGTGTTTTTTTTCAGTGTTCCTGCTGGGGCATCATGGTACTGAACAGGATTAATCTGCCATGGTATTTTGTGATACCAAACATAAGAGAGAAAGGATATTTTATGATGTGATAGTCAGTTGAAAAGTGCTAACTCTGCATTATGAAGAATGGTCTGGAAAGGGGCTAATTATAAAAATGAGATTCTATTTGCATGATAGGTTTTTTGGCATATATACTAGGAAGAATGTTATTTCTCCTCTTATTGAAATGCAACCATTCCAGAGTGGGGAGAACGCAACAATATCATATATTTTAAGACTGAAAGAAGTAGAGCCATTATGAGGAAGAATGAAATCCCTTTTGTGGAAAACTGCTATTTGCAATTCACAGATTATTATCTTTGAAACTGACCAGGAGTTCAGCTCCTCCTTCTAAAAATGGATATTATTTATTGATAATTCATATTAGAAAATGAGTTTTGCATTCAAATGTACTATAATAATCATATGTTGAAAGCAGTGTAATTTCCTCTAAATGTAGAGTAAGAATTCATAACTGAGTCTGTAAATAGGAGTATTATTGGCAGGGAATGTATGAGCTCCTGAAGAACTTACTATGGGAATGGAATTGAAGGGTTAAGAGAGGACTATGTAGCTTACAGCAGTCCATGTGCCTTAGCATCTGACCAGGCTCTCTATCTCACTATGCTCAAAACTCATTTACGAGCAAAAGGCTTCAACATCATATATACAGAGCTAAGAATGTGTTGTTAGTCTGGTTAATGTTTTAACAAGTCTAATAGTCCAAACTAGCACAAAGAATCTTTATCAATAGAATTCTTACCATTTTTATACTAAGCTTTTCTAGTATCTCCCTCTTGTTCATTGGTGTCGTGCTCACCCTTTCAATGTCCCTCTGCATCTAAGGTTGACCCTTCAGTACTTCTGAAGAGTGGAGAAGAGGCATCTATAACAACTCGTCAGACTGATGAGGCCTTTGTCAGATGAAGCGTGATGCTCATGATATAGGTTTCTTCCTCAGTCTTGCATCCGCTTGTATTTTTTGTTATATATTTTCTTCACACAGACTTCTTATATGTTGCTTATTTTAATTGTTCCCAGATTATTCAATTTTTCTGTTTGCTTTCTCCTTTTCAACTGGTGTCATTACTTGTGAGGTTGCACTTGTATAGTGACTGCTTGTTGATCATTGTCATTGGTATTTACATTCTGAGACCTCAGATCCTCCATCAAATTTTTGCTCAATTGTTCAATCCACACAGAATAAGTACTTGTTATCATGAACTGAAACTAAGCTAAAGCAAATTTTGACAATAGTTACCTCATGTCACAGATGAAAATACTTGATTACGATTTAGCAGCAATTCAAAATTTATTAATAGTTTGAAGTAGATCAAGAAGTTGAATTTTATCAGCACTTAATCATTGACCAATTTAAGGATTTACAAGGTAACTTAGTAAAAAAATTCAACAGTGACTTAATTACAAATTCAAAAATGGCAAGATTCACACTGACTTACTGTGTTATATATATGTGTGTATATATATGTGTATATATATATGTCAATATATATGTGTATGAATACAAAACATATAAACACACACCAGTCAAGGAGTCGCACACATGCAGTGGGCTACTCCAGTGATCCAAGGGTTGCCCCTTTTGACTCCTTACATACAGACACACAGAAAATATTTGGATCCAATAAAATATATGAACACCCACATTTGTAAAAGCTAATGGGTATATCAGAAACACAGAAACAGGCAGATGAAAGGCAGGTTAGTCTACAGTTAAAATTTTCCTCTTCTTGAGTTTAGAGTAAATATCCACAGTGCATCAGCATTCCTCAATTGGAGAAAATTGACACTTGAGAAGGTTGACTCACCCTGGCCCTTTAACCCTCAAGGTGTTTGCCTGAGTAGTGTCCCAACTCAAAGGAGATGCTGGTCACAGACCACTGTGACGCAGGAAAGCTCAAAGAGACTCACTAGAGTCGCTATTTATAGGGCCTGAGATAATTTACTTTCATTGGGTACTTTTCCATTCCAGCCCGACTCAGACAATGGGATATTCTGGTACTTTCCACCAGTTGCAAAAGCCCAGAACTTGACAGATCTTGAAGTTCTGGTATCACCCCCCTCTCTGGGCGATGATCCAAGTACTGTCAGGGGGTGATTGATTATCAACTTTTCCCAAGTGATAGGGGATGTGGGGCCAGGTGCAATAAGGGGTTGCCATAACATTCTGGTCCATTGTCCTTTGCATTCTTTCCTGTTTTATATTGGGTTGTTATGTGGCCCAGGTGAGAGGAAACCACACCAAGAACCAGGTGGCCCAAGAGGTGGGGGTGTTGCACTACCACACCTCACTCCTAGTTGATAACATGGCTAAGCCTTGCCCAGACAAGCCCTGGCAAGACCTCAGACCCGTCACTATAATGGCAATAAAAAGTCCATGGGTTTTTTTGTTAGTAACGGCAAAATTGTATTTACTGGGCTACGGTCCATCTTGGTGAAGGAATTGTGGTGTGATTATACATCTAGCTTGACAAAATTAAGTGCTGTTAAATGAATCTGTGTCACCATTTCTGTTCTTTCACATCTTATATGTGATTCACCATTTATGTTTGGTCTAATAGCATTTCTGTTCCCCAATTTCCTCAGTTTAAAATGTAAATAATGCTATTTCCTGGACTGTCATTTGTAAAGTAATTTAGTAGCCCCTGAGGATATGTGTCTTATTAACTCCTAATATTACCAAATTGCTAGTATAGGGAAGGTCCTAAAATAAGTTTGTTACCTCTGCTTTAGACAACTTAATTATTTGGTATGATACTTAGAGGCATTAATATAAACTTTCCCTTTCCAGCAGTTATTTGTGTTTAAGGTACCAAGAGAACTAATGGAGCTCTGGGAGACACATCATACATTGCAGCTGACTGATTTTATTTAGGAGTTCTGAAACAGGTAATAATAACAGAGCAAGTCTGTTGAATCACTTTGTCATACTGTATTAATTTATCTTGGGTAATGGAACTGCAAATTGTGGTATGTGCTATAATTTTTTTGGCAGCTATAAAATGTATTTTATCTAAATATTCAGCAAAGAAAAGATGAAAAACCTTAAATCCTCATCTACTGTAGAATTAGTTATTACTTCTCATCTTGCCTTTGGCCATGAAAACCAGCCAAGAGTCAGATGGGCGCTATTATATTGCGGTGGCATATATTTCTGCTGAAATGTTTCTTATACCTTTCAATGGTGCCATGTGAACAGTTATGCGACATGCTACTGGTAAACACAGTGTTAATGAGCTGTAGTGAGACCAAGCAGTTCTACCTCAACATACTGGTAAGAAAATCAGACTTAACAGAAGGAAAAGGAAAAGAGAAACCATGAGCATGGGAGGGCACAGGCTCATGGACAGTATTCTGTGCCTATGGAAGACTATGAAAGACTATGTAAAACAACTGTCTCTGGGGTGACTGTTTTCTTGTGTGCTTTTGCAGAGGGAGGAGGGGCCTGTGACCTGATCCAGGTTTCAGGGAGAGAGTTCTACCAGGGACTATGTAAGGGACAGGTGGTTTGCTCTGTGTTTAGTTCTGCATCTGTTTTCCTTCTGATCACTGATAAAGCCAGAAAGGAAGGACTTCCATGTCAATGGCTGGAGGGCTAAGTTTCCTATGGTAACTGTAGAGGACCTTCCAGATGCTGCAAGCTCAATTCTGGGTGATGATAGAGCCTTTTTATCCCTTAAAAGCTTCAGGAGAGGAAACCCAATAAAGATGTGAAAAAATTTACAGTTAGTATGCAATTGGACTGGGAGGAAAAAAAGACTGATTTTATTCATTAAGGCAACTGCAAGAAATGCTGTCATATTGTCTATAGAAACAAATGTCTCCCTGACCTCTAATGGTTCCAAATTAGAGTCTGACTTATAAGATATATTGTTGTGTATACTTATATTATTTACCATATGCATGTTTACCAGTTATACTAATTGCTGTTATAACTATAGTACTGTACAGTTTCTAAATGATTTTATGGAGTAATTCTGTCCAATGTGGCAACGAAACAAGTACAGCAACCTCTCTGATAAAAAACATCAACATTTTTGATAAAAGAAGCAACCAGAAAAGGGCACAAGAGGACATTTAAAAAAATGCTTTAAATCAGACATGAAAAAACACCACCTCTGTAGCTATAAATGCTGGCTGAAACACTGTGTGCTCTCCTTCCATCTCTTTCCAGCCTCCCCCGATTATGAAGGCGTACTACTGATTCATTAAAAGAGAAGGGCTTAGCCTCTAGTTTCACACTGGTCGTTAGTTAAAAAGAAGGGCTCAGCTAGTGTTCTTACACTAGTGTTTAATGAGCTGATATGTCTATAATCAGAGGAGAGAAAGGTACCAAATGTACCTGTAACGTTACATGAGTGAGCTATTAGCCATTTATAACTGCTGTGTTCGGTACATTGGAGTAGAATCAGTGAGATGACATACACTTAGCAACAGGGCATTTATGTGAAAAGCAATCCTGAAATATAATTGCTAATGAAAGGTCTATTAATGCCTTTAATATGTTAACAGGGTCTTAACAATGAGTTGGTGGATGATGTAATAATTAAGAATTCAGAGGTTAGAATGTTATTAGCAGCTGTATGCGTGGATATGGAACATCTCCTCCCTCCACAACTGCTTGCAGTGAACCTACACATGCTGACTCAGGATGAGATGGAAATACTGTGTCATGTCATGGGCAATTTTTAAGGATATTTTCTATTTTTTTCTCTACGTTATGCAGCAATAGAGCTGGAAATTGTAGCACATGCTGCATTTTTTGGCAGCAGCAAAATGCATTTCTAAAATATTCATTAAAGAGAGGATGAGAAACTCTGAATTCTCATTTACTGAGGGGTTTGTTATCACTTCTCATCTTGCCTTTGGCCATGAAAATCATCCAAGAATAACATGGCTACTCTTCTGTTTACTACTTCATATATTTCTACCATAATTCTAATACAAATAAACTATTCTCTGTGATACACAAAGCTCATATCAACCAACAAAGAGTTAATTAGAAGCACTAACTCATTGTAATAGTGAGTGGCATCAAACTGAGAAGGAGACTCTAAAACAGGAAAACATTACATAGCTGGAAATAGATTAGATAAGAGTCCCTAAGTCTTGGAAAGGGCCTCTGGCTAACAGAAGTCTCTCTTGGAGACTCGTTTCTGATGTTTCTTCACTATCTCGGTGGTGGATCAATTCTTTGGGGCTCCTAGCCCAACTGAAGACTGTGCCAGTTTCGCTTTCATTTCTAGCAATTTATTATATGATTTCAAAATTTCTGCTACCAACTTTCCAAGGAAGTGGACAGAAGCAGAGTAGTTCTTACTGGAGAAGCTAAACTGCTGTAACTCTTGTAGGTCAACCTGCACATGGGGCTGTGATATCTTAGCAAAGCTACGTGGTACCTGTATGTGCAAGGGTGATTAAAAAGCAACTAGAAAACCTCAGTGTTACGTCTGTCTTCATCCATAATGCCCTGAAGCCTAAAACAGAGCACCACAGGTGCTGCATTCACTGGTCAAAAGCAGCCAGTTACACCCCAGACTACCTTTGAAACTAGGATCCCTGACAACCCTTCGTTAATATCAGAGGACAGAAGTAGGTTTATTGCTGCCTGTTGAACTCACCATACAGATTTTAACTGAGGAAAGAATACACTTCTCTTCTTTCTGGATTTCTTTTGACCTTTCCTCCATCTGTCTGGACAACATTTAGGACAGAACTAAATGAAGCTTCAAAGATGTCACCCTGAGTTTCCCCTTTTACCACCAGGGTGATCCTTCTGGTTTAACAGGTTAAAAACTAATGCTCTAGCTTAGAAACACTTGTCACAGAATTGCAGCCAAGAACAAAACCCAAATTCCTTGCTAAAGTTGTTAGCTAGTGAAGAAGGCTAATAAAAGCAAGCACGGCAACATTAGTGGCTTCCCCAAACTACAGTTTAGAGTGTGTCTTCTGGGACACTTTTGGTTCTTGTCAGACTGGGAGAGAAGGCTTAATAGGGGGGAACATATTGCAAAAATAATCCACTTGACTTTCACTAAGCCACTAAAGCAGTCAGTCATAAATGAGCATTTTTTGAAATGCTGTCATATTTATAGTAACACGCCATACAATTAAGTAGCATAGGAGTCATAAACCAAGCTCAGACATAAAAGTTTTGAAGCAGAAACTAAATTAGGCTTAACTAAATTATTTCCTCTTATGATTTTTACATGACTCCCCATGACTGCTTCTTTTGTCCAAGGAGTTTATCTCAATCTCAGGGTTGTATGAACTCACCTACCTATAACAAAACCATCCAAAGACAACTGAGGAATGATACAACATCACCTCACAGATGATTATGGTGAATGTATTTCTTAGTCCTGTGAACACAGAAAAAATCAGAATATATAAGACCTAAAAGCCCTTCATTCATGTAATCCTGTTGGTAAAGATTTGTAGGTTTAGGAGTTCCTTTTGAATGCCAGGTAGGCATCACCTTCAGGAAAAATAATAAGAGGAATTGTCTCTGTATGCAGGCAAATTTATTCAAAAGTTCCTGCTATTGCAGTCTACCATGTGATAGTTTTAATTAGCTCTACTGTTTTCTGCTATAGCACTCTACTTTGTGATAGGTTTTTTTGGTTTTCGTTTTTCCTCTTTCCACCCTAAATTTAGTCACGGTCACTTTATACTCATTTGTTATCCCTTTCTTCTGCTAATGCATATCATTATAGCCTCTGTTAGGCTAAGATAAACAAATCTTTTCCCTCATCATCCTAGTGACCATGCTTTGAAATGGTTCTAGTTTGAAAGTATCTTTCTTAAGCATGGCTGATTACAATTATACTGAAATCCAGATTTCTTATTTTAATTTCGTTCCCTAATTAAAATTTAACTGGCTCAATAAATCTAATATTCTACAGGGTAATAATTTGAAGTCCTCTAAAATTTAGATAACCCAACCTGAGAAACAGATCTTAAAGATCTTGTCTTCAGAAAGCTCCAGGAATTTACTCTATGATCTCTATAAAAGCTGTCAGTTTGAGTACTCAAGAGCCCTCAGTTCCTGATACTCTAAAATGCTGTATCTATTTAAGTATTTATATAATTAATACATGCCTGCTTCACTAATACAGTGTTTATTTTTTTATATATTGTCTTCTGGATAAATAATGGTATTCCTCATTTGCTGATAACACCATTAGTAGATCTTGGAAACACCAAATTAAAAAAAAAAAAATGGAGAAATCCCCATGTTCTGGAATGGTTGATTTGCTGGCTTAAAACCAACATAGCACAACACACTGACACTGTGAAATCAAAGCGTTTGACATTTTCTGACCTGAAGCAGGATGGTGTCTCTTGGTCAATTTGGCTTTAATTTTATTGCACCGTGGGGAGATAGCTGAGTGGTAAGCTGAAAATTTAACTCCTTCTGTTCTGCAGAGACTCATATATTTAAAACCTTGGCCAGGATCAACAAGGACTGTGTGACAATAAGAAAAAAGGGAGCTGGACCAGTGTGTTGTAGAGAAGAGACAGTTTTGGCTCAGGAATGTTCTTGCTCTCTGACAATTGATCCAATACTCGTGAGCCCTTAACAATGCAAGAAGATGTTGCTGGGTGCCCCTCCTGCTTAGTCCTGCTCCTTTGCACGTCTTGGTGTGATATCTCTTTTCTCTGTGTGCGCATCCCCCAGGTGGTGGTTGGATCCTTTTCTTAAAGGATAAGACAAGGAATGACTGTGCTTGCACTGGAACAGTCAGCTTGGAATGCTCCTCACTGGACAAAGGCAAGAGAAGGTGCAGGCTCCTGTTGCACTGGCCAGGTTACGCAAGAATTATTGTGTGCAAGGAGTGGATTTTGGGGTCTTGAGTCTGAACTGAGGAAAGGGAAGAGGCATTTCTCAGGAGCAGGGTGTGGTTGTGTCCAATTTCTAGGCATGAGTGTAGACATGAGCTCTTATATGTCCCAGTTTTATTAGTAGAGGATGTAATACAATCTGTCTTTCTCTGTATATGTGTATAGTAAAACAAACCGAGAACATGCTATTGTTTCATTGTTATTTATTAATAATTCAGTTTTCTGTGTTTCCTCCCTTAGGATTTGTGTCCCCAGTTATTAGAATTAGACCACGTGTTAGATTACAGCATAAAATTCATCCTTACAACCTACATTTCATACCCTTTCCTCATGTCCTGTTAATTCTACTTTGGTATCTAGGGTAGAATAGAAGTAGAACAAAGTAGAGAAGATTCTCTCTTGGTATCTGCATCTAGACTAAATGGGAGAAAGTTATGACAAAATCTACATGTGGACTTTTCAGTGAAAGGAGCCCCATAGAATGAGAACCAAACCCAGACTGCTTAATATTTGGTGAAAAAAAGGGTTAATACGGAAGAAAAATATTGCTTCTTCCTTGTATCCAGTTAGTCTAATACTATCTCCCTTCTGAGCAGAAGAAATCCTGGAACATACAACTGCGATGCTAATGACCACTCTGAGCCTTCCAAACCGAGTAAATCACTTGCTGCCCTCCACCGTTTCAACTTAAGTATCTCTGGAAAAGGTGCTTCTGATAAGATGGGGGGCAAAAAAACAATTAACAAATATTTGGAAGAGAGATATATTTTACACTGGTAAACATGCTGACCATTACACCACCTCCAGAAGCAAGGAAACCATCCAAGGAGATATTTTTCTTTGTAATGAACTGTAAAGATTCTGGATTTAAAGATTTTTTTGATGCAACAGGGTTTTATTTACACTTTTAAAACAGTTTTCCTTGAAAGCTGCCTCCTCAGACTTTTCTGTAGAAGGAGCACCTTATATTCTTTGAAGAGCTGAAAGATCAATTGAAAAAAGAGAAGAATGTACCTTTGCTACGTGATTTCAAAATCATCAAAATTATAGGAAAGAATGAGACACAACAGTAGGATGTGTTTCAAAACTCTAAGTAGTTCCTGACTGTGAGGGGATTAGTAAAATTTGTTATTTAGGGTGAGACAATGAAGAGCAATCTTCATTGTTTTGTCAAATTGACTGGATTAAATAGTTGAGGAAGAAATGTTGCTTCACTGAACTCTCCTCTTCTATTTGACACTTATGTAGGAATATTTTACAAAAAAGGAAAAGAAAAGGAAAAGTAAGTCCTTTTCCTTTCCTTCTTTTATAGGGCCTCTGAATTTTCAGCCTGGGAGACAATGGTGTTCCCCCTTGTCCTCTGGTTGGGTTTTGCTGGAATATTATTAATTGATAAGACCAAAATTTATTGGATGTTTTCCACTGAGATGTGTTTGTTGCGGACTGTGGTCTGAACTAAGTTGTGCGCTTAGTAAATGCCTGATGGTGAGCGAAGCAGGTGGGACATGATAAAAACAGCACTTGGACTTATGTTGACAAAGTCAATCTGAGTCAGCCACTCTCTGTGTCTTTTCTGAAAAATATACCTCCACTGGCCCTGGCACAGTAGCGCCAGTGTTTATACCTTTGGAAGGTAACATGAACCAGTCTGTTGTCTTCCTTCTTGTGCTAAATGACTGAGTACTTTCTGTTTCATCATTTAGCAACACTCATGTGTTGTCACTTTCCAGTGCAGAGGCCTGATTTCAGTGACAGAGTAGGAAGAAAACTTCCTTCCTACCTCAGAGATCTAAGAAAGAGCCACATCCCTTGCAGAATTGAGACTTATGTTTTTGAAAACTGATAGTCACTGGATAACAGCTGGTGAAAGAAGCCATCTTATGTTGCTTGATAAACTGTGTATGTATTAACTGCTTTCTTTCATGTTTCAATAATGTCACCAGCTTATGTACCCAAATGGATAAGTTTTTTTTAACCACAGTTCAGGTAAAGTAATTTCTGCTGGTTTCTTCTCTGGGATTCATTTTGCAGAAATAGTTCATTTTCCCAGAGAAATTATCTTTCTTTTTCCTGCTTTTCGAAGGAGCCTTACTCTGTGGGTCCTCAAATTGATTCTAGGAGCAACAAGGCAAAACTACCCAAATAGACTGGATGGCCCATATTCCCTCTTTAGAGTTTGAAATTCTGTTTCACTCCCCGTTTCCCCTCAATTTCGTAAAACAGAAGAAAAATAATGGAGAAGGGAAATTTAGATTATGCAGGTACCAGGTAAAGGTGAGGGCTTTCTACAAGAGGAGTGTAATAACTCCTGTGGGTATGGGGACTTAAGAAAGTAAACCCTGCATTGTTCTGAAAAGCTGGAGGAGTTATGCCCATAACTTGCTCTCCCTGATTCTTTCACTGTAGATGTAAACACAATGATACAGAGGTAAGGACCAACTTAGCTTCAGACAAACTCCAATGGTTTATTAGAAGCATTACTAAGCATGTTTTGTAGTGAGCCATGATCAAAGACGGAAACATATTAGGAGACTGGGAACCTCTTTCCAAAGTGGTGCTATGAAAGATGTGCCATTTATCAATAATTGAGGGCCAACCTAGAATCATAGAACGTGTTGGGTTGGAAGGAACCTTTAAAGGCCATCTAGTCCAACCCCCCTGCAGTAAGCAGGGACACCTGGAAGACCTTGACCTGGGACAGTGCAAAGTCACCACTGTAGGTGGGCCAGGACAGGACAGGAGGACTTCTGCTATGGCAGCTTCTTAGCCACATGTCTACCACATGTTCCCTGGAGGAGTAGCATATGCAGCATTACAGCTTCAGCATTACAACCATGTAGGAGATCTTTCTGCACGTGGAGTAACATTCTCCAAGATTACCAAGATGATAGGTGTTTATCCTTAAATTCTCTTTGCTGTAACTCCAGGCACTGCATCCTCTTTCGAGAAGTAGCAGTAAACCCAAACTCCCTCTGCTCCTTGTCTGTAGCAGCCTGTTGGTTTCCAGTGACTGACATACTAATAAAGTATTAAAGCAGTTCTCCAAAGAACAGTAATGGAATGATTGTTTGGTATATGCCCATCATTTGTTTGATTATATTCCTCTGTGCATGTCAACATTTTATTTTATCACTTAATTACAGAGTCAAGTAGTAGGTTTTTGCCATTTTAATCCACATCAGACACATTTACACCCTTCTCTACATTTACGTGCAAAAGAACATTCTTGTTTGAATGAAGCTTAAGCTTTGTCAGTCTGTGTAAGTGAACAGTCCATATTACACACTGCTATCTTCAAAAATGTAATGGAAAGATATTGTGCTGTCACTCTCCTGTGCCATTCTAGTAGTACAAATAGAGTAACTTGACTAAATTACAAGAATGAATAAAATTCTTTAACTATAAATGCTAACAGAATAGAGATAAACTACATTTCTATTTGAAATGGAAAACACTAATTATTAACAGCAAGTAATTTTCTCCTATGATACATTACTAGACAGCTTTTTTCATTCTTGCCCATTTCTTTGAGTTTACTAAAAAGAAAAATATTACAACTTAATAGGTGTGCATCTCTGAAATATTGATATCAGGGAAGCAGACTACAAATAAGATGCTCTTCTAGAAGGAAACAAAGCTTGATGTTTAAAAAGTCAATCTTAATACCATTTTTTCCAGATTGCTGATTTTTCAGTTACATTCATAATAGCCTGATAATTATATGTTACCTAACACCGAATTATGATCTTCACATATTTTTTAATGAAAATATGATAACTTTAATTAGAAAGTACTTTGTTACTATGCATGTAAGTTTGTTATGCCTTCTAGTTATTCTGCCTTTGGAATAATTTACCATTTTTACTATATTTTTTATGTTAAAGCAGCACTATAGAAAATATTCTGTGCAAACTGGCCAAATAATTTATGCTTGTAAATCTTGCTTTTTAAAAATAGATAGTATTTTATACGCCTTCCAAAAAAATATGTCTATGTTTATACCGATGACAGAAGAGGAGACTGGTGAAGTGCTATCCTTTGCTTTCCAGATTGCATTAAGCTAGAATTGCCTTGGACAGTCTTCTCTGCTGATCTTTGTTTTCTTCTGCTTAAGAAAGAGCCGAGATGTTTCCCCCCCCCTCTCTTTTTTTTTTTTTTCCCTTTCTCCCAAGCCCCAGGGATGATTCCTTTTCCTTTACTCTGTTTTTCCTGGTCATCTAGATCTCTGAACCCCGTTGTGAGAAATCTTATTTGTCCGACTGCACAGGCACTAGCCTGTGCTGGTCATTTCCCAGGCAAAGAAAGGTGCTGATGGCTAATGTGTCTTTTAACAGGGCTTTCTTGGATTGGTAGCTCTGCCAGGAAAGGTTTCCAAAATGTAGCACAACATCACAGCTTCTCTACTGCTCTTTGAGATACAGATGCTGAACAAAAGGCTGTCATGCCTTGCTACCAAATGTGGAATATCTGTGTGTGGTAGGAGAACACAAGTGGGAACAACTGCCCTCATTACAGAAAGTGAGATTTCATATACCCCTAACATGCTCAAGAAACCAACGCAGAAAACATTTATAATGTTAGCAAATCAACACATTTGCCCCCCTGCATATACTGCTTCCCACACTTTCCACTCTCGAAATCAATGTGCTCTGCGTGAACTAAAAGGTCTTTCAGGGAAGACCTTTCTTGATCTTTGTTTATGAAATCCGTGACCTAATATCATCCTTCTCTAGGCAGGATGATAGCAGTGATACTAATTGGTAGCATTGATAATAAGGTAGAAATAAACACATGAACGTAAGGTTCTGACTGCCCTGATTTTATCTCATGATATCTTTGTTGGCTAATTCTCTCATGGATGAACAAAACCATCGTTAGTTATGGAACTTTCTCTTAGTTTACTTGTTTATTATCGTGCTGTTTAAATAGTTATCTTGGTACTCTACCATCGTAAATGTAAAAGAGTAACTAAATCTTAGTACTGCAGCACAGGCTCTGCTGTGCCAGTCTCTTGAAATTTTAGATATGTTAAAAGCCCATGTAACCGAAATTCCCCAGTATCTCATTCATTAATAACAGACGGCTGTTCTCAAGCCACAAAAAGGTTAGCCAAGATGTCTACACATAAGTAGTCAAATTAGTATGTACAGTGATGGATAGAAATAGTGTCCTTAGAAAGATAATTATGTTGCTCAGTTTAGGCAGTCAGACATGCACACCCAAAACAATGTCATTTAAAATGCAAAAATAATATATAAATAATTTCATTTTTACTTTTTATGACCTGGGTCACATAATAAGTAGTTTCTGTGAAAATGTTACCCCCCCAAAAAATCCTAATTTTTCATAAAGAAAACTTATTTAAAATTACTCTTTGAACCCAAGTTTTAGGTATTATATAAAAACATAGTTACTATTCCTGTATTTTGCAATTATAACTGAAAAAATATTGTATAACACAAAAGTATTATTTTATATTATAATGGTACAACATTATGGTACAAAACCGTATAAAATATCATAGTCTTAAATGTAAATATTTGAGAGTTGAGGCATGAAGTTCTCCAAAGAAATGAGGAATGAGCTTCATGACAATTGAAAATCAAATGAAGTTTCAGGAATTACAAAGAATTAAGAATAAACCAGAAAAAAATAGTTAAGTAGGAAACACTGTCATGCCAGCATTTTATAACAGTTTATAGGGAGCTCAAACTTGGTACAGTAGTCCTAGAAGAAATGCGAATTTGGGAAAGAATAGGCTGAAAAATGTGAAGGTATGTGGAAGGAGAGAGCATTTAGTCCCTTGAGGGTATCTGGTCAAGGACCTTTTCAATACAAAAGGGGATAATAAGAAAAGAGGGAAGCCCTAAAAAGAATATACCGAGACACAAACCTGACAGATGACAATAAGCAAGACAAAGAGAAGAACAAAACTCCTCAAACACGATAATTAACAGGTTGTAGAGAACCTGGAAGCAAACTGGCATTTTTCATCCCATAAAGATGAAAACCTGAGTATTCAGAATGTTGAGGGGGAGTGGATCCGTCGGTGTGACCATACAAAATGATGGCAGAACAAACAGAGAAAGGCGGTTGGGGAGTAACTAAGGGGGAAAAGACAAAAAGAGGTATGAAAGGGTGATGTGGTTTAACCCCAGCTGACAACTAGAACCATGCAGCTGCTCACTCGCTTCTCCCACTGTAGTGAGATGGGGAGAAGAATCAGAAAAAATAAGGAAAAAACCTCATAGGTTGAGATCAAGACAGTTTAATAAGTAAAGCAAAAGCTGTGCACGCAAGCAAAGCAAAACAAGGAATTAATTTACTACTTCCTACCAGCAGGCAGTTGTTCAGCCACCTCCAGGAACGCGGGATTCCATCACATGTAACAGCTACTTGGGAAGAGAAAACACAGTAACTCTGAACAGCTCCCTCTTCCTCCTTCCTTCAGCTTTATATACTGGGCATGTTGTCACATGACATGGAGTATTCTCTTGGTCAGTTGGGGTCATCTGTCCCAGCTGGGCCTCCTCCCAGTTTTTTGTGTCCCTCCCAGCCTACTTGCTGGTGGGGTGGTACGAGGAGCAGAAAAGGCTACTTAGCAACAACCAAAAACCAGTGTGCCATCAACATTGCTCCCATCCCAGATCTAAAACACAGCACCACACTAGCAAGAAAGTCAACTCCATCTCAGTGAAAGCCATGACAAAGTGCCAATCACCTGTAAAATGGGGCTAGTCGGTACGTAGTCTGTCCTGTATTCTTATTAAATCCTTTCTCTCTTTGTAATCTCACTCACTGTCCCATGTGTCAGTTACTGAGGGAATCGGTGTGAGCAAGTTTGCCAGCAGCTGGAGTCAGACTGGGGGTGGGGATGCTCCAAAGTCTGTGGTGTCAGCTGGAGAGAGTAGGGTCTCAGCATCAGCTGCTGCAGTGACTGGGGGTGTCTGACTCTTGCCACTGGAGTGGGAAGGGTGTGTGTTCCAAAAAGGAGGCTACTGGGCAGGACTCCAGTGTGAATGAGGCAAGTGTCAGGCAGCTGGAGTGGAACCATGGTCAAATCCCATGAGCCTGGTGCTGGCTGCTGGTGGATCCAATGTCTACATCTTCCCCAAACCAGGTGTGTGCAGATTGTGTGTGTGTCATTTGCTAGCAAACCTCAGGCTGGAGCAGCTGGGCCTGGGTCCAGGCAGGGGGATCTGACAGGCAGAGGGTCTGTGCTGGTATTCAGGGGACCTGTAAATCTTTGTGTGATTCTGTGTGTGCGACTGTGTGTGTGTGTGCGCTCAGGTCTGCAGAGAGTGCCGTGTGTGCCTTCACTAGTATAGAATCATAGAATGTGTTGGGTTGGAAGGAACCTTTAAAGGCCATCTAGTCCAANGTTGATGAGGTGTGCATGTGTATGTGTATGTGTATGTGTGTGTCTGGGGTATGCGCTCAACTTCACTACTTGTTGAACCTACAAACTCAGGCAGAAATCCTGGGTCCTTGGGTGTACAGGTCTGGGATCCAGCGGACAGGCAGGAGTACTCCCAGTTCAGAGCTACTGGAGATAACATCTGCTCCTAACACCCCTTAACAAGAACCACAAAGAAGCTTCTAAATAAAGAGACAACATAGGACAATTCCAGCTTGGAAGAGCTATGCTGTGAAGGATTATAGAACCACGATGGTTTGGAGAAGGTGAATAGGGGCTGAAAACAACATCATATAAGAAACAAGGAAGAAACAGTTGGCCCTGGTGAAGACAGACTCTTCTTTCACATAATTCAGAATAAAATTATGGTGTTTGTTGTCACAAGAAGCTGTGGAGGCCAGGAGCAAGCTCATGGAAGGCAGTTCCCTTGATATCTATTAAATGTGATGGCCAGATGCAGTGTCCAGCTCGTGAAATCCCTAAACACTCATTGCTGGAAGCTGTGAGGCTGTGCTGGGATCACACTATTCTTACTCTTCCTATTACAATCTTTCCCAAAACATCTATTAGAAGACTACTATTGGAAGCAGGACTGACCTAGTTTGGCAATTTTTATGCCCTTATATTACTCAAGCCTGAGCAAGTTGGCAGTTCTGAATTAATCTTGACTCGCCCTGAGTATTGCTATAAAAGCTTCAAATATAATCCTCCAGTACAGAGAACAGATGTGTCCTCCAGGTCTTTTGCCAGGCAATAATGTTTACCTATTTTGTGACAGTCTGGGTTTAAACTTATTCATTTACCATGTGCTGTGTCTAATTGTTGAATATATTTCTTTAAAAGGCCGTGATTTGGGAGAAAAGAGGAAGGCTGCCTTTTTCCTTTGTCAGGTGGAGTCCTCTCAGGATAGAAGATAAGAGCCCTTTTCTGAGCAGCTAGATACTGAGGCGAGCAGAGGGAGCTGGGAGAGAGAAAGGCACACTCTGCAGGAGGTTCCAGTGGGAGCCAGACTGGGAGGTCAGTGAGAAGTGAGATAGACCAAAATGCAGCCAAATCTGTGATGGAGAGGAAGTTTTTTTCCCATGGACCAGATGAGAATATATTGTAGAAAGCTGTTGCAAGTTGCAAGAACAAAGGTGATCTATGAAGTACACAGGACTAAGGAGATTTAGGGGGGGATTTAGTTTTTTTCTCACTCAGCAGATCAGAGTTTTTCTATTTAAAATGTTAAGTTTTCTAATTTGAGTGCAAGTAAAATTAAAATTTGAAATTCAGATTTGGTGGGGGACCTAGGTGTGCTTACTTTAGGAATAACATGTAAGAAACTCATCTCAAAGCTCTGTCTCCATTGGGGTGTTGTGATATGTTTCACTGTAATTTGGATACCATAGAAAAAGATTTACTGAAAGAATCAGACCTAGACCAGAGTGGATCTGGCATTTAATAAATCTGCTGTTGTCTGAACTAATTTTCCTTTCTGCTGGCTTCATTCATAGCACTACCCATTTATGGTAACCGATCATTCGAATTGCATTACAGTTAAACTATGAATGACGGGCTTTCAGTGTTGGCATAATGTTTAGTTCAGCTTTGTAGGTAAATTCCAACATAACATGGCTGTATGGAATCAAACTGTTTTCCTCTTTGTACTCTTAATTTGTGGCAAGGATGGGACTAGAAGAGGGGAAATATATCTCTTCTGTAGTTAGCAGTGACTTAAAATAGGATATCTCCAGAAGGATGGTTTTGGAAAAGGAAGAGGAGGTTAATATGTCTGTGCATATTAATGCTACTGGCAATGCTGCCTGCAACTACAACAAATCATTCTCATATGAGGGAGTCCGTTTAGTTTAGGAGACCTTTTCTTTGACTGGTCTGCATGTATATGAAATGTAGTGACAGTCAGTCAAATGAGACTCACAGCAGGCAGGAGAGAGGTAGGAGACAAAACAGCAGCTCCAAACAGAACAGCATCATTGGAGGAGTGATCCTTATGAAAAGACAAATGTCTGGACAGAGAGTCCCGCATAAGGTTTTTAAAAAGTGCAAGCAAAAAGTGCATCAGTTTGCAGAACTGACCACTGAGAATAAGGATGGTGAAAAAAAAGCAGCAAGCTATCGTTGCCAGGGATAATGCTGCTGTTGTGGGAAAGGCTGATAACAGTATGTGTGCATTGGAATGAGACTGTAGGGAGAGAGGTTGCTTTGATTTTCATTTCTTTTAGTCTGAAACCAGGAACTAGAATAATGAATTAATGCATTAGAGAACTAAGCATTCTGACAGAGCTAACAGCTGCTCTGAAAACTCCTATTCTGTAATTCCCTAATTAAAAATAGGCTTGATTGTGGAAACTTGATTCCAGGGTATGGAAGAACCTATTTAGAGAAGAGAGCTAAACCTTGGGAACTGTCCCCAAATAGCAAGGTTTTTGAACTGCTCAAGGAAAAGATTAGGACAATGATAGCCACGAGTGGACACCCCTGGGTTTGTTGAAAAACACCTTGGATTTGGAGAAGGGACAGACAGTGATGATATTCTTACTGCGGCTTTTCATGAAAGAAACAAAAAGGAATGCTGAGATTACAACAGTATTGCCAGGATTATAGGATAGAAGCCCACTTATTTTTTATTTTTTTTTTTTATTCTTCCGGTATTGCAGCAACCTCATGTAGAATAGAGGAAATTGGTGCAATAACTGAGTGCAATGGTTTTTTTCACTGGAAGTTTGTATCTGCAGGGTAACTTGACAGATCCAAAGGCTCTTGAAATGCACGTAAGGCAGGAGAATACTTCTGGCCTTTATGCTGTGTTCACATGGCTCTAGATGTGAATTTTATAAGCCCTACTGAGAAGCTGAACTACGTGGGTTTGCTGAATGTCCGTTAATATTTGCACTGAGCTCTGCTGCATGAAGCAAAGACATCCAGTAGTTTTCTGGGTGGTGAAAATGTCTTTATGGAGGAAGTAATTTAAATCTTGCAGAGAACAAGCTACTAATTAGAAGGTAAATGCAGGCAAATTCATGGAAACACATGGTTCTATTTTTCATTAATGGCAAGAATATCTTATTTTGGAATATGGTGGCTTGTTCATAATGCAAAACTTTCAGATCAAGATTCAATATCTTTCTAAAGGTACAGGCAGTATCTTGCCTGGGGTTATTGATTTGGTGCAAGAAAGTGTGGGTGGAATTCAGTGACATATATTATGTGGGTCAGATTACATTAGCCCATTAATGCCTGTTGACTTTAATATCCTTGAATCTATAGAACTTTGTGCAGTGGAGTAGCTAACAATGCTGACATTTTAAATTGTCTACTTCAGATTTCAGAGATGGAAAAAATGGGGCAGTTCATCCATGTGTTTGTTGTTTTCTTAGCAAGCATGAAGGTCAGAAACTTTTCTTCTCAAACATAAAATCTTTGATTATATAGCAAGAGGTCCTTGTTCTAGAGAGGAGGAGAAATTCTTACTCTGGTGTTGTTAAGTCCTATATCATGTAAAAGTCCATCCTATTATTTGAAGACTTTTATAAGAGTATCATGGCTTGTCAGCTGTACAAAAGTCATTATGCTTTAAGTCAATTAACGCTGTTGTGCCTCTGGTCTATTAAGGTTTTGTAGCAGGCTAACTCCATCTTGGAATGGTATACACAGCTAAATGCAGCCCTGGATTGCTAGAAGGCCTCTGTAAATATAGGCCTCCTACCCAAAATTCATGTGGTCTTTAGTAGTGGTAACTCCCTGATTTTTGATGAATCATGGGATGGATATGGAGACATGAATTGGAGAGAAAATCATTCCAGTCAATGTAGTTGTAATATATGTTACAAGGATTTGGTAGCTAAAAGCAAACAGTAGCAGTCTATTTAACAGGTTGGTCCACAGTGTATTGATGGCAACAGAAGCCAGTGTGTCCTGGTTGGGTTAGCAGGGTGGGCTGTGTAGGGCTGTGCTTCTCAAGTACGGCAATTAAGCAGTATTAAGCAGTGCAGGCTTCCACTGCTGTTTGGTATAGCTGTGGTGTGGCCTACCATTATTCCCTCAGCAAATGAGAAGCAGGGTAGTTCTCATGGGTCTTCCAACTTTACTTGCTCTTGAATGAAGGAAATGCTCTCTATTCATCCACCAAACACATCTATCTTTTGACAAGAAACAAAATCTGTGCTCCCTGTTTCTTCATCATATTAAAAATTATTACATTAATTCAAGTGTAATTTAATCCTTTCAGCCATGGTGTAAATTGCTAGTGTCAGAAATAGACATACTTATTTTACTTGATTTTCAGCACAGTTGAGTCAGGTGTAAAGGTATTTTGATAACAAACCAGTGGTGTTGCTATAACTAGTAGATGTCAGTGGCAGGTGGATACCAGAACAATGTGTCTATGTGTGTCTGTACATAAAAACATCTAACGGATCATTATTTTTGTAGAGGTAAACTGTTCAACGCCCCTAGAATACACATATATGTGTGACTAAGTTATGCTAATAAGACTTTAAGGTGTGTTATCAGGAAGCCTTAAGGCCATTGAAGAGAAATGGGATTGTAACGTAGGTTTACAGAAGTACAGGAGCAGGATGATAGCAAGAACTTTAGAATTGCAAGCATAGAACGTTAACACAAGTCCCCAGGCTATAAACACAAATCACAGTCAATTACAGGTCACTAAAGGAATGTAACCTTGGGAGCTGGGTAAAACTGGTTGTAGGGATAAAAAAAGAGAGCAAGGAAGTCTCTGTGGACCATACAAAATGAAACTTAGATATAACATGGAATTAGAGCAAATGGTCTGTGTTAGCGAACATAAAAATAATCCCAAGCAAACCTAAGAGTGACAAAGAACTGTCACCCCCTCCCATCACTTTCACACTCCTGGTGAAGAACTTGGGGTGCTGACAGTTCCCTGGAAACTCTTTCACATTCTTGATACAGACTTCTACTATCAAACCTAACATAATGAGGGACAGAGGAAAGGTTAAGCGTAACACCAGAAGAAGGGGAAAATACCAGAAAGTTTGCTTATATCATTTCAACTTTATCATTACCAGGAATGAGCTGTAAAATTTTGAGCTGTGTTAGCATTATTGTAAGTGGACAAACCTTTGATTAGATTGCCAGTACTTTAATTAGACCTACTAACAAGAAAATCTTGGTTCTGCATATTAGGGATGTTTCTTTAGCTTACTGAATTACATGAGGTGTTTTAGTCTTGTACTCACCTGTGAGACTTGATTGTAATTTACATGCAATAAGTAAGTAAGATTGTAATTTAAGTAAATATGTAAGATTGTAATTTATGTGCAATAATCCCTGTCCTCCCCACTTTGTTTTAAAAAAGGGAACTAAAAGACTTTTCAAACCTACGGAGAGTTTGCGTTACCCTAAAAGTACTACATGATATTTGCTTAGTGTTCAGTGGTTTGTGCCTAACACCTTCTCAAAGTGTGCTCTCCTGTATTTCTTGATACCACTATGAAAAGCATTGTGCTTCCTTCAGTGATCTTGTTGACATTTGAACTTGGTTGACCATGATTGGAAGTGATTCAATTAGCATGGCTCAATGAGTCATCTGAGCCTTGGCAGCTGATGGTGAGCCTGTTGTTACACACACCTGCTGTGCCTGTAATGTAAAACCTGCTAAGTTTGCCCATCTTTTTGGTGGATGTGATTAGGAACTGTGGAGAAAGGAAGGATTGAAACGTGTTTAACTTTTCAAAAAATAGTTTCACTTTGGTATTTCCATGCATGTTTTTTCCTCGAATATTTCCTTATTTCACTTACGGCATGAATGTTTAATTCTTACAGCAGTGTAATGAACTCCTGGTAACTTTGCATATTAAACTGTGATGACAAAATCTAAGGAACTCAACCATGCAATGTATTTGGTACCAATGTCTCTGCTTTATCTTTTAGGTTTTCAGCAGAATATGATGTTTCTTGTTTCTAAACAGGAAACGTATTAATTTACCTTGAAATATCTATGCAATGATTGCACTATATAAATAATTCTCTGGGAGCTCATAATAAAATGCATATTTTGTAGTTTTAGTGTAGCTAAGTGGTATTTTCTTACCTGAAAACCTTCCTTATTACAATAGATGTGCAATAGTTTTATTATTCAATGTACCATTTTTGAGGTATCATGAGAAGTGGAAACAAAGTTACAAAAAGACACATTCCATAATTTTTAAACTTGCAAGGTTTTATGAAAAGTGGAAAGAAAGGGAAATTCCTAGAATTGTGTCCTTAGACTAGTTTATGGATAATTTAAAAAAAAAATAAAAATTCTGCTAACAGACCAGTCTTGAATCAGCATAATGTGTAAGAGAATGAGTTTGTGACCTTTTTGGCGAGGTAGTCTGTAGCATGGGTCTCTGCACTTAAATGTGAAGTAGAGGTGGTAAAAAGTGATGGAGGAGGTGAAGTTTCTCTTTTAGGGAAAACCAATGCAACTTTTTAGGGTACTAACTTCCAAAATACATATAAGGGGCTAAGGAGGCATATAAGGGACTTAAATGATTTTTCAGAGCTGTTGAAGGCCACTGAGCTCATTAGCAGTTACTACATATTTGCACATTTAGTGACTTTGCTAGACATTCAAATTCTTCCAGTTTTTTCCCTGAGAGTTTTCTGCCTGACTGCCTTTCCTTGGTATGCCATCAAAGAATATGGGGAAACTGCTCATTGTGGATGGATTTAGATATGAGGTAACAAAGAAGCAACGTCTTTTGCTTGACAATGGTAAGATGATCTCCAACAATTTGTTTTCTAAAATTCAAAAACCTGAAAGTTCTCATTTCTGTTAAAAATCTACAAACCAAACTGCCTAATTTGACCTGAATATCATTTATTTGCCCATGTAACTTACTTCAGGCATTTTCTCTTAATCTATCTACTGATATTTTATGCTCTAAGTCTTTTCTGTCAAATTATTCTTTCCACACCTTACACTGTTTAATAGAATTGAATATGTTAGTATAAATTCTACTAGCTTTTTACAAACAAATTATTTTTTCTTTGTTGTAAGTCAAGATAATTCTGAACATGCTGCTCAAAGTCATATTGTCCTTTCTGTACAACATGCTATTGTGTAATTCAGTTTACTATCCTGCAATATTGTTGATGTTTTAGTTTCTTTTTTCCTGTTTTGAAAACAATTTCACCTTACAGAATTTCACCTTGTTTCTTCATCTTCTACCTGTTCATCTGAACCTGATATTGTATACTGTATTTCTTTGTCTTTGTTTTTGCAAGGTCATGTACTACACAATTTATTATCTTCTGCTAATTTAATTATTGTGCTGTTTAACCTCTTCCTAGCTGCTAATGAAGATGAATCTCTTACAACTGTTCCATCTTTAATGCTTATAACAAATTATATATTAGAGTACAAATCCAACACTTACAGATCTTGCAAATCATCCCCAAGCTCACTCCACTGATATTTATTATTATATTATTACTCTTCTACTTACGCTTTCTTCATCTGGTTTTCCTTTGAGGACCTGTTTATTTCCAGGTCAGACTGACTGAACGTCAACAGATAGCCTGAAATTACTAGCAAAACTTTTGTAAAATTCAGAATTGCCTCCACATGCTTGTGTCCCATAATGTATTAATTTCATCCAACATAATAAGCTTTTAATAAAGCCAGAGTATTTCTTCCTAATTGTTTAGTTAATGTCTAGAATACAAGCACTTTTTAGGTTTCCCGCTTCATTTTCTAGTCCTGAAGTGAAGTTTGCTAGGCAGTAGGTGTCAGGCTCATGTATTCATTTTTGAACACTGTTCATTAGTTGTGTATTAGCATCTGCATTAGTTGTGTCTCAGATTACTCAGCACCTGCACATTTCTACACATGTCCTCCAACACCTGCTGGTGGGATAGGGAACTCATTTACTGACTCTGTGTCTTGTGGATTTGCTAATTTGCCTGTCTCCCCATTTTCTTGTATTCCAGTTCCTGTCCTTTCTTTATAGATATGCTTATTTTACAGTTGTGAGTTTTCTTTTACTAAGTAAATCAGGAAGAATACTGAGAAAGTAGTTCAGCCTTTCTACTGTGAAGTGTAGTCTTTGATTCCCTGACCCTGACAGTGCTCTCTAAAATGTTTTGGTGATGTTGGTTCATGGCACTGTGACTGCTCTTGTAGTAATAAACCACTGTCTGTAAGGCTTCCTTCACAGGTTTATCCTCTCCCTTGTGAAGCTTTCCCCTTGCAGATCTCTTTCTCAAGGAAATTACAATGCACTAATTATATGTGCCAGGTAAGTTGAAAACCAGCTAGACTAAATTCTCTGTTGGGCCAGGATATGAGAAATGAGAAGACCCTGTTCCCAAGCAGCCTGTTGCACACAGTGAACCCTGAGGAGGAAGGACAGATGCAAGTAGTTTTCTGTCCTAGTTGTGAGAAACAGAGATAACAGAAACTACTAAAAAATGCTTTCAAGCAATGCTTTTCTGAATTCATCCAGCCCATGCTGAGATTTGTGATGTCATCCGTTTTCAGCAGACACTTAGTAGCCGAGGTTCCTGAGCTGGATGTCTTTTGTTGTTGTTGCAGAGGAATGCCGGTCGTTACGTATGCTGTTTAGGCTGGCTTGTTTAATTTAGGCATTTTTATAGCCTTTGGTCAGAGAAAAAAAAAAAAAGCTGCTCTTTCACAGTACTATCCAAAACCAGACTGTCTTTCGTGTTCTCTTAGGAAAAGCCTGTTTTGTTTTAAAATGGACATGGAGCCTAGCAGCTGCAGTAGACGGTGTGGATATCCCACTACATCTCTGGCAAACCTCACATTTTACAATGTTCCTAGACTCACAGTGAATTAATGGGATTTAAAAACACAATATAAGATTAGCTCTCAGATGCAGTGTCATAAGAAGCTTCAGTTTATGAAGAAGTACAAGCATTCACCAGCTGTGGGAAGGCCTTGAGTTAAAAATAATCCAGAGGACAGAAAATGTTAGTTGCATCTACAAATGGAATCGCATCAGAAACAAAGGGATTAAGTTCTTAACACAGAAAAATACAGTAACTTTAAAGATAAGCCCAGAAAGATTGGTTTAATCAAATGTCACATTGATGCTGACAATAAAGATTGTTGTCAAAATGCCTTACAGAGATTCATCTGTGAGGAAAAAAAATTATAGGAGATCAATGAAATCAAATGTTAAAAGAGTGTATTGTCTCTGCTGCTGGTTGTTCATAGGCATCTCTACTTAATACATTTGCTCTGGTGAGGAGTTTTATGTGGACTATAGGAAATCAAATGGTGCCACTCAGAGATCAATATCTGCTGTCTGAGGTTGATGACTCATTAGGTTTTAGAAGTGAAGCTAGGTCCATTAGCACCTAAGACATATGTAAGGGTAACTGTCCTGCAGGTGTTTCTGAACATAAATTGAAAATCACTATTCTTTAGTAGGAGGATGCTGTATCATTTTAAAGCCATGTCCTTTAATTCACCTGCAATGTTGCAGAGATTAGGGAGTCGTGTTATGGCAGCTTTAATTTTCAAAATGCATGTTTCTATTTAGATGACTTAACAGAAGCATTGTCTATCTTCCAAAAGCAGCCACAACAGCAGCTTTTGCAAGATTTGGAAGCATTTAATAGAAAATGAAAAGCAAGGATTATCCGTATATTAGAGAAATGTCAATTACACTTCTGTTTGGAATAGTAGGTAAGGATTAATAGCAGATTTTCACAAATGCTGAAGTGGGACTGAAAACACAATCTGATAGTCAATTAAAAGAAATTAGGTCATTTTGAGGAACTATCAAGTACTACTGAAACTACATGCCTGACTGTTCTGTTAAAGCTTCCCCTTCAATCAGCTCACAAGATGTGCCTTTTGAATAGACTCAGATATGCTAATAAGCATTTCAGCTTAAAAGTGTTTGTCAGCAGTTTTAAAATATTCACAATTCAACTCATTGAAATTGCTTTCCTAAGGTTTAGCAGCATGCTTGGGAGCATCTGTCACAAAGCTTTTCTGTAAAGGATCACACAGTGTGGTAGTTTAGTTCCTATTTTGGGTGATAAAACAATGCAACAAATAGTGTGAGGTGAGGTGATTTCACGTTAATTTCTGCTGTTGAACACTTCTTCCCATAGAAACAGTTACTCTGGTATTCAGCAACAGAAAATGTCCTTGAAGTAACGGTCCAGCTCCTCAGCTGCTGTAAACTTGCAGAGAATCACTGACTGCAAATTCAGTAGAGGTCCAGTGTAGTTCATAAAATCCTAAAGATGTGATACAGTAAGAGAGTCCAGACAGTTAAACGTATTCGGTACTGTATTTCTAAGTAGAGTTTGCCCCATAGTATTGTCTATTACAATACCTAACCCCAAATATATTACTTTCAATAGGGAACTAGAGCAAAACATCAATTTTTGGAAAGTTCTGGAATTATCTGAAGACAAAGGCTGTAATTTACCCCTCTCTGTACACAGGTTCAAGTGAAAACCTGCAATGCAATTCTCTTGTCAAATCTTTTGTTTGTTCATTTCAAATTGCAAGGAATGAATATAAATTGTCTAAGTATCGTAAAACCATTTATCAAAAAACCAGGGAGAAAAATATTTTCCCTACTGTTCCTTGTAGTCCAGCAGGATTGTTTAGAGTGAATTTTAGACACTTTACAGATCTTAACACTGTCACCCCATTCACAAATGAGTGTGATTTAATTTGTATTTCTAGAACCCTCCTAATAGATCAAGGGTACTGTAAAGTGAACAGGATGAATGGCAAGTGAATATGGGAGCAAAAGTAATGTGTGTTTTAATATTCAAATGTAGTGGAGTAAGTAAAGCCTAGATGCCATCCATTGGGCTAAAACCTTAGGAACAGGGTGCCAGTTTAATTGGTAATGATGTCCTGGTGTAACGTAGCCTAAAAATACAGTGTAGCTGCTGAACTGTGAAATAAATGAGAGACTGAAGAGCAAATCACTCCTGTTACAGTGTAGGAATCCCCCATCCAGTTGGGGGGAGGTGGTACAGGCATTTCTCTCCTTTCTCTCTAATCCCCACAGATAATGTACGGGATCTTGCTGGGATGTAGTTAATTTTCTTCACAGCAGACAATATGATGCTGGTTTGGATATGTGATTAAAACAGTCTTTATAACACACCTGTGTTTTGGCTCTTGATGAGCAGTACTTGCACTCCAAGGAGGTTTTCTCTTTTTTTTTTCTTCTCTCTGCCCCTTCATCTTCAGTAAGTAGCTGAGGGTGGGCAAGAAATTGGGAGGGGACACAGTGACATAGCTGATCTGAACTGGTAAAAAGGATATTCCCTATCATAAGATGTCATGCTCAGCTATAAAACAGATAGCAGGAGAAGAAAGTGTGGATTTTGTCTTCTAAGGTAGTAGTTGCTCTGATACTAGCTGGGCACTGGTCTGCTTGTGGAATGTGGAGACTGATTGCCTTTGCAAGACTTGGTGGTTTCCCCCCACTCTTTCCTTCACTTATTAAATTGTCTTTATCTTAACTCATGAGTTTTATTGGTTTTGCTCTTACTGTTCTCTCCCTGTCCTGCTGGGGCATGTGAGCAGTTGTGTGGGTTCTTAGCTGCTGGCTGTGGTCAACCTGCCACAGAGAGCAAACTGCAGTGATATTGAAAGTACCTCTCTTGACCGAGTTCATAGTAAGGTTGCTAGTAAAATGGGAAATGGCTAAAGAAATGTGCCAGGGTCCCTCCTGCCCACCAGGAGGTCTCAAACTACTCCACCTTCTCATGCTTTCTGCCTTTACTATCTTTTCAGCACAGCACAGGTCTGGTTCTGAAAACTGCAATCGATTGCTTTCAGTTGTCTGAACTCTGTAAAAATCAATCTGTGTGAGGATACTGATCTAGAATTTAGATATTTTCATGCAGTTCCTTTGCCCTTGATGAGAGCAGACAAAACCAGGAGGGTGAATGATCCCTGCTGGGCTCAGTACTGGAGAACTTGGCATTCACTTTCATGGTGTCACTGGTCTGCATTGACCAAATATAATGCATTTTTAGCGTGGGTGGCAGGGGCAGGACTGAAGAGAATATTACTTTGCATGGTCTGAGAAACTGTTACCTCGGTGTGTAGGCTGGAACATCTGCATTGTGGTTTTTTGGAGGCAAAGAGTGGACAAGGACAGGGGTGGTAACACAGAGAGAATTAAGAAGAACTGATAAGGGTCATTGGATAAGAGCAACGATATACAGATCTCTAGCTTCAGATGCCATAAGTTCAGAGACATGTAAGAACAAAAAGATTTAAGTGGTTTGTTTCTTAGAGCATGCAGGCAATATCTTTATGAACTCAGTTAATCCTCCAGAGAAGACACAGGTCACCTTTGGTGTGCCATCAATGGCCAAACCACGAGCATCTAATAAGTAAGAAAGAAAAATAAATGTCTCTGCTTTCTTTTATAATAGAACCTTCTATGTTTCAGAAGTAATCTAATCTCTACCAGTATAGCAGTAGCTAAGCCTTGTGTCTAGTTAGCACTATGGTTATTTAACCCCAGGAGTCCCCTGTGGTTTCTTTAAAAAGCCCTTTTTATTCCAGCCAGGCTACTTTTCTCTGCTACAGTAACCCTTGGGAAAGCTGTGTAGTGTAAGATTGTATCCAGGCTATATTACCAGCAAATAACTTTCACACTTGGTCAGGTCTCTTTGGATTGATTGTCTGCATTTACGCTCCTGTTTAGAGCATCTTCAATTTGGCCTCAAGGCAAAACAGCGAATCATATGCTGACAGCATCAGTCTTGACATCTGGGATGAGCTGTTCCTGCTTGTCTTCTGAAATTAAATCCTAGGTGTGTCCAGTGTGTTGGAATCACATCTGCTACAGGGAGTGCCCCAGCAGCTGCTGTGGAGGTTGTGGAGGACAACTCAGGTGCATCTGCCTGCATCTGGCACAAGATGTGACCGTGCATTCAGGCTGCATTCAGTTCACTTAACTGGGTGAAACCTGCTTGCCCTAGGGCTGGATCAATCTCAGCAGCACCCTGAGAATGAGTGCTCTTGAGTAATATGATTGTAGCTACCTTGCAGGTTTCTCTGCACTTTTAAGTTTTTCTGGCAGTCTTTAGCTGGTGTATAACTATGCTGGAAGCCCCCCACATAGACATAGTGTCATGGGCAAACACTGTTCCTCCAGGATAGCTTACTTTTTTGGAAGGAGAGTTTAGTAAGCGGCTGAGATTTTGTTGGCCAGTGGGTAAGTCAACCATAGCTATTTCCTCTTGGCAATTCTGCACTTGTAATGTGTTTACCTGGTGCATTTTCCAATGTCAATATTTAAAGTAGTTTGTAAACTAGTTTCTTGGCAGTGTCCATGGCCCCCAGATGGGGAAATACTAATTCTATACCTGCATAAACTGCAGCAGCACTTGAAATATAGCCATAGCAGCAAAATTCTGGTAAGTGTAAATTAACCTTAAATAGCTCTGTGATATCTTTGCAAACTTAACAGACCAACAGCTCTAAGACACAAAAAATAAATAGAAAATCATAAAGCCATCAGGTTTAGACAGGGGTAGATCACTATAATGAGTTCCACATGCAGCTACTGATGAAAACTGAGCACCAACTGGATAGCAACTTGCCATCGTGGCAGGCATGACCACGCAGAACCAGCTCACCCAAATGGAACCACTTATTTTACTCCTATTAGCTATTGGGGTGCATTTGTTGACATATACAGCACTGAAATAACATCGCAATATAAGAATTTAAGTTGCAAGTGGAAAAATTCCTACTCTTTGTCTCTTCATTCTGTATATCATGGTCAAAATTGAAGATAATCTCTCCAGAGTGGTAAAAATGATGTCTATTAAAAGTGACAAAGATAAGGAAAAAGTACCATTCTTTCAGAGGGGGAATTCTAGTCATGGAACTCTTTCTGAACTAAGGCACGATCTCCTACCCAAGAAAAGAATATTGTGTTACCTAAACAATTGCATATGTTACCACCTGCGGTTAAAGGGACTGCAGAGGAAGAAAAGACAAACCAGCTGTAGATTATTCTTGTGGGCAACTTTTTTGAATCTGATCATAAAACACATGCCCAAGTGTGTGATGTTACCCTATACAGAGATTGTCTGAAGAGTTGTTTATAGACATGTTACACGAGGGCTTTGCTTGTTTATTTTGCTCTCTTTTTGGGATTTGTTTTCAGACTTCTGAAGATGAATTTTTCATGTCAAGTGGTGCATACAAAAAAGTAATGTTTTTTTCTTTCAAATTTAGCACTAGTTTGCATTAGCAGAACCACTCATATGTCCCATCAAAATGTATATTTATTATTCTCAGATGATTCTTGTGTGAAGATTTATTTCAGTGTTTCCATGAGCTGAGAATAGCTGTGCAGGTGCATTAGAATCTGCTACAGAAGCAGGTAAAATGCTTTCAAATGTGTGATTTCTGTTTCTGTCTTTGTCTCTTTCTGCTCTCTTCCATACTTTTTGGCTCAGATTCAGATTTTTTGCTCATCTTGAACAGTGCTTGGGTCTCTATTTGATATTTATTGGCCTGCTCAAGGCACAGGCCTTCATTGTGAGCTTGATCTCAGAGTACTTTCCTCTGTGTGGCAACATGTGCGTTTGGAAGACATTTTTAAGTTTTTTTGTGCTTTTTTTAAAAATAGGCTCACAGATAGCATATATATATGAGAAGTGCTGAAAATAGTATTTCTCTGCTTTCTCAGAATGAGACTTTCTGTAACTCAATTGAACGGGGAAATATTTGAAAGTACTCACCTTTAATATGCAACTGGACATCCATGAGTCCATGAGCCCTGATCAGATGCACAAGCGAGTGCTGAGAGAGCTGACAGATGTTATTGCTTGGCCACTCTCCATCATCTTTGAAAGGTCATGGAGAAGAGGAGAGGTGCCTGAGGATTGGAGGAAGGCCAATATCTCTCCAGTCTTCAAAAAGGGCAAGAAGGAGGACCCAGGGAACTACAGACTGGTTGGTCTCACCTCTGTCCCTGGGAAGGTAATGGAGTGACTTGTTCTGGATGTCATATCCAAGCACGTTCAGGAGCAGGAAGTTATTGGAAGTGGTCAACGTGGATTTACCAAGGGCATATCATGCTTGACCAATCTCATAGCCTTCTATGATGTTATAACTGATTGGGTAGATGAGGGCAGAGCAGCAGATGTCATCTATCTTGACTTCAGCAAGGCTTTTGTCACTGTCTCTCATAACATCCTCCTTAGGAAACTGAGGAAGTGTGGACTAGATGAGGGGACAGCGAGGTGGATTGAGAGCTGTCTGTGTGACAGGACTCAGNACTCCAGCTGCAATACAAGACTAGACTGCCCTTCACTATGCTTCTTTGTCACCATGGTGTAGACATATCTTTCTAGGAACACCAGATGCTTGAACTCACCTTGAAATATGTAGGTTGTTTGAGCCCTTGCTCTTGCGTTAATCCTTCAAATTGCCCTCTGTTTTCTGAGATACTACCTGAACTTCAACCTGTTTATTTCTGGCTTATGCAGACCGTTTTCTTCATTTTCTGTAGCTTTCTTTATTCTAAACACAGCTCCAATAAGCTGAGGATGTACAATCAACATGCTCTTAATTGTATTGAGAAACAAAGCACGTTCTTGTTACTCTTTGGTATAACTGATGAGGGTCCCTAACTTTGAAAGTAGTAAGAGAGACCTCTTGATTAAAACAAGTTTCCAGTACAAGCAGGGTAGTTTTCTGCAGTCTTAGGACCTGTTCTGTTCAGTCCATTAACACCAGACCAGATTGAAAGTATTAGAGCCTTCAGGCTTGGGACATACTGCGCAGAGCAGGTTTTCACTATGTTAAAGTTTTGAAGCTATTCCTAGATTATTAGTGACTTCATGACAGACACTAGGTTCAGAAAGTCACCACTTCTGCCTTACTTAGCTTTGTAGCACACATATGGTAAATGCAGACAATCTTGTCTTGAAACCTTGCTTCAGTGCAATGGAATTTACTTGTTACCAAGACATTTAGAAAAGAATATTTTGGGCTGATTGAACCCAATTTTTTTTTTAATAAATTTTTTCACCTTTAAAATTTCCAGGCACCTCTATTCCTACAACAATACAAGTTTTCTCCATTCTAATTCTGCATTGATGGTAAGAAAGAATCTAACTCTTAGTTATTACAGTGGAAGGAAATTTTAACAGAAACATAACATCAAATTTCTTTTAAATGATTTTCATGTTCCCAGGCAGGCTTTGCAGGCGAGTGTTGCTGCATTTTACCTGTTACGAATAATAACTGTAAATAAATTTTAGACTTTTTTTTTTTCTTCCCTGGTGTAAGCCTGGCATAATTCAAGAGAAAGGTGAGAGACAGAAAGGAAAAGAGTGTGTGAGGATTTATGTGTCTCACAGATTGTCTTGCCATACTAGAATAAACATTTTTCTGTGTGCTATTATCTTTCAAAAGCTTAATAGACTGAGTATTTGAAACATTAATGCATGGTAAAGTCTTACTGTTGCCGTAAGTAAAGCCTGTCAGATATTTGCGTCCCAGATGCTTTCTTCATTCCAGCAAAGTGCTGCAGTGGCAGTTCACTACGTCAGTTGACTCAGCTCCTGGAATCATCAGTGCCACTGGTATCAAATATGCTAAACACTACAGCAGATCCCCTTGTGAATAGCAGCTGAAAATTGTATTAGATAAAACCCTCATGCTATTTTCAGATTGAAATAATTTTTTTTTGTTATCCTTTTTGCTGCTTCTATAATCTTTGACTGCTCCCAGAAGAATAAATTAAAGGCAGTGGCCTAAATTTCAGAGTGATTAGGAACTTGGTGGTCTACTTTCAGGGGGCCCAACCACTGCTGCCCAAAACAGGCTGAATTTCTGGGAGACATCTGCCTTCCTTCTAATGTGTGACACTGGCTTTCACTTTTAAGATTAAAGCTTCTGGGAGCAGGAATTTTAGATGCCCTTTTTCAGTATGTTTTCTACCTCAGGATCTTTGTACAACAAAATCAGACAACTGAGCACACAAAATCTCTGCAGGCCAGAAAAAGCATGATATTCAAGAAATCCCCTTATAATCCTTGGTCCTCCCTTCTTCCTTGAACAGTCCCGTTTACCCACTTACAAACACAAGCTGTGCCTTTTATGGTTTCTTTCCTATGCTAGCCCATATGTAAGCATGATTTCTATGTAATTTTTGTCCTTATTCAACTCCAGCAGCTGGAACGTCCTAGAATTTGAAAAGACCCCAAAATATGTAGTGCCAGCCTCTAATGTGCACTCTGTCCAGTTGCCTGGTTAGGAGTATGAGATTAATATTGACAGTTTTTATCCCTCTTATTCCTTAGGCCCAAGAGCTGTAACCGATGCTGTTCAGCTGGGAGTCTTCACTGGTGGACTTGGTTCAGCCATGTTGTTCTACATGGCCCCTGCTCAGGGCCATTCACCCAGTTAAGACTCATGGGCTGCAGGAGAATCTCGGGGGAAAGGAGCAAGTGGTAGTGAGAAAGGTCACTTTAGTTTTCCTGTGGGGAGAGCTCGGCACAGTGAGAAGGGGGAAAAAATGTATGCCTCAGGTTTAAGAAATTTTAAATCTTTCTTTTGCAATGTCTTTTATCAGGTAAGCACAATGCTGGTAACAACCCTTGTAGGGCTGGTGTAGGGTGTACCACAAGGTGCTCTGTGGCACTGGCTTCCGAAAAAGTGTTGTATTTCAGTCACCATGCACCTTGAAGCACCCAGAACTCTCATCCAAAATAGACCCACTGTGACCCAAGGTAGTCCCTGTGTCGGAGAAATTATAGAGAACCACAGACAAAGGTGGTAAAAAAAATATCTGTTATTTACCCAGTGCCAAGGATGGAGAGTAAACAGTACAGTCCATAGTGAATATTTCCGCTGCTGCTGACAGGTTAGACAAGGGAATGTTTTGCTGTAACTTCCAAGACTCTAAAGCCATTTCAGAAGGGAGCCAAAGGACAGACAGACTCTGCTTAGCTGGTCGTAAATTATCTTTTCATTTCCTTAGCAAATATGTTGGTATGTAAGTCTCAATAGGACAGACACGCAGGAGCTGCCTAAGCTCTTCTAAAATAAAGGATAGTAAGCTTTTTATGCATAATCTGCCTAATCTGTTTTCAACTTTGTAGTTTCTGATTTAACCCCTCCCTGATCCTAAATATAGTTGTTATCTGAAAGAGCCTCCTGTGCACCACATAGGATGCATATCCAAACTGAAAATCTCACAGCTTCTCTTTACCATCTCCCCTGCCTATTCATGCTTTTGTCTCCTTTTTAGGGAGTATCTGGTATTTGATTTTTGAATAACCAGCTTCACTTTCAAAGCACCTGGAGAAAAAGAAAAGGAGTACTACAGGGTTTCAAATTATACTGACAAGGAGGAAAGGGCTGTTGTTCATAGAATAGTTTGGGTTGGAAGGGACCTTTAAAGGCCATCTAGTCCAACCCCCTGCAATGAGCAGGGACATCTTCAACTAGATCAGGTTGCTCAGATCCCTATCCAGCCTGACCTTGAATGTTTCCGGGAATGATGCATCTACCACCTCTTTGGGCAACCAGTTCCAGCTGATATCTGGCACTTTATTGTGTTTAGAAGCGTTTGCTACTCTGTGCTGTTTGACTGACACCACCAAGGAAACAGTATTTTTTTAATTGCCAAGTGCCTGTCCTAGTTTTGTGCTGATGTAAACCACTGCCACTAATTATCTTATTACATGAAAGTTTTTACTCTCTCTCTCTCCAAATCCCTACCTAATTAAGACCCTGTCCTTGTTAAAATCCACCCCACATCATTTAGTTCTCTTGTTAGTGTTTTGCTGTCCCTTCTTTTCCTCTGCAGTGCTGTTTTATCTTACGTGGTGATGTTGACAGTATCTTAGGCTATAAATTGTTTGGGGGCAGAGAGGGTAGTTTCTGCCTTTTTTTTTTTTTT
>VXBO01000669.1:97833-109984 GCA_013400135.1 Rhinoptilus africanus
TGAAAGGAGAACTCAATGCAAACAAGACCATAGTTTATGTTAAAATGGAGCTTTGATGGAAGGAACTATACGAGGCAATTTCTCTCATTTGGGGATTGTACCCCCAAAAGCATGTTGATGTCAGAGATCTATATGAGATGCCTTATAGGGTCCCACAAAGAGTTCTGCTGTCTAGTGGAGGGTTCATAGGAAATAAAGTATTTGTATTGTTCATAATTAGTTTCCATGATAGCTCTTGAGTCACTTGCTATAGAAAGTAGCCAAACAGCTGCAGAGATGGATTTTTTTTTTTTTTNTTATTCTGTCTCTGTTTTAGTATTTTTGGTGTTTTAAAAACAAAATAAATATTTGAATATAAAAGTGCTGATCTGGGATTTTGGGGGCGTTGTTTTTTCATTCCTCGAACATTTCTACTGACATTTCAAAATCCTTTGGAACATCATCTGAAGAACTGGTGTTTAGGAACCTTAAACCTCTTAAAGGCTTCATAGAAATAGAATCTGAAATGGTTTGGATTTTCTGTTTTAGTACCAAATCAAATCACTGGCAATTTGCATTGATTTTTTTTTTTCATTTTTCAGATGAGGGTCTCATTGTCTGTACGATGTGATTCAAACTGTCCCCTTCCATTTTCTCTCTTTTCTCTTCCTTCCTTTCACTTTCTCTCCTTTCTATTCCTTTATTCTGTGATAATGTTTTTGAAAATGATTAATACAAAGAGTGATACAAATCCTTCTTAGAGAATTCCACTCTGTGATTTTATTAAAGATCTGATTTTTTTCAATCCGAAGTTTATTTCTAATCTCCAGTATTGCAGAGTACTACTATGACTGATCTCTATTCTTGTTGATGAGTCATGTTACCTTCTTTCATCGATTTCTATAAAATTCTGTAAGTAATTTCATATATGACATAGAGTAAATCTAAATATACTTCTATCAAATCTGCATTAGTGAGGCCCTGAAAGAGAATACTTTCTTCTAAGGATGTTATTTGTAGTAATGTGGTCACAGTAGGTGGTAGATTTCTTTCACAGGCAGGATTTCTTCCTTGGCTACTCCAAAGATAGTACCTCCTGGTGCCAGAGTTTTTTACTTTTAGAAGTAAAAGGACAAACTAGTCTATTGAACTTAGTAGGACTGAGTGTCTGCACATGTCTTAAAACACAATCAATGCAAGAATCTGCAATGAAAGAAGGCTGAGCTGAATTATGCTGCATTTGCCATAAACATGAACAGTGTAACACGTGATAACGTATTCAGCTACAAGACCTGAGACCTGATATTGTGCATTCATATGAAAGGAACGAATTCTTTAGCACTGAGCATGTCCTGTGTGTATCCTTCCTTGATATTTACTATATTACTTTCCTAATGAAAATACCTAAAGGTACTTGGTTTCTCCAAAACGAATATTAATGTAAATGGTGTACCCTCAAAATATATCTGATATTACAGGCACAAGGAAATTAGGACAACAGCTCTCTATACCTGTAATTGCTCTTAAAATGAGAGAATATAAAAGCAGATTGTAATTGATTTGGTGAAATTTTGTAGAATCTCAGATGCCCTAAATTCTGTTTCTACACTGAAATCAATGGGAACATATACCCTTTAAAATAGTCCATCTGCGTATTGAAAATGTATAATGGAGAACTATCACTAAGATAGTATTTTCATTTACCAAAAATTGCTCGTGACATCAGCATTTTCATGCACATTAACAAAGCACAGATCTATGTAGAACTTCACTTTAATGTTGATGTGCAGGAACAAAGCTTAAGGAAAAAAGGCCCGCTGTGGCAGTACATATGCTTGAGTACATTGTTTGAGTTAAAACCCTAGCAAGCATTTACGTGCTGAGTCAGAGCCTTAGAAATCAATACAAGTACCAACCAGCTTCTATAAACTGGCATGGTCTAGTTCACACAGTCCTTCAGACTTAATTAGACAGATTGAATTGCAACAGTGTCTTTATCCCCATACACTCGCACCACTCACCTCTACACAGTTCCCATTGCGCTTTCTTCTCATCATAATGTATGCCTCTCTGACCATAGCCTGCATGGTTGTGCTGGCTTGGTGTGGGGGAAAAAATCTCCAGAAACCGAGAAAAGATATAAGGAAGTTAAGGAAAAGGTGAACTTTAGCTGGATGAGTTTAGTGATAAGTCGGATTCCTATCTTGTATCAAGAGCCTCTTTGCAAATTTTTTGCACCAGGTGAGAAAGGTTTTCAGATCTGAAAGTGTTTTTATACACTCATGTACCTTCAATGTGCACGTGCTCTTGTGTATTTAAATTTATAATTATTTTTTTTTATGTTTCGGAGCTCATATTATGTATATAAAGCCAACCTTTCTATTTCTTGATGTGAGTGAATGTTTCCTCTCTTTGCTGTATGTGTACATCCTCTGATATTTGTGAACATTTTTTCCTCTGTGTTATTTATTGTAGGAGAGAGATTGTCAATTAAGGCTTTCTAGGCCTATTCAAAAGCTGTTATTTAGACTCCTGATTCCATTAGTGCTTACATCAGTTAAAGTGCCTAAAAGATCATGATGAAGAGTACTCCCCAAACCTGCACTCTCTTCTTTGAAAAACTGCCATGCATAAACTCTGTTCTTTTTCCCCTCTGATGATAATTTTAGGTAGAGGATCAAATGGATGAATGAGCTGAAGCAGTGGGATGAGATAACATTGGCTGGATTGTATAATGCTGTGTAGGCAGGTCTGTTCAGCTACAGGAGGTCCTATATCCTCACTTGATAAAGTGCTCTGTGACTGTACTGTTTTTCAGAAAGTTATGGTGTGTAGGCAGAATAAATGGAACTTAAATGTGGTGAAAAGGATTGTGCATGTATATGAAAATGCAATTACTTTCCATGAATGTGGCAAGAGAAAATCAAATACTGTGTGCTAGTGAGCTTATACTTTCTTTATTTTGCTCATACTGGAAGGAGAGGTGGACTTTAGGTCTGGCATCTATATGCCTCATATGCCTTACCAAAATAGGTCTCTGATTTTAAAAAGGGAAAGGCTGACAATGTCGAATTACATTCACTAGATCTGCTATTCTACCTATGTACTGTTGTTATTAAAAAGAAGTTGTAGTGAGTTCACCATGGTTTATGATTAGGATGCTGTAATTAAAATGTAGGCAATATCATGAGATTTTGGTGACCAATCACACTGTCTGAATGCTCAATTCCAATAATGAGTTCTACTGAACACCAAGTAATATTCTCAGTTGTCAGCTCCTAAGGCTTCCAGAAGCCTGTGTTTATGTTGCTCTCTGCCGTTTCCACCCTTGACCTTTTTCAGACTGACCCCCAACCCTAAAAATATTCTTGTCAAAAACACCTAAAGAAACCTTCCAAAGTATGGCAATTTAGGATGTTATACTGAGATCACCCCGTAACATCTTGGCCGACACTATCTCATTGTTTCCTGTCATATCCCTGCCTCTATACATTATTTTTTATTTCTTATATTTAGATTGATGCAGGGACAGTGACTGTCTCGCTGATCTTTTTCAAAGTGTGTAACAGAGTAGGATCCTGGTTCAAGAATATTTTTTCCCTGAATTATGGTAAAACGCAGTTATTAAGGATGTGAGGATGACTTTTCAGTGGTGAGGTAATCACATGATTTTGAAACATTTGGGACCAAAAGAGGTTTTAAATTTAGAACACCATCTTTTTCTCCCTACTTTTTTTGATAAAAATTTTGTATTTATGCAGGTTTTTTAAATTCCAGTCATTGTTCTTGTGTTTTTCTTTAATGAGAAAATTGTGCTAGTTTCAGCCAGCACCTGAACTTAACTTTGTATTACTAACAGCATGCTGGAGGTCACAAATGACTTCAGATAGCTATACTCCAGCGGGTCATTAAATTGCGAAATGTTCTCAGAATATTTTGTTCCTGCACACATCACTGGGTTGTCCCTTCTGGTTAGTAACATCCTGTGAAAGAAGACATGGTGAGTACTCAGCTTGCTGCTCTATGTGAGAGGGACAGACATCAAATCGTGTCTCTGAATTGTCCTCTGAATCTTCCTCAGGACTGCACTCTGCTAGGTTGTAAGATTTGCACTGGGAATACATATCAGATGTTAAATAACTCCTAGGACCCATCCTACTGAGATGTAGCTTCTTTTTGTAAGATCATCTTACCTACTGGCATGAGGATAAACCGGATTTGACATGTGACATGGAGTAGATCAGTAACTAGAGGGTCCTATTGCCCTATATTTGTTACAATTATACCTGAAGAATGACAGGAACAGAATGGAATTTGTCCTATCCCTTTAGTATGAGGAAGCATAATTTATTTAGTTGTTATTAGCATGATTCCTGAGGAAACAAAAGCCACAAAAGATTTATATTTTTAGAGAGAAAAGAAAGTAGCACTAAAAAGCATCTGGAGTGAATATTCGTAGACTCTTCATGGTCTAAAGTTTCCAGGACTGATACTAAATTTTGGTATTTTGGTTTATTTCTCACAGGAAGGAATATCATCATGAACTCTCTGGTACAGATGCTATATGGATAGATAGTAGCTTGCTTACACAGTTTGTGTTTTTGCATTTGAATACTCTTTACTCAGGCTTTGTGAAAAATAAAATATTTAACAGAATCAATTCATTTGCGTTCAGATATGCCAGTCAGAAGGATGCAAATGTAATCAACATTCCCTGTCTCCCTCTTCATCCCCTCCTTTTCCAAAGAGGAGCAATGTGCTGTAGGCAACCTGATCGTAGCACACTGGGGTCTGACCATTTAGGACAATAAGTCTATCTTGCCTGCCAATACCTCTCTGAGCGTTGCAATGGAACTGTATTGCTAGTATCTTCTTTGCTGAACGCCTCCATGCTGTATGCCGTTACCCTACTGGAGTTTCAGTTGAGAAAATTAAATGGATATGGTAATTTAACAAGAAACTGAAATGCCTGAGAAATGCTGAAAAGAGTCTATTCAGACATGCCTTACTTTTCAATGCAACACTGGCAGGTTTCAAAAAAGGATTCTCTCTCTATTAGAATGCAAATAAACACTGCTTTCCCCTAGAGCCCCTGTCTAGCTATGGAATAATTAATCTAGACAAAAGCTGTATATTGTAATCTTTGACATTTTACCTTAATTTATGGAAAAACTAAGCATATAATAATAACATTCTTCAATTATGATTAGATGCGTGCACTGGTGAATCAGGTATTATTAATCAAAATTGCTTTAAGCAGTCACTTATGAGAACAGACATCAGTGCAATATGAGAAAGGGCATGAAGAAGAGAGTATCTGCAGTATAAAAGGTACCCTTTAGCAGGATGCCATTTTAAACAAGGTGTTAAGAGAGGTAATATGGGTGCGTGTATAAAGCAGTGTGGCAGAAATTGACTTCATAATGATATGAGCTTCGGCGAGCTGGCTTAAAGGTTGAACAAGATATATTAAGCCAAACTGACAATTGAACACTTCTGTGCTGCTCCTTTTGACTCTAATATGAGAGAAAAGTGGAAGGGTAGAAAGAAAAGAAGAAAGAAGGGTGTGGAGGGAAGGTGGGGGCAGACAGAACTAATGAAACCCACTAAAAAAATACTGAATATTTGAGATATCCAAGCACGCCTTTCCAGATACTCAGATGGGCTGACACACTCTTCATCTGTTGAAGGAGTGAAAAGTGAAAGTACGACTGAAAACCAGTACTAGACCTCTGCTAAGAATATTGGTCTGGTGGGTGACTGCCAACCCCCCCAGGAGAAGGGAGGTATTTTTAAAGCAATCTGTTATAAATTCATCCCGATTTTGCTCACTCTCAGAGGCTATATATCTGTTAAACTTTAGGCTGGTGTCTCCCTTACCAAACACAGTGTCTATGGTCCCAGATCTTTACTACTTGAAGGATCACCCTAACAAAAGATTGTCCTCGGGTCCGTAAGTTTTTAGTTACTTTGCATCTTCAGCGTATGTGAATGGACACAATATAGGTTAGAGTACTAAAAAGAGTGATTATAGTTCCATTTTTTAAGTCAGGCATTTAAATGAAAAACTCTTTTTCATTAGCTTTGTATTTTGTTCAGTGTGACAACACTGCACACTGATCCTAGCTCAGTTTTGTGAGGATTTTAATTTCTTCCTATTTGTCTGTGATATAGTTAAATAGTAGCCAACTAGAAAACCCTTCTTATTTCTTTGGAAAGGGGGCTCTGATTTGGTTCATATGGGTTTGCTGTAGAAGAATTTGTTTAAATCCTGTCTCTGTGTCTCTATTACATTTAACATCATGTTCATTGATGTAGTGTCATACCTTATATTTTGTATGTGGGGAGCAATCAAGAGGTTGTTGTGTTGGTACACTTCTTAACCTGTGAGTTTGGGTTCTGTCATTCTGCTTTGTATGCACAGGAAAATCCTATTTATGAGGTAAAGCAGTCAGACTGGCATCTTTGAAATTCTCTATTTATCCATGTGTGAGGGTTTAGCACACATGATTTCCCATCATTCTCCCAAAAATATGTCCCAAATTACAGCTGTAGGGACTTGTTCTTAAAGTATGTATCTAAGCAGTTCAAATACAAAAGTCTTTAGCTAAGATTTCCAAAAAGACTAAAAAATATTCAATGATGATAAATTCTATTCTGTGGGGTTGGCTTCATGCAGAATAACCAGACTCAAATGTCACTTAGTTGCTTAAATATATTCACAAGGGAGTCTAGAGCTTAAATATATTTTGCAGATCTGAAACTGAACGAAAAGTATAATCATAATTTTATATAGCCCAACAAATGATATGTTTTTTTAAGTATTATGATATACACATATAAATAAACATAGCATAATATCTTAAATCAATGTATCTCCAAAAATCTCCACTAAGTGAAAACTGTATTGAAGGGGGGTGTGTCTGCTTAATTTTACTTGTATGAAAGTTTAGTGCATATATTCATCACATTGAATAGCATTTTCTTCCCAGTCTGCTATAAATTGGAACCCGGTGGTTGTCAACAGCCTTTAATGAAATTCAGTCCTGGGTTTAGGATCACTCCTGAGCCTATGTAAGCCCTCCAGCAGCTTTTAAGTGGGGGATTGGACCAGTGCTCTTAACTCCCTTAGCAGAACGGGGCTGAGTGCCAAATCACCCTGCAGACTTGGGAGAGCTTCCCAGTGAAAGGGGGAGTAGCTGATTAGTGGGCAAATCAAAATATCCTTGAGTACAGAGACTGTCAGTTGCCAAGAGAACTTAATCCACTTTACTGTCTATAGTAACAATGCTGGAATGGCTCTGCTAGGGCTCTGCTAAGACTTCATGGCTTGAAAATTGGTTTTCAGGCAAGGAGAGAACTTGAGCAATAAGTCCTCATTTTAGTTTTGCACAGGCAGGATGGGTTCAGCTGCTAGATACTAAAGGGGACCTTAAATATTTCCACTTTGCTTAACCTATTAGACAATAAACACCCTAATACAAAGTAGTTTATCTTCACCTTTATGTTTATCCTGTAGCAGATCACACTGTAAAATATGTGTAAGAAGCTAGTTGTTTTCATTTTGAACAAAATGTGGTTATGTGCACTTGTCTCAGACCATGTAAATATTTCACACAGGGTTAGGCTGAGACTTTTTAAGGCTTTTTCACTGCAGCCTTCCTGTCTTCCTGGAAGACCAGTAGACTTCTGCTGTCTGAGGTGTGAATGAGGTATTGATTCTGATGAGATCAAAGCCTCTGCGGTGCTTCATAAATCAAGAAAACTTAAATGAATTAACAAAGTTTTTATGGCTGGAAGACATCTAAAAAGAAGTTACTCTCTTTCCATGAGAGGTTTTCTAAAGAAATAAGATCAATGCCAATCCGACTAGAAAATCTAAGGACTGTGGGTGAAATTGTGGTTCATTGCCACCAGCAGAGCCAGGAATTGACCTGTGACAGGCTAGATGATAACCCTCAACTGTTAAGCTTTGATTTAATCTGTTATTTGGGTTTACCATAAAAGTTCATAATCCCCAGTGACCTCCTTACTAGTTTCTAATATAACTCTGGTTTATTTTGTTGTGGCCGTCGTTACTGGTGATTCATTTATGCTTCACAAAATCATTCATGGAATCATGGAATCTTCAGAGTTGGAAGAGACCTCTAGAGATCATCTAGTCCAACTCCCCTGCCAAAGCAGGANTTTATGAATAATTTACTGTCTACCAGGACCCCCAGATCCTTTTCCTAAGAACTACTTCCCACCAGGTCCACCCCTAAACTATACTGGTGCTTAGCATCCTTCTTCCCCTGGTACAGGACCTTGCACTTGATTTTGTTGAACCTCATTACGTTCTTCTCTGCCAAGCTCTCCAGGCTGTCCAGGTCATGATGGATGACAGCACAGCCCTCTAGAAGTGTCAGCCACCCCACCCAGTTTGGTATCATCAGTGACCTTGCTGAGGATACACTCTGTCCCCTCATCCAGGTCATTAATGAATGTACTGAACAAAATTGGACAGAGTGTTGAACCCTATGGGACACCACTGGTTACAGGCCTCCGACTAGACTCTGTGACGCTGATCACAACCCTCTGAGTTCTGTCACACTGCCAGGTCTCAATCCACCTCGCTGACCCCTCATCTAGCCCATACTTTCTCAGCTTCCTAATGAGGATGTTATGAGAGACAGTGACAAAAGCCTTGCTAAAGTCAAGATAGATGACATCTACAGCTCTCCCCTCATCCACCCAACCAGTTATAACATCATAGAAGGCTATTAGATTGGTCAAGCGTGATACACCCTTGGTAAATCCGTGTTGACCACTTCCAATATCTTCCTGCTCCTGAACGTGCTTGGATATGACATCCAGAACAAGTAGCTCCATTACCTTCCCAGGGATAGAGGTGAGACTAACTGGTCTGTAGTTCCCCAGGTCCTCCTTCTTGCCTTTTTTGAAGACTGGAGTGATGTCAGCCTCCCTCCAGTCCTCAGGCACCTCTCCTGTTCTCTATGACGTTTCAAAGACAATGGAGAGTGGTCTAGTGGTCATCTGCCAGCTCTCTGGGCACTCGTGGGTGCCTCCCATCAGGGCCCATGGACTTATGAATGTCCAGCTTGGCCAAGTGGTCTCTGACCCTGTCTTCCTCATCTGAGGGAAAATCTTCCTCTCTCCAGACCTTCCCTCCAGGGTATGGGATTCGTGAAGGACAGCTTTTGTAGTGAAGACCAAAGAAAAGAAGGCATTCAGTAACTCTGCCTTCTCTGTGTCTTCCACCACTGGGGCACCCCTCTCATTCATCAGTGGGCCTACATTTTCCCTGATTTCCCTACATTGTCTGAGTTCTCTCCAGCTAGTATGCAAGTCCCTTGGGAAGCCTGCACATAAAGTACCTGAATATCAAAGTACAGATGTATAAGGCTTGGAGTTTAATTAAGCGTACTTTTAGGTCTATACAACTTGATTACTGGGCATAGCTCTCTTGCATCATTCTTATAACTGTACCTTAAAACTCCAGTTACAAACTAAATATTAATTGGGATGCTGGCATTTTCCATGCTGCCAGGCAAATGAATATTTAGGAAGGTGTAGATTCCTCAAGTCACCATAAGTTTAATTAACTGGCCATTTTCATTCCCCCAAAGTACTATAATACCAACCTGATGAATTAAAAATGTATTTACAAAGAAGGCTAGAAATGACTGTTATTTCTTTTTACACTGTGAGAGAAGCCTCTTTACAAGGCAGAGTAATTGTAGAGGAGCAGAAGGAATGTCACTCTTCAAGTGCGATGATGAGTTGTCAGGCCATTGAGAAAGCATGAAAGACTGAGGAGCACATCAGCTTTTGCTTTAGTTTAAGTTAAGTATTTTAAGACTGGAATACAGATGTTTTCCTCAGCCAGAAGTTTATTACTTTTGTTGGATAATCCTTTTCAGCACAACATTTTCTTCAGTCATTTAATGGTTGAAAATAATAAATAGTTGGTTTCTATCTGGTTGCATTCCTAACCCAGACCTCATGGTCCTATATGCTGTCTAATCAGTGGTACACATTGTTACTTTTGTCACTAGCCATACAGCTGGAATAATTGAATTTGAGACACTGATCTAGTCTTGAATCACACTAGTAGTTTGTGGCTACTGGGGGCTAGGGGCAGAGGCTGGCTCTGTTTGTGCAGCTGACCTTAGAAAATCCATGACCCTTTAGGATTCTTCAAGGCAGCAAAAGAAGACAACTGTGTCAACAGAAAGGAAACGTTATGGATCTGAGACTGTGTGCATAACATGCCATTATTTTCAATGTATATCTGTCTCTCTCTCTTTCTCTGTATAGACACATTACCTTCTGTTCTCATTCATTCTCAACATTGACTTTGATTTTAACCCTTCTCTGAATTTATTCGCACTCACCATAAAACTTTCAGCTGAAAAGCTAAAATAATCCAGACAGGGAAGAAGAATGTACCAAATGACTGATATATCCAATTAAGCCTTCTCTGTGGAGATATGAGATACTCAGAATGTAATGTTGGTGATCAGTCCACAGGGCAGAACTTAGTTATATGAAATATTATTTTAATAAATGAATTCATCTAGAGAACCCTTGATCTACTGACAAATTATTTTGGGTTTTCTTTTTGTCAACAGGAAAAAAGTTTGAAAAACATAATTCCTGTTCATTCTCATACATTCCTTGCTGGGCTTAAAATAACAGCTATTATACTATTACTTCTATGAACTTAATTTTCTCATTAGTTGTTTCTTCCCTTCTCTCCTGCTCTGCTTTTAATTTCTTAGAAAACTTCACAGTTTCCTCACGATCCTTTCAAGCTAGGAATGTTCTGTCCTTGCACACACTCTGTGAAGAATGTCTTGAAGATCTCAGATAATTTCTTAAGTATTCATTATTCTTTGGTAGGAGTGTGTGATGTAGATAAGTGCATATAGAGCTGCTACTGTCAAGGATGAGACAGACACCTGTGCCATTGGTTTGCAATTGCCAATTGGTTTGCAATTGCCAATTAAATGATGTGGAGAGTGGGAAACTTAATTTCTTTGTTGCAGGAAAACTATACTTTGAAGAATAATTTATTTTGGTTCTTAAAGAAAGTCGGTCCTTTCAACAGAAAAGAAAAATTGAGACATTGAAAAACGTATTAGAAAAAAAAAAGTCATTCTGTTTTTTCCTTTTAACAAAAAAAGAGTGGAACTTCTTGTGTTATGCCTAGGCAGCCACCAAATCCCCAAAACCTCACTACGCTGACACAAATTCAGGCAAAATTTCCTAAAGCAAGGGACAACTGTAAGTGCCTATGGAGCTGAGAACCTACATCCAAAGACCACTTCCTCCAAGCTCAAGATCAGTGCATCCCTAAGACCAAGAAATCAGCCAAGGGACGCAGGAGGCCTGCCTGGTTGAGCAGGGAGCTTCTCAACAAGCTCAAGTGGAAAAAGGAAGTTTACTCTAAGTGGAAGAATGGCCTAACCCCTTGGGAAGATTACAAGAATGCTGCCAGAGCTTGCAGGGATGAAACGAGGAAAGCCAAGGCCGCCTTGGAACTAAACCTGGCAAGTGATGTCAAGCTCAACATGAAGGGCTTCTTCAAGTATATTGGAGGGAAAAGGAAGACCATAGAAGTTGTGGGCCCACTGTTGAATGAGACGGGAGCCATGGTGATGGAGGATGTGGAGAAGGCGGAGTTGTTGAATGCCTTCTTTGCCTCAGTCTTTACTGCCCAGCCTAGCCCTCAAGACCCCCAGGCCTTGGAGAGAGTAACAGGGAAAGAGGAAGGGGTTGAGGAGAATCAAGTGAGGGATCAGTTAGGTCAGTTAGATATTCACAAGTCCATGGGCCCTGATGGGATGCAACCAAGAGTGCTGAGGGAGCACTGCTGAGGGCGCGCTGAGGAAGTCATTGCTGGGCCACTCTCCACCATCTTTGAAAGGTTCTGGAGAACAGGTGAGGTGCCTGAAGACTGGAGGAAGGTCAATGTCACTCCAGTCTTGAAAAAGGGCAAGAAGGAGGACCTGGGGAACTACAGGCCGGTCAGACTCACCTCCATCCCTGGAAAGATGATGGAACAGCTCATTCTGGGTGTCATCTCAAGGCATATGGAGGAAAAGAAAGCCATCAGAAGTACTCAACATTGATTCAACCAAGGGGAAATCATGCCTGACTAATCTGA